>STHB01000010.1:25160428-25273932 GCA_018908115.1 Anopheles rivulorum
CGACAAAAACCGTGAAAGATCATTACTGTAAAAAACTACATGATGGGCACGTCTAAGGCACCTACGTGCGAAAATACGTACAAAAAAGTATTCTCTTCTGTAGTAAAAACAACAAAACACCACCGTCTACTCGTCGCGGATACTATCGCCACCTGTAACGATTGCGTACGAACGGGATTCCGCAGCCTAATGAACAGCTTCACACGATAGATAGGAAGATGATGGGGAATGCACGTGTGCTAATGGTACGCCTTGCGGGCAAAGGATGCTATTTGCCACTAATGTGCAGGGCAGAGAGTCGCACTACCGATTAAGTAATTCCTCTGGATAGTATATTATCATGTGCAAAACGTGAGAGATCACGTTCTGCGTACCAGTATGTGGGCCACAGATGGAAAGTACTGATGCTTGTGCACTAGGCCGAATGGTTGTAATAGCTAGAATTCGTGACAATATCATACAGATTCAGACGCTTTAATTAATCCTCAATGGTAGGTAAGGATGTAAAGTAAGCTTACTTTAAAGATGATGTCTTTAGAACAATTTTAGTACAACAAGAAAAGACAAATATCAGGGAGATTCTGTGTAAAAAAAAGTGTTTGAGCGTGCTTAAATACTGAATATTTCACACAGAAGAATCCACACTGTTATCACGCGTTTATCACGACGTATATTATTGTATCCGACTGGTCAGCTCTTATTTGCTTTGTACCACTTTTTCGATCGGGTCACATCCTTGTACAGCCACATCACACCAAGAGTGTTGCACATTGCATCATTTGCAACTGATTGCAGTTAATCGCAAAGCCCCCACGACACACACACACACACAGGCTGTGAGGAAAATTGAGCTTGATATGAAGTGCATCACTGATTAGCACTGTACGAACCATACGTTACTTAACAGTCAGTTACGCCTTTGTTCCGTTCGATCCATTTAAAGATCACGCAGTTCGAGTCGACCGGGGTTTAGTTAGGCTAGCGCACACAGCAATACAATCGCTACACCCTCGATCACATTATGTACTAACAAACTGATGCATCCCATCGCTAAGATATCGACCGACTGAGTTCCGGCGCACTGACGCTCAATTATCGCACCCAGTTGTGTGACCCAATTGTGTGCGTGAAATGGTGCCCTTTTTGTCAATGTGCCACAAACAAACAGAGTGGCGAGTGGCTTTGCTTGGTTGATATTTCCATTTAGTACACAACGTTGCCATTTTTTTTTTTTGCTTCTTGCTGTTGTTGTGCTGCGATCGTCACATTGTACGGAGACGGCATCGAGACGGTTAGACTTTATCACGGCACCAGCGATGACGTCCGCGATCACCCACGGTGACTAATTGTCGCAGTTTACGATCCGGAATGCCGGAGACAAAGCGCTGGAATGATTCGATTAGCATTTTATTGGCCATTTATAATTGAATTGGATTGTTCAATTAGCTTGCTTTCGACGGTGTGCTTTGCATGATCGAGGTGACAGATGGAAGGGTAGGGCCGTGTTGGACATCAAGCCGCGCGTAACCCTTTATTTCCACGCAAATTGAACGTGACGTTATGAGCAGAAGGTATGGCTAGCAATCGATCGAAGGTCACCGGTAATGCATACATCGTTGTTCCTGATCGATCGATACGTACGTGGCGGACTTGAGAGATGGGATCTGTTTACTAGACGAGCAGCTATAAGGAGTCTAGATGATAGAGGAGAATATAGTACTTTTTTATGCATTGTTTCAAACATAAGTTAAATATGTCTCTCATCTCAGCATCAGTGAGTAACTCTTAGAACTACTTCCAAAAGCGGGTCGTTGGTCTGTAACTGCTATTTCTCTTGCTTTGTAAGAGATAAGAGGAACAAAGGAAAACGTTGAATCATCAACCTTTCGTTGCTCATCCAGTGATCACACTTCGTTAATTAAAAACCTTTAAAAACCGCAAATTTTTGTCCATGCTTAAGGTTATCTTAACATTCACAGAATTATTCTTTTACACTTTTACAACATATTTTGGACCAACCATTTTGGCTGTATCAGACACGCAAAAAAAAAACACGTTATAATGAAGGCAACATCAATGCCTCACTAACAAAAACGTTGCATTCATTGAGGCTAATTCGCACCTAGCAGAAGGTTGGAGAAATCCAACAGTTTTCAAATTGGCAAATTGTTTATTGTGCATCATAAAAATGCTTTTAGGAAGCAAAACGACCGGCAACGTCAGTCGAGAGAATTGTGTTTTCTGTGAGTAATATTTCTCTTTTTTTTCGTATATTTGTTCGTTGGTGAATATTTAATTATACATTCGACAACATCGGCCGGACGGCCGTAATCGGGTCAAAGTTGAGTCTGTTTCATTCATACGCTTCCGCAAGTCATAAAGGGAGCCATAGAAGACTGTTCATTTACATACCTCGTCATAGAAGTAAAGCACCAATCGATCGGTTTGCATTCGGTTTCCAGGAGAACCGCCACTCGTTGAAGGCTTCAGACAAATAACTCAAGAAAGACGACCCTATTTGTCGGGCGATTGGATGCTCTTTCCTATTCCGCACAGGCCGGTACTGTTAGACTTTGAGCTAACACTTCAAGTCGGCGATACGATGGTGTGGTTGCACAAAGCAAATAGTATTTACAATCGCTAAAGCGAGCCTAAAGTCGGTTCTGAAGTATTACACCAGACAAAAACTTGCAGCTGGGCGAACTGTGATAAGAAACCCCCTAGCGATACTATCCAGCGGTATGTCTTATATGGCACAAAGACGATTAGATTCTTATGGCTTTGGTTATGCAAACGAATATTACAGCACGCGTAAACAGTTGTGTTTGCTTTCGATTGTAAGGCAACGGTTGACCCTACGCTAAAGTCAGACTCAGGCGAGTCTCTCTCTCATTCTCTCTTACAGGTACGCATATACCCGGATCTTGGGCTTTTGTGCAGACACAAAACCGATCGCATTGATTGTCAGGGGCACAAGTTTGCTGTTATGCGTGGCCCCAGTAACAGGGGCAAGGTTTCATCGATTGGTCATCACTTACCACCAGTTTGCGCTACTAACGCGAGTACCTTGAGCGGCACGAACGATTTGACAAAGACACCACACGCTTTGGTACGCGAAGTTTATAAGTGTTTTGGTGCTAATCTTGCTAAACGTGGTACGTCCCTTTATTTTTGCAGAACACCACCACACTAAGCGCAACGTGAAAGTGTAGCACAGTGATAAAGGAAAGGTAAACATTCCGTGGTAAACATGTTGTGAGTGTTCCTGTCAGGAGGAAAGCTTAGAATTTCGTTGGCATCCAAAACAAAACCTTCAAGGAATGATTCACATGGCGAGAGTTCTGTTTCCGAAATTCGCAATGCTTCAATGTGCTGCTGATAGTGAGCAGCGTCATTATGACACCACCAACAGACATATGCAGCCCACGTTCATTTCCGAATGCCATTATCAAGGCGTTTGGGGAGCGCATGGAGAGACTTCTAGAATTTCTAACACCCTTGCACGAGGTTAAGGGATGCCACTCATAGAACCCGGTTCGCTTATCAGCAGCTTCAGCAGCGAGCATTGTGGCACACGTGAGAATGTTTTGCAAAACTATAACGCACCATGCTCATTGAAACTACGTTATCGATCGGAACGCGAAACGGGACAGTCCGGATGGAATTTGAACTTTGCGAATGCGAAAGCTACCACATGGCTAAGGACGTAACAAAATATGGAACTCCGTTCGTTCTGACGACCAGTAGCACGAAACGATAAGCTGTGCAGGGCCACTAGTTTCAGTTACGCATTCGCTAAGCCGGTTTGCGCATAAGCTGCGCCTATCTGTACGACACCAGAACAACAAACAAGAATCTCTTAATAAGCACCATTCGGATAAGCACGTGCACCACCAGCGAGAAGAGAACTGTCCGATTACGCAGGTATTGCACGGTAAGATTGATTGAGTTCCCGACTGCTAACTAGAACAAACGTCCGGAGTGGACATTCGATTAGATCGTGAGTCGCAAATTACAAACACCAGCCATAATCATCGTGTGTAGAGACCCACCCTTCCATCGACGGAGATACTCGGGCGTCCCTGGTTGACCCGTTTAACCTGCTACCTTGTGACCTCAACCGATTGGTCGCACTCCCTTGTGTACACCGGTAATTTCCCTTGTGTAGCTTAACCGACACAAAATTCTACTGGCCGCCCACCCGGGTGAACCTGATCGAGTGATTCGAATGCAACCATATTATCCTTTTCTTTTCCTTTACACGCGGACGCGGATGTCCATTTAATTATTGATCTTTACGCACCGCATCACGCATAAACGCTTACGCAGGCGTGCACGTGCACCGGCTTTACAACCGCCATCACCATCACTCGTTCTTCTCGCCCCGGGTGGCAAGCACGCCCCGGTTCGCTGCAGCTACAGGGGCGCGATCTTGCCAATTGCGGAAGGCAGTCGTGGCAGCCAAACGACCTTACCACGCCGCCACCACAGGTTGGCTTTAATTGAAGTTAACTGGTCAGCAAATAGTGGCATGTGCCACGACGGCCTAGCACCGCGGTGTGCACTGTGCAAACAAAACAATACAATCGTGTGGCGTATCGGCTATCGGTTTGCTTTCTTCGTTTGCGACGCTTAAGGGTACACCTTCCGGAAGCAATGCCCGGTACCGAGTCGGGTGAAGAGTATTTTTTTGGCCACGATTTAGTAAATCCAGAAATACTTCTTCTATGTGGAAATAGCAAACATACGGAGACAGTATTTGATGGGAGAAGTTTTGAGCAGGTAATTGGTAACAGATAAGAGCTTTTACTGGGAAGTAAATTTCTTTTGCTGTTGTTGCTCCTGAATGTCATGTCCTGAATAGCTGGGACTCTTTATGAAATGCGTGACCTCTACAACTTTCTGTAGGAGAAGTATCGGAGAAGGAACTTGGTGACTAGAATACTACAAAATAGACATCGAATACCTAAGTTAAAGGAGCAGTTGCGTCAACTTCGTCGTATTCTCTGTTAAACTGTTAGCCGTTAGTGTCTACATACATTAAAACATGTATCAAATTGCATCAACATCAAAAATCTCTTCATATGAGTTTACTCTGGAAAAAATATTTACACCTTATCGTCAACATCACTTTACATTTCGCTTTCAAAAGCGATCGTTTCGTGTTTCATAGTTCTTTTTTCTGCTCAGCACAAGAGGAACAAATAAATAAAGCTTAAAAGAAAACATTTCCAGTCCCGCTGGGGGATCACATTTAAATGTGCGTTTTAACTAATAAAAAACAACAGACCGTATATATATATATATGTTTTTCTTATTGCCAAACGTAATTCTTCTCTTCCACGAAACAAATAACGATCTACCTGTCTAAGCCAAAAACACGTTTCAGCTTAGGTCATTAAGTGTGCCTTTTTTTGGAACAATTAGACCTACCACCACTCTGTCGTGTTTTCTTGCCATGTTTTGCTGCCATCTCACATCAAAAGTGCGTCAACGATGCAAGACGATGCTGCAGTTGACACCAAACCTGTTTTTGACCTGGCATTCATGCCAGGTGGTTTGTGTTTTTTTCGGCGAGGATCGTAAGTTCCACCCCGATTTGATGGAAGAGCTGTGTAAATATGTCTTTTCGGCTCCTTCTACAAACATATTCCCCGTGCGGTTGTTGCAAATGAGTTCATCTTTCTGGTGAAAAAATGCAAGGTTTATGGCGAATAATGCAACAGTAGCTACTGTAGTTTTTACCCATTACCATAGAAGTAGGTCGTGACCGACAATGACGAGTCGTTATGAATCATGAAGGCAGACGAAGCAAAAGCTTATTGTGATAATTCTGGTAGCATCCGAAGAAGTTGCTTCAGTAATTAATTAAAAATAAATAATTTCTTTCATTTTCTAATTATTCACTGATCAAACCTTGAACTACTTAGGGCAAAATGGTAATCACATTTGGTAATCACACCATTCACATGGTACATCATTTCGCCATGGCCACCGCACCTGCACCATTTCAAGTGCAATGCAAGTGCAAGTGCACAACTGCAACCGTGCCGTTGCACAATTCGCAACATACAAAACATGCAAAACAAATGTCTTCCTTCCATGTACGGTTGCCGCGGACGGGTGTGCATAGTAAACGATGCATTTGAAATGCAGAAGAATTAGCCACAGCGAAAGGGAAAAAGATAAATTGAAAGGGGAAAAAAACAGGTGGAAATGGTTGCATTGCAGCAAGGTGTATTCATCACGTGTAAAGCATAACACTCATTCAATAATATGTTCACGGTCTGATTCGTACATTCTTGCTTTGATTGTGAGCTTGCACTAGGCCGAACACGTCTGTGGCAAACGTTCCTGACGATGGAACTTTGATGAATTGTTGTTGCCAATTTAAACCGACCAACACCGGAAACATATGTCGCAAATGTTGTACACACCGTAAGAACGTTCATCCACGAAGGTATGGCGTGCTTTTAATTGCAGTCTACATCCGGAGAATGCAACGTGTTGTGCGTCAAATTCAACCATTTCTAACCATAATTTACGTACCCGCTTTGCTTCGAATTAGATCGCGTGACTATTATGCGATGGCACAATCGGGCACTTGAGTGTATGTGTGTAAGATGTATCATCGCATCACATATCACACACAACCTTTACACGGCAAACGGTAACAAACGGAAATTGGCAGTGTTTGTCAATAGCGCATGCACCCGGAGATGGTGCAAAAACTGCACCGAAATTAAGTCCAATGACACACATGAAACCATTTCCTTGCGGGTTTTGGGTAGTGGAAATAAAAAATGTGGAGAAATCCATGTCATCTACCATTTGTGCTTAATACGAAATACGGTTTCTGGAAGTGGTTTTCTTGCAGCTTACGATGATCGGTGGTGCTTCATACCTTGAAGTTGAGGTGAACGCCACACCACGATTGCAATCATTTGTTTGATGGGGCTTTTGTTTTTGCAACCCTCTACCAACGCTCTTACGGTAGCAGAATGATTATTAACAAAGGTGCTGCATTTGTGGTTACTGGCAGGAAACATTACCGCTTATAATTTTGTAACCCGGGTATAAAGCTACCAGCGGTGTCGGATGCAGTGGAAGGTAATTTATGTTCGAGTACGCTTATGATTACGCTACTCTTATACATATATTGGCTCCAGCTTTCGATGGACTGGTCGATACTAAAACGAGTAGCCGTTTCATTAGAAAGTACAACTAAATTTGTGTTTATGTTTCTGTCACATAAATATCTTACTAACATAAGTGAAAAAACGAAGGGTAAAAATTAATATAACCTGATTATATTCTTTTGCCTGCAGGCGTTTACGTGCAGGCAGCGCACGACTGAAAATTGCGCCTCACATCAGAGAAAGGTATTGTTGAACTGAGCATAGTGCTAATTAAAAGAAGAATCACCTAACCGAATCATCAATTATCGCAGTCGATCAGTCAATGCTGTTGCCAGCACAATGCCACACATAACCTTAATTCAATAGCATTTGTTGTTGCTGCTGCATGATTGCAGAATTCTATTGTTTCCTCCACTTCCAACTCGCTATCAAGGCATGTGCAGCAAACCTGCAAACCTTGGCCCTTTGCCAGTTTAATTGTGATTTCACAATCGATTCACACGTCATAGCTTCTTGTCGGAAGCATAAAACCGTGACTGTGAACCCGAAGGTGAATTACGCTCCAACGCACGATCGTATCCATTTGCGAGCGATCGTTCAACGTTTTATGGTGTGGATGTGGTGTTCAAACTTAAATCTCGTTTGGAACTGGAGCTGGATTTATTTGTTTTTGTGAGAATTCATCTGTAGAATCATTCTTCGAGCGTTGGTGTGATGTGTGCTAAGCAACCACCAGCACACGTTTGAATTCAACGAATGTATACTGAACGATTCCAAGGACACCGAGAACGAGGCATCGCCAAGAGTCACTTCTTCTAAAGCACCATCTTTGTCGAAAAGTCAGTGAAGGGATCTCGGTAGCGAAAGCGTTTGCCGCTTGACTTTTCGTGGCCTTGCCGCCTCAAGATCTATGCTTTTGGATGATGGAAACAAGCAGATAATCCAATCCACACCACACGCACACACAGCAAACGGTTTTGAAGCGAAACTTGTGCGACAAAAGTTGGGTTGAGCGACGCAAAGGAAGCAAAGTATGAACCGCCACCATCTCAAGTACGACCACATCTACGGTTACGGTGCTCTGGTTGTTGATGCTAAACGATGCCAAACGCAAGCCGGGAAGCTGGCGGGCGAGCCATCTTGTTGTGGTGGCCGCCATCGTCACCACGCAGTCGCATACCTAATTGAAGCTAACGGCATCGTGCGTAGATCAACGATCAGAGCGAGAGCAGATCGGTCGGCGCACACAGCATCGTTTCGTAGCGGTAACTAACTGTCCACTGTCCACGAGATGACGCGCGTTGCAGTAGTCGCTGTGAGCAAAAGATGTCTGCCAGGGGAACATTCATTTAGGAAGCATTTGGATGCATTGAAGAAGGTAAAACACATTCGATCGTTCTAGCATTGAGAAGCACAAAAAAACCGCACACTCATTAATACGCGTACGAGTGAGCACTGTGTGTGTGTGCGTAAGTGTGTTGGTCAAAAATTGTTTTGCAAAAGTTACTGGACCATGGAACACCATTCGCCACCAACGGACATCCATCGGATGGACCATTCAACATGGCGTGATAGAGCTAGTGTGGAACTTGCGATACCTGTACCGATTCATTGTCTAGTGACGCGGTAACTGACCTTAGGAGCGTAGGGTTGTTTAACCAAGTGACCAGCAACCGGCCACAACACTGCAGCCGGAAGACGTATTTTACTTTCAAATACGTAAACTACTGACCGGCGAGTGACACTCCGGGTCGATTCCAGACCGCCACTAGGCAAGCAAAATTATCGATTTAATGTTAAGCCCGCTGGTCACACTTGCTTAGAAGAAGGCACACTTTTTTCCACCTAGTAGTAACTGTTCATCACACTCCAACCGAGTAACCCTGCAGTGAGTTGTGGTCGAATTGTGAGATGACATTTGTAATTCAATCTACGGTGGAAACGGAGACCCAGGATTGTCGTTCAACCTTAGCGTGAGGATGATTTATAATCGCTTCCTATTCGTTTCACTACCAGCTGACGGTTGTTGTTGGAATTTTTATGAGATACCGTTTGTAAATTCAATAAATGCAGTATCGATCGGTGTTTTAATGGAACAGGTGAGCCTTCCGTCGAATAGTGCGAGAGAGAGAGAGAGATTGCAAGGTAGAAATCCCAACTGCACGATGAGAACGGCGGGGAAATCCTTTGGTGAATCATGACCATTGAATTTCTAACTGTTCTACTTTTAATAGGGTATTCGAGGTATTCTTAATCAATGCAATATCAGCTAGTTACGTACCGGAGCGATAATGGCTAGAATTGGGTTGCTTTGAGAACTGCTCAATCTACTGCTTGATCACTTTACTTTCTTTAGGTGGTTAACTTCACACTTTAAGCTACACATAAACGGGTTTACGGTGCAACTAAAAACACCGCACTGCACTGTTTTAACTGCTGAGAAAGAATAAACGGCGAAAACAATTACACAGTGTCACACTTTCACCAACATTCACCAGGGTTAGGGAAAACAATAAAGGCGTACAATGGAAGGAGGAAAAACGATGGAAACTACGAATTATACGACCACTTGCTTGGTTGACACAGTCGGTTGGCACTTTTTCGACAGGGGTTTAACTCATAAAAAATAAACACTATATTTTACTCGTAACTACTACTACTAACGGCTGACTTTGTTTTAAACGATCTGACGTTTGACGTTTAAATGTTTCACCGATGTGACGGAAGTATCCAAGCATGCTGCGATCGTAATGCACTGAAGCGTCTCGACTTTAATTACGATTTGCTATCAACAAAAAAGGAAAAAAAGGTATTTTTTTAATACCATCATGCATGTCTTTCGATTTTAAGAAGTATGTCAGGTGTTTGGGTAAATAAAACAAAATAAAAGCCGTGATCTCTTTCTCTCTTTCAGTGCACAGAGAAGAAGGAAATGAGAATTGAGCGAAAAAAGGGAACCGACCGTAAACCATACCAAAGGAAAAAGCAAAAGGGCCAACAAATATTCTTCTATGCGGGACACTTACAACACACGTATAAACACGCACACGAACACGAACACGTACGGAATTCTTCGCGATTCTCCCTGGAGTTGCAGCACACAACGCACGGAAGCTGAACCGTTTCAGATGGTGCCGGAGCTCGAACGAAGAACTAGACGAACCGAACGGGTTGAGAACCAAAACAAAACTGCGTTCGCGAGCTCGAAACGCATGCCGACCGCGAGTCGGCAACCACATGCGCTTCGGGCCCCGTGTAAGCACACACACGCACACCAGTAGAGCGAGCGGCTGCAAGGCACGCCGACGGGTTCCCGACGATGGCCAAGATCCCCGATGTCGGGAGGGCATACAAGGGGTCACCAGAACGCTTTGTGGTGTAAACTGTGATAGCGCCCGCTGATCTATTCCAGTTACTACATTAGTTAAACAAAAAAAAAAACACACACAAACACACACACAGACACGTTCGCACAAATGTACCACGGTTTTTATACTATGATTTTTTGATGAATAAATTAGTAGATTTATATCTGCTGCATCGTGAGTTAAATTAAATTTTTACCATTTACATGTGGTACAATTTTATACTTACTTTTTATATACTGTTTTCATTTCTGTTTTTCCCATTTTATAATAGTTTTAAATATTTTTGTATATAGTTTTATATATAATATAAACATAATGCATATAAAATTTTGATACACCATTTACGGACTTAAACACGACCCCAGGTCGTATTCGAATGGTTTGCTGATATATTAAATACCCATTCATGCAAATAAACAGATCTACATGAATGTAAACATGCTCATTTCCGGATGCAGAAGTCTAGAACATTTGCCACGAGAATAACGTTTAGCGCAACGTATTTCACGGGTGTCTATCGATCCAGAAAAAGAGACCATTTTCCGCAAACACTCGCACAACAACGATGTTTCCTGTCTGGCGTCACCCATCAAGTGTTGATGCACGCGCCCCGATGATGGAGAACATCCAGCCGGTTGGACATTTGCCCAACCGAGCACTATTTTAGTTGCCCACTGCACTGCCCTACACTGGTGCACTGGGTGCAAAACAAAGAATGTTTTGTGTGTGATGCGCATTCTAATAGTGGCGACAACAAAAGACAAAAAAATACACACATATATTTGCAGCTGCTTGCACTACGCGCTTCATGGGTCAATGTACCAGTTTTCTAAAGCCAGAGTTGGCGTACAATTGTATGCTGGTTAGTCATCGTTATTTTGCCGCCCCGTTGTAACGTGCGTCACGCAAGCTGTACGAGATATTAGGGTGACATTCTTTGGTTGCACTTACTAAGATTGGTGTGACATAATTGCAGCTGCTTTTGGGTTGTTGATTTAGATATTTTTATCACTCTTTTGACACGTTTTAATTTACAAACATATTTACTTACGATTAGATTTAGATGCTAAAACGATATCCCTACGAGAGTTAGAGCGCCACAGAGAAGATGCATAGAATACCTGGCACATTGTTGTTTTCATAACATAGCATAAACACTGCTGCACAAAACATAAAACGCCAACATGTATGCAATTTGCATTCAAACGGCTTCACAGTGAGTGACATACAACCATGATCATGTTTAAATATTTACATTAAATGAATTGTAGCAGATAGAGCAGTACGGTGAGATATGGATGTTTAATAAATCATTCATATTTTTTAGAATTTAGTTATATTATTGACATGTATCACTTAACATAACCAGAGAGGCATAATATGTTAATTTACTTCGCTTTAGATATCAATAGTTGTATAAATACTGATGTATAAATTTTATGCTTTATTTTTTTCAAAACCATTAAAAAAAACCTTTAAAAAAATTTTTAAAATATTGTTATATGAATTCAACATAAAAGAAAAAATAGTTTACTTCACCAGCACCTAACAAGTTTTTAGAACAATTTTGGTACAGTGGTCTAATAAAATGACCACCGAGAATCCCATAGTCCTCGTTGTTTGTTTACATCCGCGAGCAACGTGCTTTTGACAGTTTTATGTCTTGCCGGTTCAGTACGTTTATTTTTCTTGTACAATTCCGCAGCGTGACACAAATCTTTGTTTTTAAAAAGCGTGTAAGTGACCAGCGGCTGTAAGGATGGCATCGCCCAACATGCAATTCGATGCCGACATCGGTGGCAACGTAATACTGCCGAACAGTTTGGAGCTGGTCAGTTTCACCGAAAGCCGGAAGGATGAAGTGTGCCAGATGCTGCGCAACATGTCCAACACAATGCACCAGCGAAAGCTAATGCACCAATCGCTACCCAGCCATATGCGTCGTCGTGCCATGTCGTACGATGTGAAGCGTTTGCCCCGAAAGTTCCGTACCGTGCACACGGCACAGTTCAGCAAGAGCGGCGTATCGGAGAAGAAAAAACGTCCCTCCCGGAAGTTCCGCCGCAAGCCGCACAATCTGCTCAAGGAATACGAACGACGGAAGCGAGCGTTTGTGTGGCTGGAAACACACGTTTGGCATGCAAAACGGTTCCGCATGTCGTCCCGTTGGGGGTACAAGATTCCGCTCACACCGTACAATAAATGTTACCGGTCGAGCTATCGTGCCACCTCGAAACACTGCTTGGTGCACGATCTTTCGTACGAGAGTTGCGTCGAAGTTAGTGGAACGGAAACGCTTCTAAAGGAAGGCTTGCGAAGGTTATGCAGCGAGCGAACGGGACTCACCGTAGCTGCAAAAGCTTACACGGCCGGCCATCGTGCGGGTTACGTTTGGTTGTATGAAGATGGTGCGTACCCGTACAATTGTCTCGGTAAAGTTCGGTTCGTGTGGCGTGCAAGTGGCAGCTGTGATAACATCGCCGAACGACGCACTATCTGGATGTTTGCGCATCCAACGTTTTATCGCCAGTTGGTCGAACAGTTGGTAAAAGTGTTCGAGCTCAAAAATGCATTACGCGAGACAAACGAAACGATTGAAGACATCACAAGGAATCCACCCAACATTCGGTGTCCACGTTACACTTCCAAATCGTCTGACATCGAGGTAGTGGAGCTAAAGGACACACTTAATCGTTTTCACCTCACAGGACCACTTGCTCATGCCACCATCGTTAAAACGTTTCGTTTGTTTACACCACCACCACCACCACCACAAACGAACGCGACTCATCGGACCTGGTTTAATGATTTTATCGACAGCACACCGAAGTACAATAAAACGCTCTCACAGCAATCAAGCTACTGGACCGATATCAAAGATCTAACCTCACCGGGCGAACTGAGTCCGGGAGAAGTGATTGCACTGCTTGTACAGGATCCGCGATTGAATCGACCCACCAGACGCATCAAAGCACTGCCCGAGGTGCCTGCACGGTATAACTTTACTCAGGACGTTC
This sequence comes from Anopheles rivulorum, assembly GCA_018908115.1. Lineage (NCBI taxonomy): Eukaryota > Metazoa > Arthropoda > Insecta > Diptera > Culicidae > Anopheles > Anopheles rivulorum. Next base: position 25,173,953 of record STHB01000010.1, read on the forward strand.
TTCCACAGGTGGTACAACCCCGAGCAACCAGAAGCTTCTCACCCGTGTGGGACGAAACGATCCGGAAGCGTATCACCGAAGAGATGAAAACAACCCATGAATTGAATCAGATGCGTAGTGTCGAAACACTTGTCCCCGGTGAACCGTGCGTGTCAGAAACACGTCTTCAGCCACTACCAATTCTTTTGCTGCAATCACCCGGTTCGCAAGATGCGCACTACAAACGGCTCGGATACGGATCCGGCTGGGAAGTGATTGTGCCCGCCGGTTACGGTTTAGCCGTGTGGCATTCGTTGGTGATGTGGGGTGCAAAACCGGTCGGACAGAAGGAGCTGGACATGATCGCGCTCGAGTCCGGCTACGATCGGTCCGGTGTTCCGGATACGGTACTCGGTAAGGATGAATCCGCGCACAAACAGTCGGAAGCATTGAGCAGATACTTTAAGCGTCCAAACAACAAACGAGTAAACTACACGAAACTTGCCATCGCATCGCCTTTCCGGTGTCCCTGGACGCAACTCGTTCAAGAGTGGAACAATGCACCGAATGGGTCCGATCGGACTTTCTTCGTTCTGCGTGATCAGGAAGTGTTGACAAAGCTAAAGCTCGCCTTAGATCGCAAATTTAACGTTCATTCCATCGATCTTCCACCGGGTGCGCTCGTTCCCGTTCTGCTAACACTTAAAACGCGCGGCAATCCGGGTGATAATGCGATCATCTGTTTGCCCAACCGTGCCGACTTCCGCACGAACAAACACAACCGACTATCGGCCGTCCACGGGCCGGTATATGTGGAACCCGCACGAAAAGATCCACACGGGCCCGAACGGATCGTTCTACGGGCGCAACATCTAAAAACGCTTAAGCGCCTAAGGAACCGGCGAGTGCGGGAGAAGAAACGTTTGCAGCGTGCCAATCCGGGCGTACTGGTGCGCATACCGAAAGCAAACAACCGTGCGCTGGTTGAGGAACAGCTAAAACGAATGGCCGAACTTTGGCTACCAGCGACACCGGCCACCATTCGCAACCAATGCACCCGGGAATGCTTCGGGTACGTGACGCAAGGTGGATTCAGCTTGTCGGAAGGAACTGTTAACGGAATTGGATACGTGACGGCGAAGGGTTTAGTGAAGCTGTTTAAAATTTGCACCAAAGGTACGATCAAAGTGCTCGTAAGGGGAACTCGTACCAGGGGCTATCGTTTCGCCACAATACGCTTAGCCTATTGAAGAGAAGAGAAGAGTAGCAGTTGTAGAGAAGTATGACATTAAACACGAATGTGCCTAATGCAGAAATTGTTGAATTGAATGTTTTAATGAATAAAAAGGAAAACGAATGCACCAATTCATCGGAGTAGAACTTTCGGTTTGTTTTTTAACCTAAAATATATTATTAAATCTCTTGCGATGTTTCTTACACACCGAATTCGGATTACATTAGTGTAGCTGATTAGTATTTGCCTTATAAGGATTGCCGCTCGGTAGCCTCTTCCTTCATCTCTTTCTCTTTTCCTGGCTATCTCTCACTAAACTTCTGCCATCGAATGGTGTCTTTTGCATTCGTAACATACGTATTTGCTTTTGAGTTGTCAAAACGGTCTTTGAAGCATTAAACTGGTGCACGATACTTTAGGTTTTTTCCTTTCTTTGTTCTTTAAACGATGGGCCAAAACGGAAAACGGCGTGCAGTTTCGTACTCGTAACAGTTGGACGTTTAGTTCCCTAACCGAATGATACCGGTATGCCGACGGGAATATTGTGGGGAAAAGAACTTTCACGTTTTCGCAAAACGATTTCTGACATTTTTCCAAATGGTATCACTTACTGAGGTCACACAGAACTCAAAACTATGCCAATATGCCAAAAAATACAAAAGAAGTAAACATTAAGCTTCATTCGACAACTGCTGTTAGTAAGTTAAGAGTAAGCGATTGTTTAATTAATTCAAATGTTACTTCCGATCGGCAAATCGAACACAAACGGTCCATGGATTGTGTAATGGAAAGGATACAATAAAAACAGCAATGTCGGCTATTTTGACAAGTTTAATAAACATTTCACATTTTCACATTTGCTATGCATAGAGCAGTATAATTGCCCATTGTCTTTATGCGATTTTGGCGTTCTATTGGAGTTATTAAGGATTAGGAGCTAAACAAAATCATTTTCACAATGCTGTGTTTTCTTTCTACTCCTAAAGCACACATGCTAACACTAACCACAGCTACTTCAGTGTCGTCGCCAAGATATGGCGAAATAGATTCGTACAAACTTTAGTAGCTGTGGATCGTTTAGAAAGAATCCTTTGGAAATGGAAAATCCTTGCTATTGTTTAATAATCTGTTTGCCTTTTGTAACAATCTCTACCACTATTACCAGATTGGTTGTTTGTTGTTTTCTTGCTGATAAATTAATTGTATATTCAATCAAAATTGCAAAAAGATAATAAAAGCAAAAAACAAAAGCAAAAGAATATAACTTGTAAACATTGCAAACGAAAACAAAGCATAACTGGACGAAATTAAGTTGCGCGCGCAAGCGTTCACCAGAAGAGAAATATCTAATTAATACTAACCGGGCATCGGTATCCATTCCACGTGCCCAGTATCTTGTGACTAAAACATGACTAAAAATTAAAAAGTTTAACTTTTTCATCGTCATTTTTTGTGTGTACTTGTGTTTTTCCCTCACCCAACAATTCATCGCTATAGATTGCGGCGTACCAATTCTGTTCAATTGCAATACTTTTGTGTGTTTGTTTCGTATTTTGCGTTAGTCGCAACTGGTCACAACTTTTCCCCCCCATATACCCCTGTATATACCTTTTCGTTTGCTACAGCCCCAACACATCGTACGGGCCATTATCACGCATAAGTGTTGAATTTGTTATTTGTGTCGAGAGCACATTTTCTTTTATCTATAACGTTGATGGCAAAGTCTACACAAATGCTAGTAGTAAGTAGTTTATCAGCCCGCTCTACGCTCTCCGTGTATCCACTGAATGCAAGCAAGCGCGATAAGAACGTTCGCCACCGTTTGCTGTCGGAATCATTATTTATCTGGGGGGTTCATCAGCTGAGTTTTATGTGTTTGCTGGAATCGTGTTTCTATTCCATCACGAGCGAGTTCCTTGACACGCTGACAGCATACGATGCCGCTACGAAAACAGTGCAGGAAAATAGTGTTTTTAAAACATTGACTCAGTTTCTGTATTGTTTTGCAGTCCGTTTTGTTAAGGATAGTTTTACCTTTCATCGTTTGGCTTTTCATCTGTTCATCACCTACTTTTATGATTGCTTTCGACAACGCGCGCCCTGGGTACTTTAAGGGTTGTTTTAACATTTTTGTTTGCTTTATGGTTTATCTTTGCTTTCGCGTACTACATTAATGCGTTAAATCGCGTTTATGTTAATCTTTTTTTTTGCGTTTGTTTTGCTTCGTTTTTTCTTTTTTCCTCGAGTTTACATAAGTTACAAATTGCATTAACAGAATGTGAAACATTTTGAAAAAACAACCGATACTACATTTGGATGCTATTAGTATGCTTTTTTTTTTGTTGTTGTTGCTGGTCTCCCATCACGCAAATATATACCCCCTTACGTACGGTTTTGACGAATGTAAGCGAACAATCTGCAAATAAGGACACCGTGTTGGTGACCGGATGGATGACGTGTCGACACTGCAAGCGACACGCTTCACTGGCGAGGAACATGATCGTCGATGAATTTCTGCAATGAAACATCGTTAAGCTTTATATCATCCTGTGAGATGGGACCCGTTGGTTTAGGCTTCCTACCTTCATATCGCTCAATTCTGCATCGCAGGAGCTGTGGCCCAGCCCTTGGTATGTTTGAAAGTGTGAATTCTTCATGAACGATTTCAACACACTGGACGATAATTGACCAAACTTGTAGAACACGATGGGATCACAGTCACCGTGGCACTGAAGGACCTGTAGTGAGAAGATGACCATAGTTTGTAATTCTTTCAACTGACTGGCTAAATGGTGGACTGTTTGTACGTACCGGTACCGTATCGGGACACTTTCGCACACTCGGGAAGCTTTTGTGCAATGGCAACCAACAGGAGAGGGCCATCACACCGGCCAATGGTTCCGCAAACGTTAATCCCGCGTACAGGGCAAGGGCACCACCTTGCGAGAATCCACCGAGCATGATTCGGTTCGAGGTTATGCCGGCCTTCATTTCACTCTGGATCAGCTCGTGAACGTAACGGGTCGCCTTCTTGATGCCTTCCTCATCTTCCGGGTCGCTGATCGAGATGGATTTGAGATCGAACCACGAGTTCAACCGAAATCCACCATTCATCGTAACCGGCATGTTCGGTGCGGTCGGACAAATTACCTTCATGTCTGGCGTACGAAGCGATCCCATGGAGGTGGCCCAACCATGACTACAATGTGAATAAAACGGAAACATTTACAAACGATGCGGGAATTAAAATAAAATAAAACGGCATCTTAAATAAAGCGATTCATATGTTCCCATCCGGGTTCGCATTAGAATTTTCCGGTACTGCTTGGGAAGCTAAATATTGACTTCCCCATGCAAGCTTCCCAAGGCGCCGCTGATGATGAAGGTGACAATGAAATTACATAATTAAATCAATGTGTCCACATGTAACAGCGTGAAGCCTTTTAGCAAGCGTGCTACATATATACACAAGGATCTCTACACTAGGCCGATGGTCGAGCTGAAGGTCACTCAGTGCGAGGAACAGGTACCACGTTTGTGTGTGTGTGTGTGTTTATGTCACAAAACAACGGAACGTGGAATGGCAGTAAAGCCTGTACATATTGTCACACCAAGTGGGCAGCGGCCTCTGTAGCCTGTTCGGAACACGAAAGTAACGGTGGAAAATTGATTTTTTCCATCGCTCTTTACACGGCAGTTATCACCATGTGTCCTCTGCATTGCACAGGCTGGCTGGCTGTACGGTTCATGGCAATGGAAATATGTTCCTTGCTAATCGCTCTTGGGGCACTTTTTATTTTTCCCACAGGCACTACCGCCCATCACACATACCCGGTATCACCAAGGCCATGAAGGAAGATTAGCTGCAATAGAAAGACAGAGAGGGAGAGAGAGATAGAAAGACACGGAGAAAGAGGGAGAGATAAGAAGCAGTTCATCAAAACATCGATCGGGAACGTGTTTTGCAGATGCAGCTATTTTTCTCCTCATCCAAAACGGAGCAGGCCGTGATTAAACCTACACCCACTTACCGTTGATGTGTGCTTCGCTACCGATGGAATGATAACAGGTGCAGCAGCCATTCCGGCAAAATTAGGATGTTGGTTCGGGCTTTGCCTTGAGCAGGAGGTAACAGAAGCCGGAGACGTGCGTCTCACAGGAACGGATTTGTTCTTGGTTTGTTTTTCTGAACACACAAAATTTTTGCCTTACGTTTGGCACGCGTAAAATTTCACACACGCTACTGTTCGCACGAATGTGAATGATTTTTCCTGTGACTGTTCACCCTTTTCTCTCTTTCATTCGTCGCCGAATTCGGGGTTTTCTCTTACTTTCCCACAAGTATGATACCAAGTTTTTCCGACGCGCACCAACAAACGCACGAAATTGGCACAGATTGCCGAAAATTGGAAACAAACGAACGACAGTTTGACAGCAACACTGTGAAGCCTTACCGGACATGACAAACGACAAGTACGTGACTTTTGTTGGAAAAGTTCGACACCTCTGACGTATGTGTTTTTGTGCTTTAACGGATTTTTTTGCATCCTCAGCATACATTTTCCTAGCATTTTCAAACCATCGATTATTGCAAACAAAAGAATTGCTTTATTCCGATTTTTTAGCCTCAATTTAAAACACGATTATTTGATTCAATACGATTTCACAGCTCCGGTAAGTTTAAAAATTTACCGTAAATTTTCTGGCGGAGGAATTCATTGGAAAATGCGTAAACACGATCTTAGTTTACAAAAGATATCATTTACACTCTACTGTGAACTGGAAAGAACTGTTGAAATGTCTATCGTAATGCACTTGGATAATTTGACAAGATTGGGTGATTGGGATCTAGCCATCACAGGATCTCAAGTACGTTTCGGAAGTTAGTAAAGTAAATGATGAAATGATACTGTAGTATCGTGGGTAAGTTTACTTAAAATGTCCACATGTCTGTAGTGATATTTTGTTTCTCATTGTTTGATTATAGTACGTTCTACTTCTGCTGCTGCGCATTGATTTCGTCACTGCACGTTGCTTCTTCAAGCTTATTTCTACAACTCAATTCATCGCTCGTGGTTCCGGTTGACGGGGATGTATTTATGTTTCTTCTTATTTCATTCAGAAATATTGACGAATTCTTCTACTAAGCGTTTATAGAGTACTTGGATTAAACGTGAAATGAACGGAATCTATAATTCCAACACTATGTACCATTAACACGGACAACGGAACTGTAATTCAGAAACTTGGCTTGAAACTTGTTTAACAGCTCTCACGGAACATTAGATGATGAAACAGGCTTACCTATGAATCATTTACATTCAAATAATCAATTACAATCAAATGAAATCATCTCTCATTACCGTACGGAAAGCATGCGTTTTAGTATCCAAAGTGTACTGAACATTGAGGAGGAAGTACAACTAACCATAATGAGGACAAATATAACTCCTGCATTTGGCGTAGGTCGTCATTCAGTTGGCTACCGAACCCATTTGACTATTTTTAGTAGCTAAAACGAGGTCGTTCGTGTACGAAAGCTAATCGTTCGAAGTTATTAAAAACATCCAAAAAGCGATTTTTGTTAAACGGTCCGTCTATGCGTAGAATTGAATATGCAACAATGCTTAAATGTAGCCTTCTGTTTCACATATTTTTCAACCAAACCTCAACCTTCTCAATGCGCTGCTTGTCAACCACGGCGAACTCATCGCTTCTTTCGCATTCTATATCACATAATTTCTACACAATGTCAACTCCCACAAAGTTGTTAAACTGTCCCTCGTTCTTCCTTCGCACACTTCACCTAAAGCTAGTAGTATATACTATCATTCTACTTCCAACATTCTCCCTCGATCACCCTCTTGCTCCTGCGCTTGCTTTTACAGTGAATATCATCGAATCAAGATCATTACGTACGAAAATGGATTGACCCATTGGAACACAGATTGAACAACCGAACCGCTACGCTTATCACAATCAGATAGAGAAAACATCATGCAATAGAGTTACTGTTTTGTCTAAACACCTTAAGAAATTGCGATAAATTGAATCACGTTGCTGTATATAGTTATAGTTAAAGTGTAACTTGCTATAGAAAATGGTACACCGCTTGTACGGTAGAATAGATATCGGTACGAAAATATGTGAAAAATGGGCTCAAATTTCCTGTACGAACCGTATTGTCCGAGTCGTGCTACCATGCGACCTGGTGAAAGGAAACCAACTTAAACCATCGCTAAGTTCAGCTCGTATAACAACAACCTTGCGAAAGGCCCACGGTATAACGGTGGACTTGTGTTTTGTTTCGAACCCTTGCGCATTAGAGACAGGATCCATTCTACAACATTGCCTCCAGTGAAAGCTGCAGCTGAACGATCATAAATAGATACTGGCATTATGTAAATAGTAGCACTTTCAATTGCGCGCTTTATCGTCGCATTTAACGGGTTAAATATGGGTTTGATTGAAAATAGTTGTTGTTCGGTAAAACGTATCGGCGCCTTTTTCCAAAATATTTCTCTGTCTTACTTTGTTTATGAATATATAGATCGTTTTCGCATCTCTGCCTTATAACAGTGCCTTAGCAGCGGGTCGGTCGTGTTCGGCTTTTTAACACAAGTTTTGGCTTTTCTGTTCTATTCCTTTCCGTTTGAATGATTGCTAGTTTAAGAAAGATAGTACAATCATTGATACGCTAGAATCAGCTTTGCACCATTTATTACCAGCAAACGTTTATCATTTGCCGCTACCCTATCTCTAACGATCCTGTCTCCTTGTGAACACACAAATTACGTACGGTTTATCTTGTTTGTTCGGTTTTCTGATAGAAAAATATAAATATAGTTGAGTGAAGATTGTGTGGTTTTGTTCATCTCCAGCAGCAGTTATGTTTGTCAACCCCTATCCTTGATCATTGCCAGCAATGCTGCACAGCTGCCTAAAACACGAATCAATATTCTCTGCAGATACCTCTCAAATATTCGCTTCCCTAGAGTTCACATTACCGTGAGCCCAGGGCAACAAACTTCAAATTTTGGACAAGAGAAATCGGTCATCGCACGCATTGCATTGGTCTTACAGCGAAAAGTACTGCAGAAACTTGGCCGGCGGTACGGGTTGTGTTTCGTTGTTATTGCTATTGCCTGCTTCCTGCACGCGTTGCCGAAAGTCGGGACACTGGTCAACGATGCACGGATGCCCAGCGGATGGCCAGAACAGGCATCGACACAGCCGACAGAACGCTAAAATTTCCGCATACTGTAACTCCTCGCGCACTCCGTACATTCTGCAAAGGGAATGTAAGAAAAACAAAACATCAGCCCCATAATGTTTCTCTTCGAACGCTCACCCCAGCGCACGTACTTTCTCAAGGCGTGATAGATCGCTTGCCAGTTACGGTGACGCTCCTTCGTATCCTGCAGACACATCTTCTCTAATATCACATCGATTTGCTGCTTGGTAAAGTGATAGTGTGACAGCTCGCGCCACACGCGTTGCTCGGAGATAAGGGCCGCCATTAGCGACCAAGCGGACGCAGAAGCTTCCAGGTCCTTGTAGTCGGTGATTCGGAGTATGATTTCCCGCACACACTCCTCGGGCAGGTCGTGTAGTTTTGGACGAATGTTTGGACCGGGCTGGAAGAAACATTGGCAAACTCATTACTGCAAACATTTCGCGCCCATGGAATGATGGATCATCCCTCATACCTCCTTAATTTCAATCTGACTAGCTATATCCTGTATACGCTGGATTGTTTGCACATGCTCGGCCCACAAGGTTTGGCTGCCGAGCGGTTTGCCCCAGCACTTTTGATTCTCCTGATTAAGCAGGGCACGCAGCTGCTGTACCAGACCACGCAACACATTTATGTTTTGCTGGGAGTCGCTCACGTACGTCGCGACTTCCTCCAGCATCTGGAGCAAAAGCCGTTGGGCACCGCCCGGAAGACTGGTGATTCCTTTGCCGGAAACGAGCAAACGCAGCAGGGCGCATACATAGTTAAACCGGCGGCCATCGCGTACCGAGCTGCGAAAATCCAACCGCCGGACTGCCTCGCCAAGTCCATTGAAACCGGCAATCTCACGGGTACACTTCAGTGTGATGTGACAGTGTGGTGGTACTACTTCGTTATCACTAAAACAGAGCAATACAAATTTAACAACATTAATGAAGTTATTGTTAGAAAACCCATTGCATTTTCTGGTGACAAACGTTAACATACCCATTCTCATTATCATTTTCCGTGTCACTAGTACTGCTGCATTCCGAAATACACCTAAAATGAAACAAACAAAAAAGACAATGTACTAAAACAATTACATAGTACAGTATTTCTTAGTGAAATCAACGCCGTACAATACAATAAATAAGGGAAAAGGGCATCAAACGATCCATGCGGTAGGTTATAATGGTACATCATTGTACCAAGCGCAGCAATTAATTCCACAATAAAGCATTTGAAGCACGGTTGGTCAATGTATTGTTGATGTATGTAGTGCGAACAATCCAGCAAACATTCGTTACCATCGAAGCTGGTGTGTGGTACGAGGAACGTTTCATCGATACCGCCGATGCGTAACGGAGGCGCATCCATCGATTTTACACGCTTGTCTGCCGGTCATCCACGCTTAGATGCAACAGTTCGCTTGTGTACAGACCGTGTGTCGGACATCTCTTTACTGAGCGTTATCATCGTTTGACGGATATGCACGAATACTCTCCATATTCTTGTATCCATCGCTTCCATCCGTTCCCATTCCGTTCAATCACGGTTTGCATCATCATTTGGAAAGAAAGGAAAATCACCATGTAAACCGCTTGAAGGAAGGAAAATATTTCCTCAGGTCGTTCATACGATCGGTTTGCTATGGAAGAGCAAACCAGCGGTGTAATTTGTATCTCCAGTGATTGGTAATATTGAAATGGAAATTCAATCACCGTGTTTGCTTCTGCTGATCTTTCACTTGCACTGTTGTTTCTTACATTCAAATCAAGGTAGTATCCAACACAACTTGATTTTGGGTGCAATTTACACAATCAATATGATACGAACTAAGAAACATAAACCAAACACCAAGACCGTGAAGCGATTCTAGTGCCGGATTAGTAAGTATGAGATCTATATTTTATAAATAATAAAGAATTTTCGACCAAATTCAAGTAATACATTTTGTTATTACTGCTGCTAGTAATTTATCCGAGTAAATGATGATGAAGATGAATAACAAGTTTTCTTATTTGCAAGAAATAGTTCATTTTAAGGCTGTTCATGCAATACACACCTGAAATGGTGGATCTACGATCATTTAGATTGCAACAATCTTGTCTATCCTTCCTTGCTTTGTTGTACAACCCTCCAACATACTCATCATCATCATCATCATCATCATCATCATCATCGCCATCACTGGCACTGCTTGCTGTCGAATCCATCTCTATGATGTCACGTCTAGCGGAGGAAAGTGAAATCCACAGCGAGTGCAATTAAGTCCGCCCCGAAAGAAAGTAACAACAGACAAACTCTGCTCGGATGTGGAGGTAATTTGTTTTCCCACTAGATTTTTTGTTTGTTTGTAAAGCCTTCTTTTGCCGCTGAAGTCCGTAGCTTATGGCGAGCGTAATCGCAAAGGCGTCCAGCTTGATTTGAGCAAAGTGTCGATCATTTTCAATAAAAGTAAAAGCGTATCTAACGCGACTATAACAAAGAGATGGAAGCAACCCAAAGAAGACTAGTTTCATAAGCAGTTTAATTCACTATTTTTATAGTATCACACACTAATGAAGATCTGATGGTTGGTTTATCTGAATTCTCCTACAGTGCTTCTCAAGTGTCAAATGATTGTGTGGCTTGTGATTCAACTTGACCTTCAAAATTAAATAAAGGAACAAAAAAACTAATGATTTAGGCAAACAGTTACACTCCTATAGCGAATAGTTTGACCTACTTTTATTTGACCCATTTCCGGGCACAGCATGAACGGTGTAACGGTTGCACTACGAATACGGTGCACGTTGCCAAACAAGACGTACCCAGCACCACCATCAATACTAAACATTCCCAAGAATGTCATGCGGCCACGGGGTGCTTGCATAAGTTTCGTGAAAGTTTGTACTTAAGAGTCAAAACAATTGTTTTTAAAAGTTCCATAAATACTCTAAAAGTTCCATAAATAAATAGTGGAGACTAATCCATTTCACCTCAGCTTCTGTGGTCAGCTTAGATAGCTTTGTTGGCCTATGAGCACAAAGGAAAAGGAATCGTTTCCAATCGGCTCGCCTATGAGCACATGCCAGCAGATGAACATGCCCGAACCCGCCTGGTCTTATCTAACCGTTTCACTATTATCACATTGCAGTGCCGCAAACATCTCGTATGTAACACGGTTTCTTCCAGCATTGATTGAACTGCCTGAGAATTTATCCCCAGAATCACGTAGCCGAACTTGCGGACGCGCTGGAAGGTTATAAAGTGCCTGACCATTGCAAGGTTCTTGTCATACACCACGAACCAGGTGACGAGAAAGTACAACCGCAGAAAAGTTAATTTGTGACGAAAAATAAAAACATGACGAAGTGCACCACAGCCGGTGTAGTGTTTATTATGCTACATCTACTGCAGCGTTGTAGTACTACCAATGTAACGACGATGGTAATGAACGAAGAAATAACCACCACGGGCACATTCACACCAAGCACATCGGAACAGACCACCATGTCGAGCAACACAACGCTTATTTCGAGTGAAAACAGTGACCGTTACGTTCAAATTGGAAACCCACAAGTGTCTACTGAAGGTGTATCACCTTCAACTGCATCTACCGAAGGTTCAGGTTCAGAACAAGTGTCTACTGCTGGAGTGTCAGCTTCAACTATAACTGCATCTACAGAACGTTCAGATTCAGAACAAGTGGCCAACGCATCACCAACAGTGCAACAATCGAAAGTGAAAGAAATATCGTCAAACCCTACTGCTCTGCCCATGAAAAACAATGAAACTAACTCCGAACAGAGTATTTCAACTAGTACTGAACTCCCATCAACTGTATTTCCTACTCAGAATGATAAAAGCTTATCCGACGCATTAGTTTCATCGTCAAAGGTGACGGATTCTGGTGACGAGATACCACCTGTTGGTGACGTTGATACCGATCGTGATTCAATTGCAGAAAAAGAAACATCCAATACGTACAATACGCAAACGCAGCCGACTGCCACGTCTGAGGGCAAAATCGAGAGTGAGGTGGCAACATCACCGCCAGATGATTTAACACGTGCTGGCATCAAAATAGGTGAGGCCGACGCACGATCGGATGACTCAGAGGAGTACGAAAACTTTTCCGAACCACCTAGTACAATGCAGAACGATTCTGATGTNAGCGTTGTAGTACTACCAATGTAACGACGATGGTAATGAACGAAGAAATAACCACCACGGGCACATTCACACCAAGCACATCGGAACAGACCACCATGTCGAGCAACACAACGCTTATTTCGAGTGAAAACAGTGACCGTTACGTTCAAATTGGAAACCCACAAGTGTCTACTGAAGGTGTATCACCTTCAACTGCATCTACCGAAGGTTCAGGTTCAGAACAAGTGTCTACTGCTGGAGTGTCAGCTTCAACTATAACTGCATCTACAGAACGTTCAGATTCAGAACAAGTGGCCAACGCATCACCAACAGTGCAACAATCGAAAGTGAAAGAAATATCGTCAAACCCTACTGCTCTGCCCATGAAAAACAATGAAACTAACTCCGAACAGAGTATTTCAACTAGTACTGAACTCCCATCAACTGTATTTCCTACTCAGAATGATACAAGCTTGTCCAACAAGTCATCCGACGCATTAGTTTCATCGTCAAAGGTAACGGATTCTGGTGACGAGATACCACCTGTTGGTGACGTTGATACCGACGATCGTGATTCAATTGCAGAAAAAGAAACATCCAATACGTACGATACGCAAACGCAGCCGACTGCCACGTCTGAGGGCAAAATCGAGAGTGAGGTGGCAACATCACCGCCAGATGATTTAACACGTGCTGGCATCAAAATAGGTGAGGCCGACGCACGATCGGATGACTCAGAGGAGTACGAAAACTTTTTCGAACCACCTAGTACAATGCAGAACGATTCTGATGTGAAACGGAACGGGACGACTATGGCAACAGCAATGAATTTGGCCAGTACTACAAACCCAAGCATTAATGATATGAATGGAGTAGAGGTAATGGTACTAGCGGATGATATGGTAGAGCCAGACGAACAAGACGCCAGTAGACCGCTTTATAATGATGATGATGCTGATACGAAACTACCTGCTGAAGATATTCCAACGCCACTGAATGATACGACTTCGTCTACTAACTCGAGCAGTGATAGTAGTACGACTAGCATTGATAGTATAACTAACTCGCCAACTATCGATGCAAGTGATTTCAATGAAACTGACGGGAAAACAAAAGCCAGCGAGAGTTATGCAAACCCTTTGCCGGATTTTAGTTTCCCTAGTTTTGATGCACTAATACCTAATAATACCTTTGGGAGCGAAAACTACTCATTCGTACAACAACACACAAACAGTACTGGAACAGGAGTTCCTTCAGATAACCACAATGTAATGAACGCGACTTCAGAACATGACAGTGATCCAACCATTTCCAAGTCGTTTGCCGGTTTTCAATTTGTGCAAGTGTTGGCCGATGATCTAAGCCTTGACAATCCTGAAGGTCAAAGTATTGATGAACACAGTGGTCCTACGAATATGTTCACGAATAATACAGATGAAAGTCCAGCACCAGATGGAAATTCCGACACTGAATCTTCATCGTTTGATTCCGATGGAATAACTGCAACTTGTAATACTCCTGCATGTCAAAACACCAGTAGTCAAACTAACTTAAATAACACTGCCGATGTTAATGATACGGCTGGATCTTTGCCCCAATATACGCCCAATGATCAGGAACACATGTCAAGCATACAGAATACTTCAGCTGATACGCCCTCTAGTAATGATACTCAACCTTTCAATCCCAATGAAGTCAATGCACCAGCTTTAGGTGCACCAGCTGAAGCTACACTGGTAAAAACCTCGGTCAATGACGTTCCTAGCAACGAGCCTGGAGAAGGATCAAGTGTGCCAGAATCTGTAACAAGCAGGAATAATGCAGACACCTCTGTGGATGAAGCGGCACCGGTTATTCCAGGTTCGGAATCGCAAGTAACAGAAATTGGCGGAGATAATCCTGTACCAACTGATGAAACAGAAACTCCACTGAAATCTACTCCACAAGATAATTATAGCACCATCAGCACAACAAAGCAAATGTTGATGAAGAACTATACAGTGGCTATGGGAGATGTGTTGAAAATAGTTTGGATAAAGGACGGAAATCAAGAAGTAGCCTCAGTATCTACAGCTCGCCAAGTGCCAAAAGAACAAACATCTACTGAGGATAATGAAGATGACGAAGAGTTAGACGAACCAGTCCAGCGAAATTCTGCCGATGAGATCATTGAAGTATTAGCGGATGACATTATTTTTGGAGAAGACGACAAAGATGAAGACAGTCGTCCAATGGAAGAAAAGTCAAAAGATTCCTACATTACAACAACCACCTTCAAACCATACTTCATTTCGGAAAGTTATGAACCGAAACCGCCTTCGGCAAATTGTCCGTTTTCCGCTAGAACTCCAGAGACGAAAGCACCAAATGGCGAGCAACAGCGAACTGTCGAGCATCGTCCCGAGGGTCAGATTATTGAAGATCCCTATTACTATGAGGTAGATCCATTCTGTCTAACGCGACACCACGTGCTGATACCGGCCGTTCCCGTCATTCTTCCGCAGTGGTGTTTCGTCCCGAACACTCCTGACTTTATGTGTCCCAGATATGATTTGGGTTTCCACATTGCGTTCGCGCACGAAACACAACGCGACATGTACTACCGCTGCGTCTACGGTCAGGCGGTCCTACTCAAGTGTCCAAACCTGCACTATTGGGATGATGACAGAAAGATCTGTACGCTGATGACCGACTTCAATCACTATCAACGACATCGCTACCATTCGTCGCGAAACCTGTACGATCATGCGACCCACCATCACTGTCAGCATTGTCGGCGAAACTTTCTACTTCCACAGGATCTAGATCCTACGGCACAGTGCTCTGACCGTATGCTGCTCGCCTGTAACACCGATGGTACGCTGTCGGTGTACGAATGTCCTGGGTTTTACTATTACGATCGACAAATACAACTGCGCTGGTATGCAGATTTAGAGCGATGCGATTATCCTGCAGATGGCGATGGTCCGTGGCGTTAATAACTGACGGGATCGTTTTAGAGAACTGTAATATGGTAGTCGGCGTTTTTTTTTCGAAACAACAATACTACGAAGCACTTGTAGTGAACAGCACTTAAAGTTGTTAATTTGTCTACGCACCACAAGTAAAATAAAGCGTTTACTCCTTCACACTCGTAATGATTATATATAAGTATCTCACAAGCGATTCTCTGTTTGTTGAATCAGACAGCTCCAAAACAATAGTGACTTTCTCCAATATGGCTATTACACGGAAGCAACCACTATGCAAACTTCTGATTCCCTTACACGCCACAGCTGGCCCCTGGTTGACTACATACAAGTTTTTTTACCGAGCTATTGTTGCAGCCGGTTGTTTACTTAACGGTGTCATCATAAACATCGCCAAGATGCTGGAGGCCGCATAAAAAGATGACACATCAACTGAAAGTGATGCACCGAATGTGAATGAAAAGAAGAGGCAACACGACAAAGTGTGTTGGCGTCGGAGAATTCTAATATCCAAAAAGGTAGAAACAACAAAACGTAATATCGTAATATTAAACGTGCCAACGATTGTGTTGATTGGTGTGAAACACAGCACTTGGGCGCAGAAGAAAAATAAAGCCATCTAACATTAGGTGTGTGACAAAGTTTTTGTATTTGATAATATCTATCGAATTCGAATCTGTAATCGATGCCGGCTATAGAACATTTAAATAATAATCCTCAGGTTTAACAATCAGACATGGACTGATAGAATCTTCTGTGATCTAGGCTGTGACGAGGCTCCAGAGGTCTTAAATTTAGACACAAACTTGTTTTCTAAATCAACCTTTGCATATCTGTTTAACATGTGTTCGTGCAAAACTTTCAACACACCAACTTTTTGGTAAACCCAAGAAAACATCAGACAAACGACTCGTCGCTTGCGCGATGCCAGTGTGGGCTTGTACATAAATCGATTGAAACAGCTCGCGTTGTCTCGCATCGTTCTCTCTGGATCATTGTACTGTTTGTTTACTTTTGCAGCTGACTTGTGTTTGCACCCATCATCGCTTACTCTCTTTTACTCGCTGTCTCTTTTTCTCTAACGCTGCTAGGGGTAACGTCACTTCTTGCTCAGGCAAGAGAATCGCGAGCAAAGCGTACGACGAGAGAAACGGCGAGCAAAGAACGTTCATTAAACTCAGCTGACCGTTGCCATCAATGTTTCCACCAACATTGTTTCTTTTTTACTGTAGCAGTTACGCATGTGTGCAGTAAAAACCAACACAGTTCAGCCACAACAAAAACCAAAAAGGCACAAAGCAGTGGAACAATGCATACTTGTCGCAACAATAATGTATTTTTAACACACCAAAAATAAAGTGCATGGAATATTGTTTGATAAATAAATGTTTTAGCTAATACATAAACCAGATCTTTATAGAGAACTAGGACTATTCATATGCGTATTATAATATTAGGAGTTATATTTATCTTTACGAAATAATATTCCTTTCTTTTATGAGGTAATTGGGTAAATTGAAAGTCCTTTACGCTATCAGCTTCAGAGCAGGGGCAAGGTGAAAACAATAGAAAATAGACCAACAAATTGCTACCTTATCAACTAAAGACGGCTTGCTACCATTTTTCAAACGACGACGTAAAACACATTTTATCTGATCATTTTTGATAAAGGAAACACAAACATAAAACAAAAAGAAAATAAATTAATAAATCATTATCAACGATGAAACAAGGTGTCGATGGGTATGAATTGTTTTTGGTGTCGTTGTTGCTTCGCGTAGATAAAATAGAATCTTAGTCATAGTCGAGGCATAACTACGACGTCAACAGGTGATACCTGTTGTAGTAGTGACCCTCCATGACTGTGTATTGCAATAAACCCGTTGCAATATCAAACAGTTGAGCTCGCTTTTAGCAAACGTTGATGTTTTGTTTTCGCTTGTTCCACCTACTCACCCGATGAGTCATTAAATTTAATTGGATTACGGCCCACCAAACGCTAATTATGTGTGCAAGCTTCGCTCGGCTAAGCTTGACTGGATTCTTAGTGGCTGACACTGTGGCTGTGTGGCAAATATTGCCGCTAGTACCATGTACATTACTTTATTATTTCCCATAAAAATCATTTACTACTGCAACAAACCACAGATGGAAGTGTGGTTCCATCCACGGGAAGCAAGAGTGTTAAATTATTATGTAACATGGCCATGGAGACATTCAACTTCGGTCCCTTAGAACACTTAGATCCGTCTATCTACTTACCTTTTCCGCTTGACACACTCGAGCACCTTTAGCTTTTCCCATCCTTCGTCAGTCTTCACCCAGGAATCTCCAGGCGAGCGCCAATCTTTCGAAATGAATGGCATCCCGGACAGATGTTTTCTAAACGCTTCTCACAGGAAAAAAACACACTCCTTCGATTAGTTGAGAAGCAACCCCCACCGTTTTATCGTAAATGTCACGGCACTAAGGAAAGTGAAAATGAAATGCAGTTCCTTAAAAAAATGCACAAAATTCGTTTAGCACAATGTGTACGTTCTCGCACGCGATTGCTCCGATTAATTCAACGCGACAAATTTTAAAATTTTCACAGCCTGCTTATACACTGCACCGTTTTAGCGAATGTTCCTGTGCTTAACAAATCACGCGGAAATTAACTCCACAAGAAGACAAACGCGATTCGTGTTACAATGATGGCATTAAATGGTTTTTTTTCCACTTGCTCTGGCTGTTTCACTACACAACAACACACAGACACACACTTTTAATGATGCTGCAAATGTACTTTCTCTATGCAACGCCGATGCAGTCCACCATTTCACTCACTCGCGCACTGCACACCGTTGGTCGGTGTGTGGTTTGCAGCTTCTTGCTGTGCTGGAAATCTGGTAATTTGCAACGGTTTCACTCGGGATAATCACTTCCTTCTGACCGGTGGAGTACGACCCACACCGGGTGTGCCAGCGAGAGCGGGCGGGAAAAGCAGCTCGTCAACAAACTTACACCAACCCCAGAGGCAGGCAATGGCAGGAGATTAGCTTTCGCTTTTCGCGTGTTTTGTGTCTTGTATGCCCGCTGTTTATAGTGACCTCGATGCTTGAATGTCGAATGGCGAAAGGGTTTTCCTCGCTATGTTCGGTGTGTCGGGCGTTTGATAGCTTTATACTCAACGTGACACACGGAGCGACTCAAAATGATCCTTCTCTTCAGAATGCGCCGTTTTTATGGACTTTCATCGTTTCGTTCTGCAGCAGCAACAGCACCAAGCAAGGATCAATCTGTTAAGAATAGTAGGAAAAATAAGGGAAAAATAAAACGACTAGGCTTAAAACAAGGAGGGGAAACGACACGATTCCCGTTCTTAGTTTTCCTAGAAGCGCATTCTATGCAATTACGGATCAAACCTGGGCACCGTTCAAATGTCAGTCAATGACATTCATCGTACTATTTTTGAACTTTCATGAATCCAGCCCCCTGTTCGTTCTCTAATCCCCGTTTTGAATTTAAATCCTTCTCTTCTTTTCTCGCTTTCTTTTCAATGGAGCACACATTTTTCTTCGCATGTCGTTTACCTTTC
This sequence comes from Anopheles rivulorum, assembly GCA_018908115.1. NCBI lineage: Eukaryota > Metazoa > Arthropoda > Insecta > Diptera > Culicidae > Anopheles > Anopheles rivulorum. The sequence continues at coordinate 25,193,068 of STHB01000010.1, forward strand.
ACACGGTGCACTTTTTTTACGTAATCTATTTTGGAGCCACACGCCACAGTTTTCCTCTATTTGGCTCTCACCACAAAGTTCCCTAACGTGTAATCTTGCTTTCCGTTGCATCGCATCGCTGGTAGAGCTCCTCAGTAAGAATCTTTGCACAACGCCACGTTCTGTTCTATTCTTGGTTTGTCGGGAGAGCAAATTGCACCTTCTGCTCGTGCTGCTCGTGTGCATGCATTGCTTCCCAGAGCTGCATTTCAAAGTGCACGCGTACCTTGAAGAGAACCACGGAAGGACGGAACAGAATATACAACGATGCAAGCGGAGAGAAGCCGTTACCGTTAAGTTGAAACGTTTACTGCTCCATGCATAATGCACGTGCACACTCTGTTTGAGGAAAAACGCGCCCAGACACACGCACACGCACACACACACACACAGTTTGACATATGTGCGTGTGCCAATATCTGTCAATACGCAAACGGTGTTGTTTAGTGCGCTCTTTGTTATGATTTTTCCACAGCAGATTGTTTTCGATTATTTTGATTGTGTTACCATTTATACAGATTCCTTAACATACATTTTGTCAATTTAGTATGTTTAAAATATAAATATAAAAAATGAAAAAAATTGTCTTTTTTCTTTACTCGCTATAAACATACGCTTTGTTAAAAACACACCGCACGGCTGCCCTTTTCTGAACACGGCAGGACACTTAATGGCGACGTAGTACAGCATACAAAACCAAAAAAAAACGTCTTACTTCTATTTTGTACGTGAAAAGTCGATTTGCGTCGCCGTTTTGAACGGTTTAGATGAAATGCTTTTTTTGTTGTTGTTGCCGCTGTCTGCTCTTCACTGCTTAATCTTCTAAAGTAGTGGTATTTTGTACGACACAGCACGAGGAGAAGTAAAAAAGGGTAAGAAAATTGCGATGCCTAAACACTCCAGTCACCATCAATAAAACGATTCACTATTTGTTACGGACGCTTTGTTTTTCTCTGCTTCGTTCGACACTGCACACTTAAAGGTACAAGGGATTGGCGTAATATCGTCGAAGAGCTCTGTCTGGGGTGCAATAGAACACTTTGGAATTAAATTCAACCTACCGAAACGCTAATTTGCTGAGGTTTCGCGGACATTCACTTCCACAGTACAACCCGATATGCAGGAGCTACGTTTTCTGAACCTCAGTGTGCGTTGGAGCTGTTGCTGTTTTCTGAGTAATTTGTTGTTTTGTTCAGCTCTCGCGCTCTTGTTTTGCTCTTTTTCCTTGTCTAGCTCTATTTAGATTGTTCCTCTCGCTCGCGCATCCGTTTTCTTCGTTTAACCGACAACGCAAACGAAACGAAAATGCAAGAATTCAACAAGCAGCGAACAATTGCATTCACAATCCGTTTTGCTCGCGGTTTGCTTTAGCTACAGAAGTTGATTCCTATCTACGATGCCATCGGTGTGTTAATTTTTGATTCGTTTTAGAAATTACACAATTTGAATTACGCTACCAACATTTTTCGAGAGAGGTTTCCAGAGAGCTGATGCAATCTTGGTTGGGAGAACACTTCAGGTGAGTTGTTGTTTCTGCTCACCAGCACCAACACTACCTTGCAAAAAACCAGGAAATGTGTAAAATTGTTTGACTCTGCCATCGGTAAAATCATGTTTTTCACCATTTATCCTTCGATGCACATTATTTACCTTGCTGAATCTGAATTATCAATGCGAATGGTGGTTTCCACTGGAACTGGATGATATTTCTTACCTTTCGTTTATTTCTGCTGCAACGAATGGAAAAACAAAACAAAATCAGCTGTAGCCAATAAGAGAGCGTAGTGTGTATCAGTGTGCGTCCAATCTTTAATTCTCTTTGTTGTATGTACAGCTATCGACAAAAGTTATCGTACGACTTTTATTGACATCGATTTTCATCCTAGCTAGCATAGTTTAAATCATTTAAAAGAAGAACACTTTTTGTAATTGAATAAAGCATACTCATTTTTTGCGATCAAAATAGAACAATTCAATCCAGCATGTGTGCACTGCCCAAGTTACGTTTTGGAAAGCATTACATGATGTCAGTAGTAATACTCGATCGCGTGGATGACGTTTTTTCATGATGTTTTTATTTGAATCACGTTTTGATAACAAACAGCCTTAGCGTAAATTCTTCGGAACAGTATGAACACACCGTTTGTTCAATGTTTACTCATGAATACCTCGCCAGTAAAACAAAAAAATTATTGACAATATTTGTTATATCATCACACCACTTGACAGCTACCGAGTTCGCATGTTGCAGCATCGTTTGCTCCATTCAATGTGCAGGCAAAAGTAGTGATTTTTCGTTGTGAAATAACGACAACCGCACGCATCCCTTATCACCCGCAGAAAATGTCCGCCAGCGAAGGTCCGAAAAGTGAATTCAAGATCGAAGGCACGGGACGCCAGCTGAAAAAGACAGAAGTTGACTTTATGCGGCTGATCGAGCAGCAGAATCTGCAGCGTGTACAGAAGCTACAGCGCCAGCGACGCAACAACAAACTCACCGGCATCGCTCTAGGCGGAACGGTGCTCGGAATTTACCTTTACTCGATGTTCTCCGTGAAGCAGGAGAAGTTCCTGGATGATTTCGAAGAGCCAGTCAAGCTAGAGGTGGAAAACAAGGCACTGTAAAGCAAGGAACTGCATCGCCCCGTAAGTTGTGTTTACTTGATGGGAAGTGGCGCTTATTTATGTTAAATTAAGACTTATTCTTTTATTTCAGCTATCGTTATTAATTTTCATTTGCCGTATTAGTTAGTAAGCACTAAACACACCATGTCTGTTTCAACGAAAATACCGAAAGCCTTAACCTCGTCCGGTATTCGGCTGCCACCCCTTCCAACCATTCGTGATCTGGTAAAGCTCTACCAACTGCGTGCCATCAAGCAGCTGTCGCAGAATTTCCTTATGGACGAACGGTTGACGGATAAGATTGTTCGTGCGGCCGGTAACATACGCGATCATTACGTGCTCGAGGTAGGCCCCGGACCGGGTGGTATAACTCGTTCGATCATACGTCAAAATCCCCGGCATCTGGTTGTGGTGGAAAAGGATCGTCGTTTTATGCCGACGATGGAAATGCTGGCCGAAGTAACCGAACCGTTTATGCGAATGGATATCGTACAAGGCGACATACTGAACTACAGGATCGAAAATGCGTTTCCAGACTGTCCGCAGCACGAATGGATGGACAAGAATAGGGCACCGGTACATCTGATAGGAAACCTTCCGTTTGCTATCTCCACACGGTTGCTTATAAACTGGCTGCGAGACATGAGCCTTCGGACTGGCGCTTGGTCGTATGGTCGTGCCAGTTTGACGCTTACCTTTCAGAAAGAGGTTGCCGAACGGATCGTCGCACCGATACTGTCTGACCAGCGATGCCGTCTGTCGGTAATGAACCAAATCTGGAGTTCGCCAGACCTCCGGTTCATGATTTCGGGACGCGCCTTCGTGCCGAAACCGGAAGTGGATGTTGGAGTGGTTACGATTGTTCCGCTACAAACACCTCTAACGCAGGTTCACTTCGATACGGTAGAAAAGGTGATACGACACATATTCTCCATGCGGCAAAAGTATTGTCGTCGCGGTGTGTCCAACTTGTATCCACCAGCCGTGCGCGAAGAGCTGACGGAGCTTACGTTTAAGCGGGCAGAAGTTGACCCGCTGGCACGTTCGTTCCAACTGTCGGTGGCCGAATGTTTGCGTATAGTGGAAGCTTACGATGAATTGATTCGGCAACATCCGGAAATTGNTGTTCCGCTACAAACACCTCTAACGCAGGTTCACTTCGATACGGTAGAAAAGGTGATACGACACATATTCTCCATGCGGCAAAAGTATTGTCGTCGCGGTGTGTCCAACTTGTATCCACCAGCCGTGCGCGAAGAGCTGACGGAGCTTACGTTTAAGCGGGCAGAAGTTGACCCGCTGGCACGTTCGTTCCAACTGTCGGTGGCCGAATGTTTGCGTATAGTGGAAGCTTACGATGAATTGATTCGGCAACATCCGGAAATTGCCAGCTATGATTATCGTGCCCCGAAGGTCAAAGGAACCGCTTTGGAGAACGATGGACTGGAGAGCGAACCAGAGCGATGATGGTGCTGTGTGTAATTGTTTGTGAATAGTAATAAAAACGCTTAGTTATCAAGACAGTAGAAAGAATGTTGTTTTAATGGCTAGGTTTTGGCTTTTAGCTGCTTATTTAATTTGTATAAATTTTGTTTCAATATCCTCAATTCAGATTATTCAAATATCCTCAATTAAATAAAATCCCTAGAATAATTACAATAAAAGTACAACATTTAACATAACATTTAGCATAACTCTAGACTTAAAGAAAGTAAAATGCTATACTGCATTTGTACCGGTAATGGCTAACAAGCTATTTACCAACCACGTTCGTTGAATAATCCTTCCAATGCATTACGATTTCAAAATTAGAGTGACTGATCGTGACATCCGGCTGAACAAGCGCAATGAAAAATTCATTTCCTAGCTCAGTTTTATTAATATGAATTTGTGTACCATTTTTGTTTCCTTCGTATCCCACTATATACCATTTTTGAGAGAACGGCTTAGTGCGGAGCACGTTGCTAAGGAAAGACATTTATATATGGCCATATCAGGAGCCACATGCAAACAAAGACGCTTACACGGTGGGCGCAGATTTGTCAGAATTTGCGTATCGCTATATTAACATAAATCGATGCTCGTTTGTCTGCATGCGCGTTATGATTTACTGGTTGCTCTCCGGCGTGGACGCGAATTTTCACCACGGAGCGGAAGCGTTCTGATTTCAAATGCATGCCACGCGTTTCCGGATGTGATAAGCGGAAAACGGAATCGGAATAATCAGCAGTAGCGCAGGGAGATGTAAATTATAAACACCCCCGTAAGGAAGCTTGCAAGGTCCCAGGAACTGTTGTTTAACTGAGACACTTTTTAACTTTTAAGAACCATTAACGGATGATTTAATTAAGCAGGAGCTGCTCTTTTAGTTTGGCATTGTTTGTGATTTCTTTCTTCTAACTAGGCTAAACTCGTGAAGTGCAAAGTTCCGTTAAGAAAACTTTCTATTTTACCGCATTTTAACTACGTTAACGCCTAAAGTTATGCAATTTAAAAATGTTACTGTTAGTAACTAGTACAAAAATATAATTTATTTAATTAAGTGATTTAAAGTAAAAAGGAAGAGAATGAGTTCAAAATTAAAGCAGTTGATGCAAAGTGTGACGAGCCAGCTTGAAGAAACTATTAGCTTAAGTACGACACCGAGCTGTAGATAATAAGAGCAGATTTAGATGAGACAATCGGGATAAGCAAAAACCCGTCTGTTGCATCTTGGTAGCGTAGCTGTACAATAATAATAAAAAAGAACGAACACAACCAACACTTACCCTCAGTGGATAGATACAGATGAAACTCTTGGAAAACAATTTAACACTCAACACTTTCACCGACGCCTGTAAAACCGGGTTTCCACGAGGGAAGTACATGCGGATGCAAAAGACCATAAGAAGTTCCATGAGCCGAGAGATTTTAACCTTTATTTTAGCTTCTTTTTTGTTATCGTTCACAACTCACTACCGTAGCAGCTTAGCTAAAAGGAGCTTTATTCATTTGCACACTAGAAAAGGATATGCTTTGCAATGAAGTACTCTCCAACTTTCCCAGTAAAGGATGCAAATTCATTGAAANTTTAACACTCAACACTTTCACCGACGCCTGTAAAACCGGGTTTCCACGAGGGAAGTACATGCGGATGCAAAAGACCATAAGAAGTTCCATGAGCCGAGAGATTTTAACCTTTATTTTAGCTTCTTTTTTGTTATCGTTCACAACTCACTACCGTAGCAGCTTAGCTAAAAGGAGCTTTATTCATTTGCACACTAGAAAAGGATATGCTTTGCAATGAAGTACTCTCCAACTTTCCCAGTAAAGGATGCAAATTCATTGAAACAACACTATGGTCATATGTAGCATGGGTAGCAGATAGTGAAAGAAGCGATGCTAGTAGGATGAGGTGAACTGTGTAATGGCCTTTTTCTGTCATGTTATGGGAGAGATTTATTCGTGGAGGATGTTTTTTTGTTGTTGTTGTTGTTGTTGTTGTTGCTCCACCCATAACGTTCCCAGGAATGGCAGTTTTTCCTGCAACACATTCCCCATATTGCAATCTCGGTTGACCGAACAGTCTCGATCTGCTATTTTCGTCCTACAAAACACATTCGCTGCACACTTGTTCCCGGGTGTACGCTAATGAATTTGGTGTGACTAATAACGTAAGTAAACATGGCGATAGTACTAAACAGCATCAGGAGGATGCATCACGTACGAAACATAACCTCAACAACACAAAAAAAGACTATCCATTTCGCAACGAAAGACACTTGAATGTAATTGAAACTAGTATCACTATTGCACGCGAGATGAGCTCAACTGAGCCAATTTTTATGTGTTGGTTCTGTAAATAAATCGTTTCCTTGTTTCGAGCACTGGCCGAGGCGGGATGTATAATAATTTGTCTACACGCACCGAAGTTCATACCGTTGCCGTTAGTAAGGTTTCGTACGGTTGTGATATTCAAGCACATCGCAGCATGCTGTGAAGTTGGAATTGCTTGAATATTTCACTAAAGCTTGAAGTCAGTAATTCACTCTCCATGCCGAAAGCTTGATGCAGTCCCATAGTTCTGCCATCGAAATCCCAATGGAGCAGACCGGGACTATCAACTAGTCTTGCTGGATGTTTGGTGCATTGGAATTCACACAAAGTTAGAAATCGTGCGTCATCGGCCAGATCCAGAGGCCACTATTATTTATACACCCACCATGTTCATTGTTTCGAAGCCTACTATTGAAAGAGTAAGCATTAGGCATTGCACTTATCACATTCATTGATTTATGGTACAATCAACTGTTTTCTGCCCACATCTGTATGTTGAAAACTATGTTCCAGCCGGTACTACCATCAACCGGTAGTTGTTAATTATTTTGATATGTCAACAAAGTTGTCCTTGTCATCATTATCCATCCGGTTTGCAATGCCTACTTTGTACTATGCCCTTTCACGATCAACGCCATCTTTAATTAGCGCATTGGATGGCAACTGTCAGAAAATGCAATATTAAATCAATTTAGAACCATTAAGCAGATTTCACTGTTCATTACGTCATTATCGTAACCAAACGGGCCAAGTTTGTCCTTGGCGCCCCTCGATCGTCTTAAGCCCCATTACCTTGTTTGGCAGCGTTTGGCAATGCTAAATGAAGCTCGCATTAATCCTTCTCGTGCCGGTTGACCGACGCACGACCACAGGCCACACTGTCAATATTCTATTGTTCGCTGGTGTATGATTAACACCTTCCTCAAGGTTCCGAAGCGATACCCATTTAATGACCGCGAGACGTGACGTGAAAGTTTGGCATATGGTGCACGCTTTTGGTCGGCTAAGCTATCCCCTTCCGTCGAAGCGTTCCGTGTCCTGGCTGGCGCTGTCGGTACACAATGGTGTGAAACAGGTGGTTTTGTACGAAAACACGAAGCAGGAAACGTGGCAAGGATTATCGGTTTTGGTGGGATGATTAATGTTGTCTTATTAATTTCGCTGTGTCTTGTTCACGGCCATCATTCCCATTGGCTTAGAATTCTGGAAGAAAGAAGATGTTATTGTGGTGTTTGGTTCTGTATTTTTAAACTAGCGAAGCAAGGTACACATAATTATTTGCATTTGTATTTTTCAAATGTATATAATTTGTTTAATATCTACTTTCTACTGCTTACTAAGGTATTTAATTACGCTTAATAAATAGCATACTTTTAGGCGCAATTTAGCGGTGCGTTGTCAAGTCTATTATTACTTGATGTGGTACATATAATACATTTTAGTGACGATTTTCCAGTTAAAAAAGAGCCGTTTGTAATCACATTTAACACATATACAAGTCCTAATTAAGGAACTTTGAATACAATCATTTAATTCAGCCGAAAATTTTTAAAAAGCAATATGAATTTCAAAAAACCTTGTACTGTAACCTAAGAACGAGCACGGTTATAATAAAACACCATGGTTCTCTCATGAAGCAACCTCTCATTGTAATAAGTGAGATATCTTGCATAGACAAGTTATGAATAATGCTGCTACACCTCCCAACTAGTACGGACATATTGCACGTGGGAGTAGGAACAAAAAATCCCTCGATACTAACATTTTTTAGGTGACGACAGTATGCGTCACCAATTTCGTCAATATTCGTTGCCCATGGAAAGCGCACCCAATATCGGTTCAATAACTACTGGAAGTAATATTTGTTTTGCAACCGAAAACGCTATACAAATGGCTGCTGGCATCGTGAAAGAACGAGAACAAACGTGGTATGTGTGTGTTTTTGTGCTCACCTTTTTCTTATACCAGCCCGTTCTAGCTCTACGACGAAACGGTTGCAGGATTTCCTTCCAGCGGCTGAGTTCATACGTTTGAATTTTAAATACTGTCACCCGTTCACCACGTCCACGTCTTGGTGGTGTGACAAGAGCAATATCCACACAAAAAAATAACACTCACCGGTGAACGGCCAAACGATTGTTTCGGTTTGGTTTTTTTTTGACGGTTTCATGTGGTAGTAGATTACACAGTCGTTATTGGGAATCGAAATGCTGGAAACCGTAACAGCGCACCTGCTGTCAGACCAGATACGGGTTTGTGATTGTTTATCGTGTGTGAATAAACGCGATCGGCGAAATCTATTATGCTCGTTTTTGTTATTTTTGCGATGTTTTATGTAGCCTTTGGCAATGTAGCTTGTTATGTGTGCAATACAATCGAGAGAAGTGAAAAGAGAGGAAGAGACAATGAAGCCTTTAATTCTGCTTTAGCACTCCTGAAAAGCATAGAATTTTTAAGGAAAATTGCACTTATTGCACTGATTATTATGATAATTCCTATTATATGATGTCTATTATCACAAAGCTCCAAAAATTTCCTTTCTTCTATGGGATAAACGGTATACTGTTGCACTAAAAACAATGTAAAATAAATAGTATATGTTCATTTGTCCGCCAAAGAAATCCTAGCAGGATTTGCTTTATGTAAATGGATTGTGGTAATCATCAAAACACTTTTAAATCAAAGATGGAATTTAGACGGCCAGTTCACCTTTAAATAAACATGAAATAAGAAACACTACGTAATGAATACCTGCTTTCCAAAAAATATAATATAATAACACACCTGAATGGTAACCAAAGGTTCATCGCTTTAGTTGTTTGCCTTGAGTGAACGCTATTTCATGTGCGTCAAATTCATCATCAACACTAAACCGTGCGTTTGTAGCTATTTGTCTGCATTTACTCTTTGAGCAACGATAATGCGATAGTCATTTTTTGAAATATTTTTAAATTTGTCTTTAAAGCAATGATTGGCTCACTGCCATACCCGAAAAACTACATTGCATTAGCACTATTTATCTTTTAAATTATACCGTAACAATTTACAACCATGTCCTTGCAATGGTTAGAGGGACCATTCCACTGGTTGGAAGGATTCCGATGTAGTATGGTAGAGCAAACACTAAGCATTTGATCCCCCGAACGTCCAACCACGTGTTACACATTCGTTGAAGTTCAAACCTACTGCGAATGAACCGTCACCATCGTCCGACACAAAATGAACAACGTTCATTCGTAGCTTCCGTTCAGAATGCGAACAGCTCTTGTGGGGAGAAGATTTTCCACCCGTTGGTTCACATGTTTGCTGCTGCGCGTAACGCAACGTAACGCGGTATCACAGCAGTCAGAAGAAAATAAAAAACACACACCACACACCGTACATACACATACACACACACACAAGCTAAGGCTGCTTCCGGTGCGACCAGCATCGGCGAATAAAAGGAAGTGATCTTCACGAACCGGCAAGCACTCGTTTGCGACAGGTCTTAGGTTACGGACAGAGCTGGCGGAGCATTTGTGAAGTGAAGTGATATTGTTTTTTCGGTTGAAAGTGGCTGCTGATGCTGGTGCACAAAGTGAGTGTCAGGTGTGCGTGTGTAGCGCCGTGTAAGAGGACCGCGAATGCACATTAAAAATATGAACCGATTTGTGATGCCATTGGACGGTTGTAGAGCATTCAAGTGATTGCATTCAAATAGTTTGTGATTTAGTGTGCAGTTTTCGAGAGGCGGCTGTTCGTGAAACACTTTGTGGATTTTGAACAAGATTAAAAAGCGATTCATGATGCATGAGCGCCTAAATGTATGCTTTTTGTATCACAAATGAGTAAAATTTTAAGAATGTGATATGAATGTTGCAAATCACACATTCTATAATCTTTCTAATGTTTAAACATTTAATTGTGCACTTGTTTTTAAATATTTGACCAGTTTATTACTTCCAACAGTTCATATGGTTATTTACCGTTAGCGTCAAGCATCTATGTGAGCTTAATTAATAAAGCGAAATTTAAGGCAGATTTTAGCTAGTGATTTTGCGCTTAGCAATATCATTTGAAGGCAGTCTTAAAAATAAAAATATCTGAAAACATATTCTGTACAAGATAATCAGAACAAGCATGAACACGTTTTGGTCGTTAAATTTGAAGCCTTCTATCTTGGCGTTCTAATCCTCGTTTGATGTTTTTATCAACGTAAAAACGACAGATTCTCGCACTAATAAAACTCAGTGCCAGTAACGCTTAATCGCATTTTTCTAAAATCTACCATCCAGATGACCATTGTGCAACCACGTGGCAGAAGCAATGAGTGCCTTTCAAATTTGAAATACACGCTTCCCATGCTGAAGCAATCCAGCTTCCTTCACATGAAAGGAAAGCTAAAAGACAGTCGCCAACGCGCTGTTGTGTCGTGCCTCGGTGCACTCTTCCGCTTCCGTGATCAGAAACAATTGAAATCTGCAGCAAGCAGAATTGTTGCAACGACGGCACTTAAGCGCTATATAGGGACTGAGGAGTGGAGAATGTTTTTCCTTCGTGTCCTTTTTTTTTAAAGGCGAAAGATCATCGACAGAAATTTACGTACACGATTCACACATGGTCTGAAACGGAAAAATAAAGAAAAAAGAAACACCCACGATGGTAGCAGCCATTTTGATAGTTTCCGGTACGCAACACGTCACACGTATGATAATGAAGTGTTTGAAGGATGATGCCCATCCGAGTGGATTGTAGGCGTACATGATGATGCTAAACAGGATCATCGTGGGCGACCTTACAAGAACAAATGTTTCCGTTTTTCTACATTTTTTTCATCTCATTTTTCCTTTGCTTTGTCCATGGCTGGTGCATAGCGAGAAGATGTAGCGAACACAGGTTGAAGTGTTGCACAATTTATGAAACAAACTCATGAATAAAATTCTCATTCAAATCTTTTCTCGAAGAAGGGTCGCACTTACTGCTTTGTTATGAGGCGTGCAACACACATGTGAATAATCTATTGTTTTTATTATGTTCACCCCCCCCCCCCCACCCCTCCATACATCTATCTACTCTAGAATTACTTTCAGACGGTGAAGAATCAAACGAATAAACAGTCCGCTCATATAAATAAGAGCAAAACCAGCAAAGTGAACACTATTTATTTCACAAAACACCAAGTAACACTTCAAGTGTATATGAAGAAGAGTGACCTAGCTTTTTAAAACAAACTATTTCGTTGAGAAGCAACTAAACGGAAACAAAAGCTGTATCATTCGATACAATTTTCACCAAAGAACAGTAGTTTGGCAGCAAATCGCCCGAAGCCCGAAGAACTAAACTTAATAGCTGCTATTTCAATCACAAAACACCAAATGGAGGTAAGTAACGGTCGAAACCTGTCCAAGTTCAATTTTGACCACGGTACAATCGTGTTACTGCGATTGATTTATTATTCGCGCTGGGTATTTGTAGTGCCGTGTAGCCGCCGAAATATTGCACGGGAAGCTTACATGGGAATCAAAAATCGGGATGAACCTGGTGTAATGCCGAACACCGTGCGAAAGATCTAATCTGATAGATATGACTAAAAGGTGAAATTCGGTTCGATGTCTTTAGAGGGAAAGAGGCGTTCAGTTTTGTGATCCGAAGCTTGATTGAATGATGCATGGTCAAGTTTTTGCCGATGTGATTATGTTTCCCCTTACAAATGAACGAATGGTTGCGAAGTTTGTTTTACTACGTATATGTTTAATGTTTGCCTACATTTTGGCGTATTTAGAGATCACACATGTTTTTATCTTGTGATTTACAGATTTTGTCGATTGCGTAAACATTTAATATATATTAAATCAGTTACATTTGAATCCCTTATTTAACTAAAAAATTAAATAAAAGATTTTCTATTAATCTAAACTCAAAAGCGTCATGCTTCTATTGACGCAACACAGTTATTTTTCTAAAGAAATAATCATTTATCAGAAAAGCATTCTACGCAAATGCTTCAGATACGGTTTGCAAATATACCACAGCACAAATTAATAGAGTCAATAAAATGCAATATTCAAGAAAACGAGTCCACTTTGCACAAAACGAACAGAGAACAGATGCTGACTTTACGCCATGGTAAACTTTTCCCTTCACCTTTTTGTACAAAGACGCATCGGAAATGTGCACGAAATAAGATAAACGTCTAGCGTTTTGTTTTCCTTTCCCTGACAAAACGCGACAAACAACCAGAGCAAAGAGGAATGGCTTTGGCCTGTTTTTTTTTTTTGTCGCTCGGACTCGAGCATAAGTTGTTTCATTTTCACAGTGTACGAAACGGTGGAAAGAAACTACGGAAGCACAGTGGAAAAACCGGAAATCAACTAACTTTTCTCGCTTTGCGTTTTGATTTTGGCTATTAATTTTGCCCATGGACTTTTTTTTTTGCTTGTGTTGCACTTAAAATCAACAACGAGCGGGCATGCAACAGTTTGCCGTGAAGAACTATTGCTGACGAACCACAGGTATGGTAAGGCAGCTGCCATCGTAAAAAAAAAAAAAACATGCAACCACAGCAAACATCATCTAAACGGAGAACAACAAATTTCAACCGCACAAGAGACAAGAGAAAGTCATTAGATGATGCAAAAACAAATGCATCAAGCATACGACTCACGTGCGACTGTTTGCGAATGCAGCATTTCAACGTCATGGAAAAGTATGATGCTGCTTTATGCTCTCGTTGGGGGAACACCTTTATTACCTTTATTGTCAATTGCGGAAGTTAATCCCACACAATGCACCAATACTGTCGACAAAACGTTTTATGCTGTGAAGCGTTCAGAGGGAAAAGACAAACATTGATGGGTGGATTTTGTTTTTTAATTTACTGCACAGAAAATTGCTTCTGTTTATTTGCTCGAAAAGCGAGTTGCAATAGTACGTTACTGTTTATTGATGATTTCTGATGTCACAAGTATTTTTGTTTTCTTGCATCAGAAATTACAGTCCTTTGAACCTTAATTTAATTTGCTGAACGTATGATTCACATGAGGAAACGCCTAAAGTTATGCAATGCAAATTTATCGTTATAACGAGTAATTTAACAAAATGATCCGCTGAATGACAGTATTTATCAAATAATAATTATTGCCTTTTTGCATCACGGAACATTATTATCACCGATATAGCAATGATAAAAATGTACAACGTTAACCACAGCACACAGCACATGGTTACAGTTTTAAAATTCAGTCAAATGGGCTCTTCAAAAAAACAAAAAACAAAGCACGGTGTGCACTTGTCATACAAGCCTGCCTGTTTCAGCCGCTTTTCAAACCATTGTTCTAAATTTTACAATTTTCTGCCCACTGGTGGCCTCGGGCCAACAGGTTGCTCATCTCCGGTACACATTATTTGCCGTCATGCTCCCAAAATATGGCTCGACTTCGTGCTCAAACGTTTCGTGAATAAGCATTGCGGGGAGCAGAGCAGCAGAGTAGTGCGTAAGATGCTAAACTGCTATTTAAATTGTATAAAATTATAAATATATATAAATTATAAATAAATGACACATTTGCATTTCATTCCATGTCATAAAATAAATTTTAAACTATGTGCCGTAGTTGCTGTGTGTAAGACCTTCGTTAAAGTNTGTTTATTTGCTCGAAAAGCGAGTTGCAATAGTACGTTACTGTTTATTGATGATTTCTGATGTCAAAAGTATTTTTGTTTGCTTGCATCAGAAATTACAGTCCTTTGAACCTTAATTTAATTTGCTGAACGTATGATTCACATGAGGAAACGCCTAAAGTTATGCAATGCAAATTTATCGTTATAACGAGTAATTTAACAAAATGATCCGCTTGACAGTATTTATCAAATAGTAATTATTGCATTTTTCATTACGGAACATTATTATCACCGATATAGCAATGATAAAAATGTACAACGTTAACCACAGCACACAGCACATGGTTACAGTTTTAAAATACAGTCAAATGGGCTCTTCAAAAAAACAAAAAACAAAGCACGGTGTGCACTTGTCATACAAGCCTGCCTGTTTCAGCCGCTTTTCAAACCATTGTTCTAAATTTTACAATTTTCTGCCCACTGGTGGCCTCGGGCCAACAGGTTGCTCATCTCCGGTACACATTATTTGCCGTCATGCTCCCAAAATATGGCTCGACTTCGTGCTCAAACGTTTCGTGAATAAGCATTGCGGGGAGCAGAGCAGCAGAGTAGTGCGTAAGATGCTAAACTGCTATTTAAATTGTATAAAATTATAAATATATATAAATTATAAATAAATGACACATTTGCATTTCATTCCATGTCATAAAATAAATTTTAAACTATGTGCCGTAGTTGCTGTGTGTAAGACCTTCGTTAAAGTAGGTTGCAAATTTAAAGCACACCAAAACAAATCCATGTTTCTCATGTTGTTTTTACACAGCATGACCAAAACAAAACTGTAAGAACAATCGCATTAACCTTATCCTGCGAGTCGTTTAATGTGACTGACGATTTGCAACCATTTCTGTCCATGGACAAACGAATGCGTAGGCAAAATAAAACCGATCGACGACTGTGTTCTCACACTTGCACACTTTTGCTAAATACTGCCACAATCTACCGCCTCAGTACGCCGTGAGAACAGGGCCGACCCGTAATGGCTCTCTAGTGCCCTCACCACTCGGCAAGCATAGAGAACACAAATAGACAAAAACGAACGATTGTACCGTGTTTTGTCCGTAGTCCTTCCAGCGGCATCACCGAAGCGTCCGAATGAAAAGATTTATTGAGTGTTTCCAGCAAGCGCAAGCATCCGTTAGCGCTGGATGATTCTTGCACCTTGCGGATGTTTAATTTCGTTTTACCTTCGTTTTTGTTTCACGAAGGATGAAAAACTGTCCCTTTCTTGCCGGAGGACGGTTTTGGGGACGGTTCTACATTCGCCGGCTGCGTAGGATTGTGGCGGAGTTATGGGTCAACAGAGTAGAAATAACCATTAGCACAAATTTAGGAACAGTTTTAAATTAATTAATCATCCAATTCGAACCATCCTCGGAAGCTACCAGAGATCCATTTCATCTTGTTACTCATCCCATGCGTGAAGCAGAAGCAACAAAACTAAAGCTACAGCACCCCTTTTGCATACATACAGTTTCCATTTTCTTGCCACAACTTTGCTAAACTGCGCAATTCACGTGCAAATTGCTAACAAATTAAGTACGTGCGGTTACGCTAGCAGCATCCGTACCTTATTGTTCGGGCTGAATTGATCGGTTAAAGATTGGCCACATGCATCAAACACATACACGGCTGTGCTTGTGCCCGGTAAATTTAATCATCACAGCACTTCTGCGGTCCGCGGGCAACTGTCGGTCCTTAAATAACAGCACCCGCGCGTCTCCATTTATTTGCACTTAATTTGCCCCAAAATGCGTGGCCTTCCGTGGACGCATGGCTAACGCTTACCGTGGGGCAGAAACTCATCAGCGACCTTTCCGACGAAGGGTTTCACGTCGAGGGTGAATTGAAAGTTACGCCCCTTTGGTACGCTAAGCATTTTGCTTTTCTAATCCCAAAACGGCCAAGTGGGGAAGCATCTTTTCGGGCCATCGTTTGCATAATTGAAATCGGTTCATAATTGCATTCATTCGTGAGATTGACGCTGGTTCGTTAGCAAAACAGGCGAAAACAGGGCGAGCATAATTGGCAACAAATAACATTGAGGATAATTGTTTGAGGTTTTATTTTTAACTTTTAAAAAATACATGATTAAGGAGTTAGGGTTAAGATGGATTCTCCATTCAGTAGCACCATCAATCATTTTCGTTCGCTTTTTACAATCATAAATCAGCTTTCGGATAGGAGACCGGGTTTTAAGTATATTCTTGTGGTTGAACGCAAAACACTTTCATACGAACAGTCGTCAGCTTGCTGGTAAAGACAATTCTTTACACAAAACACATCGTCTAAGCGGCATACGTAGCACGTTCAACGCCATTTGAACGTTTGTCAATTTTTTATCGATTAACCTTCAATTCTTCGTCAAATGGATGAAATGAAGCCCTACCTGTTGCTATTGCTTACGGGGCTGAAAGTCATGCACGATATCAACTGACGACTGCCATATCAAGGGCGTTGGCCAAAAGGTGTTCTGCTGTGCAGGCGGGCGGCTCGATTAGCTACGAATAGAAACCGTAAACCATTCAAGTGACAAAACTGCACTAAACGCTATTGGCGAAATAGAAGGGAAGGATACCAATGAGCAATTTTTGGATAAAGCTCTTTTTTGGATGCCATCCCACGGTTAAAAGCGTTAAAAATAGGACACTTTTCCTGCACACAACACAAAAAGCCAGAATTTTGTGACTTCAACAGTGTTGGCAGGTTCTTGTAATGTTTCGCCTACTGGTCGATTGTTATAAAAACTTTCTACGAAATGGAACTGGATTGTGTCATTGTCACACCGGAACGCCTGTGTCTTCATTAATATATCACTCGAGAACACGAAAACTGTACAGTGTTCTTTACTACCAAGAAGAATACAAAATTATTAATAAATTACCAAATAAACACTTTTTGCATACTTTTAGGCGTAACAAACCACAAGCAGGTTCGATTTGAATTTCGAAAAGACGAAAACTGTACAGTGTTCTTTCCTACCAAGAAGAATACAAAATTATTAATAAATTACACAATGAATAATGTTTGCATACTTTTAGGCGCAACAAACCAAAAGCAGGTTCGATTAGAATTTCGTGTGCGTCATTCTAATAAAACGTTACAATAATATTTTAAGGAAACTTTAACAATTCTGAACTAAGAAATGAAATGTAATTCTAATTTTATTACATTCCCTTCCATATTCTTAGTAAATTATAAATTTATCACAAATTCCCTGAGCATTGATGGTTTATGAAACCTTAAAATGGTTCATGATTTTATTTAATTGTCCAAAAATTCACCCAACTAACGGCGTGTCAACTTCTCGTTTGCCAAAAATAGCACACTTTGTGCACCCGGAGTGTGAAATCAAACACTTCGTTTTATTTTTTAATGTACTTCTTATGTTTTCTTACCATTGCTACCGGATCGGATCCTAAAAAAAAACCCGGCTACAAAACCCACATGAGGAAAGTGAAAGTTGGTAGAAAATTTAATTCTTCATAAACACCAAAACGAAGACTAGAAACGATCGATCATATGTTGCGGTGGTTGTTTGTACCGGATGGGCCAAGTTGATACAAATGTTAGAAAAATATTGTACCAACCGCTCGCATGAAGTTGGAGTGGTTACACTTGAGCCGAAAGGCCAGATACGCATGTTCCCTTCTCACTTTTGCAGCGAGTGAAGCATGACGTAAAAGCATCTTGACTGCCTAAAGCGTTTTAACGCAATAGAAGAAAATGAAAACAAAATACAAGGTCAACAAAACCAAACATTAGGTATCACAATATTGCGCAAAACTGTATGATTGCTTTTTCATCATTTTCAAACAGCCACACGGGAGTGGTAAGCATATTGCCGTAAACAAACTAAAACAAAACATAAAAACATCAAAAAACGAATTCTTCAATATAAAAGTTTAATGCAAATATTTTCAAATGATTAGTTCTGTAAGTCACGCTTTATTTTGCATCAGTAGAACTAGAATCAGTAGATGGCTCCTGTCGAGATAGCAATTAATAATATTGCTCTGGGATTTTTCCCATTGAGTAAAGGAAACATACAAAATTCAAACAAATCCATGGAAATCATTCCGCTTATAAATATTCCATTTTGAAATTTATCACTAATCTTCAAACATTGTAAAGGATAAAATGTCTTCCTTTCATTACCGGATGTGTGCTAAACAGAGTCAAAGCATTTGTTTGCTCAAGTCTTTGTTTGGCAAACATTTCAATTAGCACAATAATAAGAGTGAGATTAGTATTTAAAGACTGCAACGAGGTTAAAATTTTGCGGCCATTTAATTACCTCTTTTTGTAATAGCTATCGTGAACGAAAGTGCAAAGACCACTTCATTACTGTGCAACCCCTGTTTGTCTAAGCACTGGACTTATGAACTTAACGCACGACTTTCGATGTCTTCTCTTTCTACTTTGGTAGCGATTCGTGCATAAGGTCAAACCGGTGTCTGCACCAAACGACCATAAATCATCGTTAGCATAGGTTTCATCTCCATTCCACCTTGTCTGCCTTGTCCAAACACCGATCTACTGTTTAATACCTGACCGTTAGCATCGTCTAATCATTCGTTAGCTCATTTCAATTCAACAGCCAACCGGCAAGAAAGGGTTCCATGCGTTGGTACTGTGTGGGCTTTGATGGGTCGTTCAGGCAATCACGTTTCAACATGAAACTAAATTCATTTAGACAGCAGCACAAACACGCTCTTGAAATCATAAAACTGATTAAAAACATAGTAAGACGTTTGTCTGTACTTAATGTATTAAAAAGAAAACTTGTGTATGTGAAGAAAAAATGTGTAGATGTACCAATGGAAGGCTAAATCTACGCATGAAAAAAAAGTGAATACGTGGGAGGTTTCGCATCTATAAATTGATAACTTTATTAAAATATATTGAAGATGCTCTTACTATAATAATTAATATATCATTCTAGATATTGTAATGTTTAAAACTATAATATTGTATAAGTAATATTCAAATATAAATAATAAATATGCTAGTTCAGTTAATTTGATTTAATTTTAAAATTTAATGATAAACATTTGATACTATTCATGATGTAACAATTGTATATAAAGCCTTAACCTTCAGCAAAATCTATCACATCTTCCCAGTATTATCACACATATTTAAATGCAATCTCTAAGCGCTCGAAAGCAATTTGCGGATGATTACAAAGTCCCAGACACAATCAGATAAAAAGCTCCCGCAAAACTCAACAAAAAGATTTGAGCTTGTCAGCAACATTTTAATCGTTTTCAAACGCATCAGTGACAAACAATACAGGAGCGGAATGTGTAAAATCAGCATTGGAGTTGCGAAAGAAAGCTAGAAGAAATGATTGTTCCGTAGTCGGTAAAGCTAACGACATTCTATCCATCGCTAATCAATCAATCAATCTGTGAATAGATTTGATGAGTTGAAAATATGTGGGCAGTGTTGCAAAATATTTCTGATGAAACATTAATAATCGCTCATAATGCTGATGGGTGAAATCGTTCTCAATGGTGCCTTTTTTATCTAAAATTAATAATAAGTGATGATTGAACCGAGGATGGGACTCATTAACTAGCAATATGATTCCACAAATATGTGTATGCACACAAATGCAACACTCATCGCTAGCTCTAGAGAGTTTCCGTTTTAGATCTAAAAACAGCATCAATCATTTAATACCCACCTAGTCCAGCATTCATTTCAACAGGAAAACCGCCTCCACACTCCTTCATGCTAAACGGTCTTCATCTTCTAGCATAAACACAAGTACTCATGCCTCACTTCACTCTAATATCAACGACTATCATAAATACCTGTGGCTTGTTGGCAAACTGGACGCCGTGCATGATGTCCAGGTTTCGTGCCATCCCATCATGATGCGTGCCACCCGGGCAGCAACTAGCCCCCCCCCCCCCCCCTACCGTTGTATGCTATGCTGAAGAAAGTGCTGTCGTACGTCGAGATCTTGTACAAGTTTGCTCAACAGTTGACCGACCACCGTTGCGGGCATTGCCTGCAGGACATACGCTACATACTGGGATACTCTTATTACAGGGGTTTTATCTTGGCATGGGTAACAGTTCCCAGCTTCCTTCCGGTCCAATATTTTACGTACTTCGGCCCGCTTTATGCGAAACGAAAATGTAAGCGGAAAGATAAAGGTTCGTTGAAACATTGCTCGACAGTTTGCATCGGTCGAATGATTTGTTTCGAACAACGATGTACGATTGAAATGTACGCTTGTATAAATGGTTAAAAGAAAAGTACTGCATCACTCCTACGTTAATATTTCACCGAGTTCACTGTGTCTAAAAACTTATCAAGTCGCTTGTCAAAGCGAACTACAACTGTTTCACGGGAACTAGCTAAAGACGATGATGTCGAAGATGGAACTATGACGGCACTATTACACGCTGACTGGTGTTATCAGTTTAAACTGTATGTGATTGCATACGAGCTTCGTTTACGATATCGGTTTCACTTTAATCACAATTGTTTCCCGTACAATGTTACATTGACAGGCTGCTGAAATAGTGGTCGATGTACACTTTTGCGAGAGCTGGTTGAGTGCTACCAAGACGGGTAGTTTTAATCAAAGCGTGGCGCGTGTATGAAATAGAATACGTGTATGATTTGAATACAAAAGAGTTTGAATGGTTTTTTTTTTCTTTTCTTTTAATATCTGTATTTTTTCCCTCCAAATCATTACATTGTTTAGTTATTGAGTGTTTTCTGGAAGTTTTGCTTTATACAAACAAATTTATCTAATACAACAACATTGTAAGAGAAAAAATCTTCAAGGGTTTCATGGTAAATATTAATGGAGACGCATGGTTGTTGACGTTTTTCCATGGAGACGCATGGTACTTCTAAAGGACAAACTATTTTTCTCTACTAACGAGAGATTAAATAATTTCACGTAACTTTTCTATATCCCACCATTAAGATTGAAATTCTTTTCAAATAGATTGTCGCTTTTCAAGCAACACAGCACAGCAACCAGCGCATTTTAAATAAAAATCTAGAATACGATGAGCTACCCCGCACTTAAATAAAAACGCGCAGTGCAGTATAAATGATTCTACTTTTCTTAAGATTTTGCCATAATCTACATGCTCTTCCCACTACTTAACGACCCACAGCGTGAGGTTTAGACTGTATCTTACCATTTTTTTTTTCACCCCCGTCGGTTGGTTGCTCTTCAGTGACGGTGCTCCGTAACAGGCCTATTATAACAATTAGACGGCACTTGAGGCGATCCAGTTTTCTTCCGAGCAACTGCACAAAAGGAAGGAAAATTTTTGGGTAGAGGCTCTAACGAACACAGAATAAGCTGCTGGGGACTCTACGTCATCGTGCGTTAAGATCATGTTTCTATTCAACATGATAGGTGAATGGGGGAGAAGGGGAGGAAGGAGGGGGTGGCAATGACCGCAGTTATAAGTAATATGACTGCCATTATGCGTTTGCCAGCCACGCGATTCCCACCGGGAAAAGCGGCTCGGGCACAGTAGGGAATGAAGATATTTTCGACGGGTTACACACCTGCAATGGTACACGAAATGATAAAGAACCACTCAAATTCACTTGAGGACTCTTACTAGCGATGAAAGGTGAATGAAAAGGGAATTGCTCTTTAGTTTTACCTGTATTGAATGTAGCTTGTTGCTTCTAAACATGAAAATTACAAGCGTTTTGCTCTACATTTATTTACATTAATGTAAAACACTACCTTGTCTCACATGAATGAATTTATAAAATAATACATAAAATTACAAAACACTACAAGAAACCAACATTTGATTTAAAACTTATCTACTTATCTAATATATTTCGATTCGTACTAAAGTATATCTTTAAATTATTAAACCAAAATATAACTTTCACCCCCAAAAGTATGCAACTATCATAACACAATGACTTCGATTGCATCTTGTTACGTTAGTTGTACCTTTACGACAAGCAGCCGTGGTTTAAATGTGGTTTTGTCCTTTATCTAATCCATGTCTCGTGACATGGATTATGGTGCAGAACAGCTGCTGTAAAGATTGATTGATTTTACCGAGGACATGCAGGATAGTAGCATATTGCTTTAAACATGCACACATTTCTTAGCAAAGCAACTGCGTTAGACGTGTCTCAATTTTGCCCAACACTCTGTAAGAAAAGTTCGTAGATTCTTGGAAGGTTGCACCAAAGTTTCCTTTGATCCATCGATAATGGAGTACTTAACAGCAACAATCAACACCATCTAGCTGGAGGAGATTCATAACTGTGTCGACAGATTATCAGTTGTGGTTCCAACTCCAACACCTAAACACAGTGAGGGGGAAACGTTGTGGGAAAAGAAAAAAAGGATTTCTTACCATCTTGCTCCACTACACAGACGTATGGGACATGAACACAACGGTTAGTGTAAACAGAGCTTTAATGTTGACTTTACTTAAGGGATCATCGGCTACAACGATACCTTACAAAAGAACGACGTGTCCGCCGACTGGCTTGAGTCGCACGCAAAATCCTTCCCCGATCGTGTTGCGTAAATGTTGACACAACAAATTATGGATTTCCACCGATGTGGTCGGTGCAATCAATCGGAAAAACAAATGTTTATCCACCATTAGTGACGATACACTCTCAGCCTGCATCACTCTCGAGGGAGGTTAAAAAGCCCTTTTAACGGTTGTGTAGGAACTTCTTTTGGTGAGAGCTTCATACTACGCCTCCTTACCAGCTGAGACGGCATGGCAATGGGATGAGATCCTCAAGTTGCAAGTGGGCATGAAATTGCATTTTCACGTAAGGCGTTCTACACACGAGACAGTGCACGCATTCAAGTGGGAAACGCTACGAACACACGGTAATAGATGGAATGCGTCATATTTCTTACCAAAATGTCCCAACCGTTAGCTTGTCTTTACCAAAGGAAATATGGCTTCAGTTTTCTTTCTTTTCTACGAATAAATTTCCAACCCAAATTTTACTCCCTAGTGACAACATGTCGTCCGTTGCTCCCCGCGCTTGCGACACATTCACGCCTCGTTACTTTGTCACACGATGGGTCACATAAAACAGCGAACCACCCGATGAAAACCTTTCCACCCTGGTGCCATCTTATTTTCATATTTTGCCGAAAGAAATAAACGATAATTTATGACCCCCAGAACAACTGTTGCACTGAATCCTTTTTTCGGTTGGAATCCTCGTTTTTTTTTTCGGGTGCACAGTATGCATACATTCGTGTATGTATGTATGGCAGCATAAATTGATTTGTGAAGCATTACATTATAACTTTAACTGCAGCGAAAATGGAGCAACGTACGCTATTGCTCATATTGCGAAATAATGCTTTCAAACAGTTGCAAATACTCCTTGTTCACTTTTCCGATGTTATCAGCTAAAAATAAAAACAACTTGTCCAAAGTTCTATCTCCCCCTGAGGTTGATTGTTCTGATATTTCTAACACAAACCCGTCAAAACCACACAACTTTGCGTAGAAGCTGAAGCTGTTGTAATTACGGCGAAACATTATACGTACGATTAATCGGTTTCTTGGTGTTGTCAGAAGAAAAACGCCCACCTTTTGTAATTAAAAACTCTGTAGGTGTTTAGTGATTCGAGCATGGTGACACGGATCGATATTAATCGTTATTCATTAAATTGGAGCTCGTTTTTTGCTAACACTTTCACTGTGTTGGAGGAATTGTACCTCAGTTTTATCGAAGAAATAAAAGCCATTCTTACTTTTATTATCTTTTCCTTTTACTTGTAAGATTTTTATAGTATTGTTATTACTAAGTCTTATCATTATGATTCAGACATATTTTGCAGCGCCTAAATGTATGCAATTTTCCAGGGATTCGTATTCGGTTACCGTTCTGCAGATGTTTTGCGACGTACGAAATAGTAAAGAATAATTCAAGAACTATGTTTTATAAGCTTATTGTTGCATATATCAGATACAGTCTCCCCATTCGCTAGCTTGTCAAATGCAATAGCACAACGTTAACTAAGCACCGGACCATGTATTTACCTCGGCCTCAACCTCAATCAAACTCATCACATTTTGAGTTTCCGTGCAACGTAATTACGATGTAAGCACTACATTGTGAAACCGGTACCGATAAAACGATTAACCTTCTGCACTTGTTCGACAAGCAGCAGCAGCAGCACCACACTATCGAAATGCAGGCAACCAAAGTCAGGTACAGTCAGGGCCTTTGAACAAACCTTTTGGTCAGCACAAAATTACCACCGATCTGCAACGACCACGATACGATGCCACAAGTTTCCCTTTACCCCAAAGCGCTTGCGTTAATAAGTTTTTCCAAACAGTTGCTCCATTGCTTATCATCTCCAGGGCCGGAGTGATGGTGCCTTGTCAGCCTTGTTACGCCCTACACTCACGCCCGACCTCATGCTACGAATGTGGTACATACGGCCGAAACTATCAATACCCACTCGTGCAGTTTATGATCGAAACCTTACAATGATAAATACACTCTCCTGCAAAGAGTGACCGGCGGTACCTTCCGGTGGAAAAAGCCCGTCGCAAAACTTTCTCTCGGACGCAACGGAATTTTGCTACTGCGAAATCAATTACAGCAAGCCGGTCAAACTTTTTTTCCTCCGGTCAGTGAAATATACTATTTCGTGCAGCCGTAAAATGGGCCGTGATCGAAGGAAAAGCGGTAACGTATCAAATGGAGCTGCCTCTCAACTTCGGTCGGCTGTACTGGGGACTATTTTCGCCTTATCAAAAGGATAATATTTTCATCACTAGTATCATCCGATTGGGAAAAACCTTTCGGTGGGAAATCTGCCTTCGGAAGCTGTCGAAAGGTATGAAACACGATCACACCTGGCAGAGGAAAGTGGTTCCCTGTGTGTCAACGGTTTCTTCCTTAAATAAACTTTGGTTCGGTTTGTCTATAAGATGCTTGATGACGCACGACGGTCGGTGGGTTCGTGAATTATTATTAATTTTATTAATACACATGTAAGTGATATTTTATCAATGTTTGCAACAACTATGTGTACGGTACGATAAGGGTTTTACGCATCCTTACAACAGATTTTTGACGAAAAAGAAAAAAAAATTGGTTAAGAATCATCCGATACTGCGCATTATTTACATAATCATTCATATTAAGTAAATATTCGTTTAACACAGAAACCGTAAAATTTATTGTTGTTAAAAAGAAGTATAGGTAAAACATGTATTAGCTTGAAATCTTAATCTTGCCAATGCGTGGAAAAGATAGCAATTCGAATTCATATCATGTGCACATCAGTTTTATAATGCAACCAAGAAAGGAAGAAGGAACATCTGCAGGCGCAGTGTTAAATCACCGTTTGCTCTATTGAGCAAACGTATTATATCTATTCATCCGCCATATCTCGATCAATCGGCCATTCAAATGGGCACCCACATGTCATGTATGGTGAATTGCGTATGGAAATCAACTGGTGTTATAGTTTAATCTCTAAGAAACTATTATTCTGCTCAATGGTAGACAGTATGATATTTTCTTCATAAAAATCCGGCAAGTGAATTAAATTGCTTCCAAAGAAACAAAAACAACTTCTCCGACATTGCAAACGATAACACAGAAGACACATATCATTAAAGTGCTACAATACATTTAGCACTTGTGTGTAGAACAGAAGGACTTAACGTTAGTTGCAAACAACTGTAAAGCTACTGCCAGGCAATTGGCAATCGGGTTTAAAC
This sequence comes from Anopheles rivulorum, assembly GCA_018908115.1. NCBI lineage: Eukaryota > Metazoa > Arthropoda > Insecta > Diptera > Culicidae > Anopheles > Anopheles rivulorum. The sequence goes on from STHB01000010.1 coordinate 25,218,954, forward strand.
AAGAAAACCAAAACAACTTATCACCAAACAATTGCATCAACAATCTTTTCAACAAGAAAGCTTTCATACCGTGTGAAGAGCGATTCAAAACAATGCCCTTAAACGACAGGCTAGTTACCGTAATGGTGACAATGATTGGGTGATTGAAAATTGATGGCTCCGAACGAGCATGAAACAAGCCCACGGCACCGAACCATGGCAATAAATATTTATTGATAAATTAAATTTATTGCTTCAGCAGTGCTCACTCCCTCTCTCGTTCTCTCTCTCTCTCTCTCTCTCTCTCTCTCTCTCACTCTCTCTCTCGATTGGAGTTGACAAAATACTTACATACCAGACCAACGGAACAAACGGTAGTTACTTTTTTTGTTGCAAAAAAGGTTATCATCGAGAAGGCGCCAACACCCGATTGAGAAATTGAAACGCTTACGCATCGAAATAATGCCACCGATGGCATGATAACCCCATAACGGACAGAACGCATACACAGATTGATTGTTTTGTGATGGCATCTTGATGTCGTGCTAGTGTTGGTTAGTGGATGACAGTTTTGGGTCACCACGGATATGGCGCACTCGTCTTTTCATGCAACATTTTGAATCAAGTGTTTTTTTTTTTGCATTTATGTTCTGCTTATTTTGTGTAATGGAATAAATTTTTGCTTTCAATTTGCATTTACAACCTTTATTGTATTTAAAATGCTCTTATCTACTACTGTAGAACACGGTTCTACTACCTATTGATTCTACACTTAATCCGAATAGTAGTCACATGGCTATAAAGATACGGTTAGATTTAATTATCTCCCTTTTTTGTATCCATCCTAACAGATAATGAGAGTGTCCATCTACAAGCTGCTGCTGTTTGTGGCCCTCACCACAGTGATGCTCTGCTGCCAAACGTCCGAGGCAGGCCCGGCCCGTCAGCTTGCCAGCCTGGCAGCCAGAGCGTCCAAGATACCACGCTCGATACGGGCCCCGTTCCGGAATTCGGAAATGATGACGGCACGAGGCTTCGGCAAACGCCGGGCACCGATCGGCGTAAGCTTCGGTAGTGGTCGATCAGCACACCACACCCTGTCACCCGGGGACGGTGAGACTGGTACGTGGGCCGAGGAAAAACATGACATCGGAAAGCTGATGGAAGATTTAGCGAACCTTGATCAGAACGATCCACAGCAGCAACAGCAGTCACAGCAGCTGATTGTAGGCGAGCAAGACAATAGGTTGGTAGCTAGAGCATTTAACAGGGAATGACGTCTAAATCATTTACGGTACATCCCATTACATCTAATTATAGCTTTCCACTAGAATGGTTTGCGAACGAGATGTCCACCAACCCGACACTGGCCAAATCGATTCTGCAACGCTTCGTAGACACTAACCGCGATGGACTGCTCGAAACGAACGAGCTAATGCCCGGTGCTGCTGCTGCTGCAGCCAACGGTAACGATCTCGCTGAGCTGTTCTAAGGCAACTCGAATGTCACCGAAAGTCATCATGCGGCTGTCATCCTGTTAGTGGCTTAGTTGAATTGTTGGAGCATTGGGACACGATGAGCAACATGCGCCATGCACACACACCTTAATCCTTTCCACACACTCACACACCCACCTGCTCCCAAATAACACACCTTTTCACACTGGTTTACCCACCGATTCGTGCACGAGAAGCAAAGGAATAAAGAACATCACTCAACACACTCTTTATCTCTCTCTCTCTCTCTCTACTGTCATCTTAAGCACTGGGAAACGTTTGGAATGGTATTCTTCACAGTATACTTGCTTGATTGTCTATCGAAAGTGAAAAAAAAAACAGGAGAGAAAAAGAGTACATTTTTTCGGTTAATATTTAGGAAGACCTGTTCTTCGTTTCATTTGTACCATTGCATGATCTCTTGATAAGATCACTGCGCACTTCAACGGGCAGCTTAAGCTAGAGCACACCTTTCATACAGTCTGGGGAAAGATACAACTGGAGAGTATACAGAAAAAAACGCCTGAAAATGCATCCAATAAAGGCTGGGTATTGGATATGCATTTTCGGGCGTTTGGAGGTGTGCCATTTTACTGAAAACTAAAAACCCCCAAAACCTATTCGGTTTTGTTTGTATAAAACGTTTAATCACAAATCCTACCGTTAAGTTTAGTTAAGTGATATCGTACCGAGCAATGAGCTCACGAGTTTCGTTTCCAAATATGCACGATGTGAAGCATTTGCCTACCGTTTGTAGCATAGTAGAGATAAAGATGCAGAACAGGACAATTTACTTAAGTGAATAAGCAAACAGCGTGTGTAAACGTACTAACCAAAGGGCAATTCAAACGGTTCATATAAATTGTGTTGTATAAAGATATACTAAAAATAAAGAAGGAAAAAAACATCAGAAACAGTCAAGATAAATTCCAAACAGCAGCAAGGTAGTAGAGGAAGTTAGAAAACAAATGTGAAAAATAAGTAAAAACATATAAGTATTGATATGAATAAAATTAGTAACAAAAAGAGGCAAACAAGCAACAAGATCACCACAATAGCTTGACACTCAAATGTCAAACCATTCAACAAACAAACACACACACACTCACAGTTGTAAAATACGAGAGAAATATATAGGTTGAACAAGCAAACAAGCAAATGGCGATGGTATTTTTTCTTTGTTGTCTCACCATCTGTATATCTCCTCACACGTCCAAACGGAGAGGGAAGAACGCTGTTAATTAAGTTTACACGTTTCCTGTTACTAATTAATAATGCTTTCTAGTTGTGTTGTAAGAGTTGTTCAAGTAAAACAAAACAAACAAAAAATAAAGCACGTTTTAAAATGGGATGAAACAGTCTAACAAAGTTGCGAATACGGGCAAAGCACACTGAACGCTGAGATAACCGAAGGTAAGGTACAGCGTTATGATAAAAGTTTCATCAGAAACTTTCGCCAACTGTTTGCAACTAAATGATAATTACAGCACTGAGAATGAAACTAACAAGCAAGTAACTATCACACCGCTGGTGGTAATAAACTCGATAGAGTTTTGTTAGGTTTCTTGCGGACAGCCAATAGAAGAAAAACTAGACACGTCTTCATTATACAATCAATTTCCTGCAGTGGGAATCATTTTTGTCTGAAAAATTCTGTTACTTTGTTTGCATTGATGGCAGCTGTTCTATTTTGACAGTATAGTAAACAAACGCACCTATACTACCACCATTCACAGAGCAATACGTGAGCGCAATACTGCATATCTTGCTATGTATGAGTAACATGGCCACTCAGCAGTAACAAGGCCACTCAACGCTTAAACTAGTTGACAGATCAATTGCTGTGAAAAATTGAGATGGAAATTATAGATTTTGCAAATCCATCTTACGCTTAATCTTCAAATACGATATCAATAATACCATATTGTTGTTATAAAATATAACTCGCAGTACAGTTGTGTACCTGTATCATAAGCATGTTTTATCTTTGTTACGTACAGCCAGATTTATCATTTAACATCAACGAGCAGCAACATACGATGAGTTGCAAGTGTGTCATCATGTTTTCCAACACCTTCCAGAAGGCAATGATGCGCCTTTTGTTTAGCGTTGTTTTTGTACCAGCGGCCAAGGATTTTGCAATCATCATTCATTCCCCAGTCCCGTGGTACTTCCGGCATCGAATAGCTTTCATTACCGATTGATATCGCACCGATCGGGAAAGCCCATTTGTTTCGAATACAACGGTTTCCTCTTTCTGCTGTATCGCGTAATCTACAGCAATCAGTGGACAAACGGTCTAGCCAAACAGCACTATTCAGTTAGTCATATGCGATCGTATCGCGGCTACAGATGCAGATCGCCCGCGCAATGGCATTTCGATGTTTTTGTTCGACCATTCGACCGAGTCAACAGCGATCGTCCACACACGTTCCGTCCTGTGTCTGACCTGTGCCCACCAACCGGTACAGCATCGCAGGCTTTGATAAAGGTACACCTGTGAGTGAACCTGGGTGAATCACCGAGTACCGGGTCACGTCAACAGTGCAGGATAACGATGGTGCGCAGCGTTGTGGGAATCAAAAGCCGTCCACAGCAAGGCCTTCACTGTCCGGTATACTATAAAACGGAACACAGTCGGCGGTGCGGCACCATTCACGCGGCTTTCACAGCTTTCAAAAGGTGTTGCACTTTTTACCAGACGTAACACATCCACAACTGCACGGAGAGTGGCCAACGGTTTCAACAATGAACGGTAAGTGGTCGCTGCTTTAGTGTCTTTCACCGCCGATTCACACATTTGGGTTTGCTATTACAGCGTTTCAGCCATTGCTGGCGATAGTACTGTGCTACGGGGCGCTTGCCAACGGAGAGACGGGAAACAGCTTTAACTACGAGGGTGGCACCGTGGATGTGCGCTGTCCGCAGCATGACAACCCCATGAATCCCGTCCATCTGGCGATCCCGAACGATTGCACCAAGTTCCAGAAATGCTTCAACGGACGCGCCTTCACGATCAGCTGCCCGCCGGGTCAGGAGTTTGGGCTGCATCTGCAACGGTGCGACTATCCGGTGTTTGCGCGTTGCCAGCAGGGCTACGTGCAACCGCAACCGGCCGGTTTCAGCTACGATCTCGGTCAGGTCGATGCGCGCTGTCCCCGGTTCGACGATCCATTCAAGCCGAAGCACCTTGCGCATCCTACCGACTGTAAGCGTTTCTTCAAGTGCTTTGACGGTCGAGCCTTTGAGCTCGAGTGCCCGATCGGTCAGGAATGGGGCATGAAATTGAATCGTTGCGATTATCCATCTTTGGCCCGGTGCTCAATCGGACGGCTGGATAAACCGACCAGCGTCGTGGAAGACCAAAAGGAAGTCGCGGCAGACCCGAAACCGCAGGAGACGGCTGTTGCTGGAAGTGGGGAAGCAACCGAAGAGGTTGCAGGGTATGTCAAGCCAGCGCAGGCTGCGTTCAACTACAATGCCGGTGTCAATGATGTGCGCTGTCCCAAGTTCGACGATCCGTACCGCCCGATCCATCTGGCCCATCCGACGGACTGCCGCAAGTTCATGAAGTGTTTCGATGGTCGCGCGTACACTATCGACTGCCCGATCGGTCAGGAGTTTGGCAGCCGCATCAACCGTTGTGACTATCCCATGTTCGCCCAATGTTCGGTGCAGAATCAACGCAAAAGCTTGCGCAAAGCGGCCGCGCCGCCGAGCGACGACTACTACTACGATGACTACTACGATGAGGACGACCGAATTCCGCTCGATTCGTCCGAATGGACGCCGGAGCAGCGCGAGATGATCGAGGGCATCAAGAATGACCGTTGCCCACCGAACGACGATCCGGCGGAACCGATACATTTCACGCACCCGAAGGATTGTGGCAAGTTCTACAAGTGCTATGACGGGCGCGCCTATCTGATTCTGTGCCCGACCGGGCAACACTTTAGCGCACGTTACGATCGGTGCGACTACCCGAAGGTGGCCAAATGTACCATTCGTGGCGGCTAAGCTGGCTACGGCGTCGGACCAGCGCGGGAAGCGCTAGGGTTAAGGAAGTATTTATTTGTTCGATAGACATATACGCTTTACAATAAATGGTACTATGAAGTGAGCAAACATGTTGGCTTAAATAAAGTAATACAAAAAAAACACCGTCCACAGTTTGTTGTGCATGTTTACGTGCTCTTGGTGAACAAAACTTCTTGCTAGGACAGTAAAAAGATTTAACAATACATTGCAAATGAGGACAATCATTCGTGCTAACAACACCTAGAATTTTTAATTTTTATCACCTACTCGTTAATCGTTGCTACATTTTGCTGTTTTCTACTATTTTACTTTTTTTTGTTTCCTTTCTAGCTTTAGTTTAGAAGTTTTGTTTTCTTCGTTTTCAGATCAATAACAGGAAATGCAAGAGAAATTCGTCCTAACGTACCAAACATGACGATGTTTTAAGGTTGGGTAACAGATGACCGAACCTCATTAGCCGGGGTCCGATTCTTCGCACCACAACCGATCTCTGCCTGCTTGTGCTCCTGGATCTTGGACCACGTTGAGTCTCACTAACGCTGTGGAACTGGGATAAGGGCCAGTGTTCACAGATCATATCATGCATATAATAGATCATGTCAGTAGCTTCTACAGAGAATTGATCACGTCACTCAATGCGCTTGCTTATCCAGATACATCTGACTAACAGAGAAAAGGCTTTGGTTATATGTTATATGATATGTCCAAAGCTGGTGCACATAATGAAGTCTACGCTCTTGGCAATGCTCCTTGAGCGACACGGACTCGCTGCCAAAGGTAACACCTTTCAAACGATCTTTCAACAGTTCTACTGGGCAGTAGCAGGATGTTAACCATCTTCATGCCTCTAAACTTATAAACCTGATACGACGTCGCCTACCATGAGCCAGAGCAGAAACAGAGGCCAGTTAAGGCTGACAGCAAGTTTCTACGCCAAGTTGTTTGGAAACTGTCAGACGTATTCCAAATGCTTGTGATTAGCAGTTCATCCGACAATATATCTTGAGGCTCGACGAGTTTTTAGTCCATAAATGTGTCGATAAATCTTGCAGATTACATGGGTGTATTGCTTACGGACGACAACATTCGGCCAGAAACAAAAAGACTTTAATATGGTACATCATGTGCATGCTCTATTCAGCTCTAATGTTTTATTGTGCCTGTAAAAGTAAGTTGGATCCAATGGCGAACGGGATTGTTTTCCGTTTATGACACATTGTTCATACCGATCATACCGAGCATCGAGCGCGGGCGGGATAATCGCAGCGATTGCTCTGGGCGTCAAATTCCAAACCCGGTGGACAGCTCATCTCGTATGCGATTCCGTTGAAGCACTTCTGGAACTTGACGCAGCTCGTGGCGCTCGGGAAGTGTACCGGTTTGGCCGGATCGTCATCTCGTGGGCACCGGTTATCAAAGCGCGTAATAGGCTTTTTGTACGGCACCACAACTTCGTCGTCATCGTTACCTCCGTAGTGCGGCTCGGGTTTACGGTTGTACGTAGGTTCGACCATTGGTGGACGTTGTTGTGGCTGTGGTTTAGGCTTCACTGGAGCCGGCTGTGGGTTGTACTCCGTTTCCCAGCTCGACGATGGCACACGATTTGGTTTGTACTGTGGCTCTTCCGGCACTTGCTCCATCGGACGGTTTGGTCGCTGCACGACTCTGAGCGGTTGGGACGGTTTACGATTCTCCTGCTGCAGGTTTACACGATCCACCGGCTTGGGATTCTCGGTAATTGGTTCGCGACCGTATGAACCCTGCTGGGACGGCAACTGATAGATGGACATACTATCTCCACCACGCATATCGGATCCAGTTTGGACCGACGCCTGAAGTCCTTCCGTTGGGGTTTGCTGTTGGGGATACCATGCTTCCTGCGACTGATACGGGTAGTAGCCCGTGTTAGCAAATGGAGCTTGTCCACCCTGGTTCTCTGGCTGAGGTTTTTTCACTTTGTTCGGATGCTCTGCTGGTTTCGCTGTCTGGCGCGACGGTTGCTTATTAGCCGACATTTGCATCTGATACTCCTGTTCGCTGTAAGATGGCATCGCTTGCTGTCCGTAGTACGGCACTTGATACTCGGGCTCTACGTAAGCCGGACTGGGCTGATACTGTTCAGGTCGGGCTGGGTATGGATTGTAGCTTTGCTGTACCTCCTGAGGACGTTTTGGAGCATAGTTTTGTTGCATATCTTCAGGATTCGATGGGAATGGGTCTACGTTCGGCTGGTTGGGCATAAACGTTCCCGGCTTAGGTTGATTAAACGATTGCTGACTATCAGTATCAGGTTTCGGTTGATATGACTCTGGCCTGTATGGTTTATATTTTTCCTGACTTTGGAACTGTGGTTGATAGTTGTTTGGTTGTGAGGTCTCCGGCTTAGGCTCTGGATTCCAGCCCTTCTGACTATATGAATCATAGTACTCAGGTTCCGGTTGCGCTTGAACCATGGATGGTGGTTCCTGCGGTTGGTAAGGCTTTTGATAATCGACCTGTTGCTGCTGTTGGTTTACCCAAGCAGATTGGGATGGCCGGTTGGGCATACTTTGTGCCTGGTACATCGTTTGGTACTCATACGCCGTATCGGGCGAATTCCATTCATCGTACCCTTGGTTCGGATGGAAGCTGTCCAACGGTGGACGCTCTTCGCGAACCATTTGCGGTACGTTCGGTGACTCCTGCGGCCATTGTTGAGTTTCCACCCGCTCCGGATTCGCTGGCCCGGTGCGCTGCGGATAGTTTGGTTCCGGCATCATCCAGGTCTGTTCATTTGCCGCTTGCAATTGTCCAATTCGTGATTCCTCGTTACCGTACGATAGAGACTGCTGTCTACCGATATCCGCCACCCAGAGTGGACGCTCGAGATACTTCGCTTCAAGGACGGTAGCGAGAAAGAGTGCCACCGCAAGGGTGACAGGTGTTGTTCTTACGCCCATACTGACACCTAGAACCGGAAACATGCAACACAACAAGAAAACGAACGACAACTTTAAAACCCTGCTCAGCAGTACCGGTAGTGTGAGTACCTCCTTTACCTTTCATGTTTTGTAATGCTGTCGTTAGCACTGCTGCTTGTCGAGGTGAAATCATTTACATTTTATAACCTCGCCGGACAGCTCACATGACACAGTGCGAGCCATTTGCTGGAGAAGTTAGGTTATCTTATCGTGGCGACCACATCACGGTTAGAGCGAAAATGCACAAATTTTAAATAATTTCTGTGAAGTGGAACTCGGGAAACACACAGTTATAATGGATGTTTCAGGTCATGGGAAATGCAAAACTTTTGTACATCATTGTTTGACACCACTACGCTCTTATCGGTCGTATCGCGTGCAAAAGTAGCCCGAAATTAGATACAGGACTCTGCTACCGGAACTTGCTGCATCGAACGTTCAAGGTTCACAATTTCTCCTGATCGTATGCACGATAGTGTTAATCATTCTACCACGGCAGAAAGTCGTCACAGCATCACTTGATCTTGCGTTGTGTGTGTGTGTGTGTGTGTGTGTGTGTGTTTGTAATGTGTTCTAGGTTTACGAATGGAATTTTCCCCAAGCATGTGCTGAGCAAAAAACACCCTCAATTGTGCGTATGTTTCGTAACGTTGTTTGTCTTTTGGGGTCAATTCCAAATCCAAACGGTTAAAAACATTTACACACATTACATAATAAACGATAATTGTAATGAGGTGAATAGGTTCGAAATCGTTCCAAACTGTTATGATCTGAAGTAGGGTGAACTTCAAACAGTTCCGCTACAATAAAAGCAAATGTTCTGTTCTTAAGAATGTCCAATTGTTATGCAATCGGCACGATCGTTCTACTTACAACTGACACGTGCTTACTTATTGTCCACCTCAGTTGTGCACGATTGTTTCCCACTGATTTGCTTTAGNTTGCTGGAGAAGTTAGGTTATCTTATCGTGGCGACCACATCACGGTTAGAGCGAAAATGCACAAATTTTAAATAATTTCTGTGAAGTGGAACTCGGGAAACACACAGTTATAATGGATGTTTCAGGTCATGGGAAATGCAAAACTTTTGTACATCATTGTTTGACACCACTACGCTCTTATCGGTCGTATCGCGTGCAAAAGTAGCCCGAAATTAGATACAGGACTCTGCTACCGGAACTTGCTGCATCGAACGTTCAAGGTTCACAATTTCTCCTGATCGTATGCACGATAGTGTTAATCATTCTACCACGGCAGAAAGTCGTCACAGCATCACTTGATCTTGCGTTGTGTGTGTGTGTGTGTGTGTGTGTGTGTGTGTGTGTGTGTTTGTAATGTGTTCTAGGTTTACGAATGGAATTTTCCCCAAGCATGTGCTGAGCAAAAAACACCCTCAATTGTGCGTATGTTTCGTTGTTTGTCTTTTGGGGTCAATTCCAAATCCAAACGGTTAAAAACATTTACACACATTACATAATAAACGATAAGTGTAATGTGGTGAATAGGTAAGGAAATCGTTCCAAACTGTTATGATCTGAAGTAGGGTGAACTTCAAACAGTTCCGCTACAATAAAAGCAAATGTTCTGTTCTTAAGAACGTCCAATTGTTATGCAATCGGCACGATCGTTCTACTTACAACTGACACGTGCTTACTTATTGTCCACCTCAGTTGTGCACGATTGTTTCCCACTGATTTGCTTTGGTGAACAAATTTCGCTGAATGTATAGTATAATCAAAATGAAGTAATCATTGGCTCGTACATAATGGGGCGCGATAAAGAACCGCCGACAGATGCGCGGTACAGGAAAATACATTCTAACTAATAAGTTCCGCGAACGGAGGGAAAAGTTCCAACACCCGGCCAAATATTGTATAAATAGGGAACAGTCCTACCCTACTCGACATCGTATTGCACAAGTATCGTCGCACATCAGCGCTGAGTAACTTCCCAGACGAATTAAAAATGAAAGGTAAAACGATGCCAGCAATTCAGCTGTAAAGGTGTCTCCCAAGTTGGAATAAATTCTGAAGAAAATGTTCCAAAAAGTGTATGTGCGTGTGTGTTTTTATTGTAACGCTTTTCTCTCTCTCTCTCTCTCTCTCTTTCTCTCTCTCTCTCTCTCTCTTTCTCTCTTTTCAGCCATCATCGCCTTGTGCATCATTGCTGGAGTTTCGGCCCAGTACGATTACAACAACCGCTTCGAAATTGGCGTTCCGCAAAACTATTACGCCAGCCAGCAGTACGGCCAGTACAACAACGGCCAGTACAACGCCAATGCCCAGTACAACAATGGTATGACTGGACCGACCAAGGCAATCCCAGACGCTCGCTGCCCACGTACCGATGATCCATTGCGCCCGGTCCATCTGCCATACGCCGGCCACTGCAACAAGTTCCTGAAGTGTACCGGAGGCATGGGATTCGTTATGGACTGCCCAGCCGGACTGGACTTCAGTTCACGTATGAACCGTTGCGACTATCCAGCAGTCGCTCAGTGCCGCAACTAATCTACCCGCTACGATCAGAACGATGGCCAGCTCCGTGCTGTCGAAGCAATGGAGAACACGATACAGGAAACCTGAACGAACCTTCTACGATTCTAAATGCATCAAGGGCCATAGAGACCAACATTTGGTATTAGTACAATTTTTCAACAAATAAAACACCTTCATAATGCCAATCGACATTATTTGCTTTGTGTATTTTACTATATTAAATGTGTAGGCATAGTACTATTCAAGGTACAATGACGAATGTGAAACATTGTAGTACTTAAATGACTTTTGCAACTGTGATTTTACTGTTCATTTGTTCAATTTTGCAGGTTGTGGTCACTCATGCAATCACCTTATCGGTAGTACTATATACATTCACTAAGAGAAATCTATGTAGTTTTGCGAACTGTTGTTATGCGCATATTTATCACAAATTTTATAGTACTCAGTTTTTACAAGTTGTCTCTAGAAAGCTACAAATTTAGCTTATAGGACCTTTTAAAGCCTTGAACAATACAATCTTATTTTTTGGGGAAATTTACTTATATGCTCACACTTTCTCACTTTGCCATACTAACAATCAAGTATTCCGAAATGAAAAAGAACAGAACGATTTGCTTTAACAATAAATGGTGTGTGTAGTCATGACCAAATTGTTTGCAACTAATAAAAAGAAATATTGCATACTTTTAGGCGCATCTACCAAAAAACACAAGCGGATGAAATGAGTTATTTACGTTTGTTCTAAGCATTTGAACCATATTTCAAATTTTATGCAAAAATTCGTTATCAATGACTGAAGTGTGTTCCAGATGTGTCCATAAGAACTAAGAACAAAAATTTCAAACTTTTTAAATTAAATAGTACAATCCTAAAATTCTTGATCATAAACCAAAAACGCTTGAAACACAAATCCAATTAAAGCGAACAAAAGAACGACATAAATGTTTCTATGTGATTCTACAATTAGTTGACATAAAATTCACATTTTCGATGTATTGCATAAGATAAGTTTTGCTCTTTACTACTATTCGAATGTAATTTTAGAACAATGATTACCAAACCAAGGTGCAATTACACTACAATTACAAATTCATCCCGTTCCGATTAAGTAATACATCAAACGGAGTAACGATGGCAACGGCACCAGTTCCACACGACCGGACCGGTTCAAAATCCCATTCGAACCGTCTTCCCGTAGCAAAGACTGACTATTCGGCTACGTGGTAAAACACGTAGTCTAATGTGGCCAGAACGGCCTGACAAAAAGAAAAAAAAAAGATAAGGACCTCCAACTAATTATAATTTTACGCCAACTGGCCATTCTTTACATTTTGGCAATTGAAACAGTAGATGTACTAGTAAATATATATGTAAATGTACGTTATATTTGTATGTCATCAACATAGGTTGTCGGCATGTTCCACGCTATGGTTCTACGAAATTTCAAACACGGAACTTTCAATCGTACGAATTAATAATTTGACATCTGTAATTCTGTGATGATTGTGTAACATCCGGAAGTGAGCAGATGATGTGGTTTGGCACACGAACAGCAAACGGGAACAGCCAAGGCAAGGCGTCGAATGGTTCGATATTTTTCGTTCTTGGAAACACCGATAACGTACCTTAGTAGATACGATACTGTCGATAGCGGCGTAAAAGCGTGCGATGGTCACCGAATGCTGCTCCCAATTAGTGGAGGGCAACTTTATCAATTAGGCAAATTACTCGCAAAAGTTTCCGTATATAAGCATCGGGCCAAGCACGAACTAAGCATCATTTGGAACCAAGCAAGTCCCAAAGCTAACTGGCCCAAGCGTATCCCTTGAACATAACATCAACAACAATGAAGGGTAAGCATTGGCGAGTAGAGGCCCAGTGAACGTAACCCCTCACTAAAGACGCACTACTTCTGCTTTTTTCTCCCCATCAGTTTTCGTCGTTCTCGCTGCCATCGTTGCCGCCGTTGCCGCGGCCCCACAATACGCCGAAATGTCGTACAATGCGTACAACATGCCGCAGGAGCCTCGTTACGAGCAGTACAATGCTCAGGCACAGTACGAGTCCCAATACCAGTACCAGCCGCAGTACCAGTCCCAGTCCCAGAGCGAACAGCTGTCCGCCGATGGTTACAAAATCGTCCCCGGTGTCGTTGATGCCCGCTGTCCCCGTGCTGACGACCCAATGAAGCCGGTCCATCTGGCTGTGAACGGCAACTGTGGCAAGTTCATGAAGTGCTTCGGTGGCCGTGCCTACGAGATGGACTGCCCGGCCGGTCTGGAGTTCGGTTCCAAGGTGAACCGTTGCGACTACCCTGCTCTTGCCCAGTGCTCTCGCTTCTAACTCGTGACGAATGCATAAACGATCGCGTAAATGTCCCTAGGTGTGTGATGCCGCAGGAGTTGAGGGCATTTATTGAATAAACTATCTGGTTTTTGCTCTGAAATCTCCTCTAAAATCTGTTCTGCTTTTATGATTCTTCTCACAACAACCTGAGTAATGTTTTGTTACGAGTACATCAATAACTCCTTGCTTACCAGGTGTGACAACCAACAAGTATTCCCCTGACACCTATATCCATGAAGGACATTAATACCGTTCTTTTCATCATGTCGATTTACGAATCAACAGAACTTAGTAAGTTCTTACCTTACGGATCCATTATTCCGACCTTGAACGCTGAACGCTTCAATGTCATCACTTCATCTCAGTTTACGCCTGCCATAATGCCTGTGTCCAAGTTGCCCAAGATCTGAAAAGAGTTTGCAGGATACGCTATTACTACAAACATAAAACAGAACTGATCATCAAAATCATATCAGTCGCTAAATAAAGTATAATTTTACGTCACATTCCAGCTTTAATGTGATCGGTTTATACGAATTATTTTCGGAATGCCACCTTACTTGCTTCAAAAAGTACTGGATGCATACTTTTGGGCACATTGTGATGTCATATTTGAAATTCTAATAATGGTTAATTTAAGTTTATTTCGCGTGCCTGGAATTGATTGGTGCTATGACGTAAGCATATCAAACGAGAGATTGTGGCCTTCTGTAACACAGAAGGTTAAAAATGTTGTACACGTGATTGTTTGAATATGAGTCACTGTTACTACGACTATGACTGGATACGTTTTACTACGTAGTCTCTGGGCAAATGTAAACGCATGCTGACTTAAGTACTAATGATCAGTACATTGTAAGTGAATGCAACTTGAAACTTGCAAAGATTTTCTAACTGAAATCGATGACGATGGTTTTATTTAGTTTAGTGCCGTGAAACACCGCTCACATACGGCTGCATCGGGCTAGCGCTGGATAGTCGCAGCGACTGTTCCTCGCATCGAACTCCAACCCAGCCGGACAGTCCATCTCATAGGCGCGACCGCCGAAACACTTCATGAACTTACTACAGTTACCGGTGCGCGCCAGATGGATTGGCTTCAGCGGATCATCCGTCCTGGGGCACCGAGCATCAACGACACTGACTGCTGGCTTGTACTTTGGGGCCGGCTCTTCAATGCGCTCTTCCTGGCGATCGTTCCAGGAGGGCCGATTCAATACGAGCTGCTCCAAGGGCATCTCGAAACCGTACTTAGCCTGCTGCACCTGAGCCCGCCCATCGACCGCGCAACGGACCAGATAGTCGTAGTCACAGCTGTGTTGTTCCGTATCGTACTCCAATCCCTCCGGGCAGCGCATCTCGTACGCCATACCGGACGAACACACCAGAAAACGGTTGCAGTCGGTCGGGTGCGTCAGATGTACCGACTTTTCCGGATCATCGATACGGGGACAGCGAGGATCACGGGTTGCCACTACATTAGCCTCCAGCCCGGTCACCAGCGACAGTGTGACAAGAATAGTCACCGCAATACCTGTAAAAGATTTCCAGCTTGCTCATCACAATCGCAATGCAATGGATGTAGTAAAATCAAACAACACGTTACCTTGCATTTTATACTCTGTTGTGCACAGTTCACACAGTTTGTCTAACCACCCTCAAACAGGTTGGTAATGCATCAGTCAACCCAACCACGACACGGCTTATATAGCGCCCGTTTGCTTGACGGTTGTTCTACTTGGTCGCAAAAGTTCTAACGCGCCATTCTGAACACCATTAGGGAACGCTTCATGAAACCGTACCGTAAGCAAGGTGAAGTTGAAAATGTTGTACCAATTAGCAGTACAGTTTCTTCATATGTTGGACCGTGTGTTGTGCTGGCTACCGTACACCCATTTCTATACACTGCACTGACTAAGCTTTTATCTACTAGCGTGAGAGCTTTGAGGAAAGGACACATTATCTTATCTGTCTCGTTGCTGCCTTTGCAACCCAAGGCGATCGTAACATCATCAACAGAATCGTCATCATCAACGCCAATCGTCAGAATAGGACGAGAGAAATGAATTTGCTATCAACGTTTTGTAGTGCACTGCCGGCACCTGTGTTGCGAGTGCGAGTGTGCGATCAAGATTCGATTGGCAATTATTGCGCGAATTACGCAAAAATGTTAGATTTTCCCACCAATATCCATAAGCCATGTATCGTATCAGCACGGCTGAAGATTAGATAATGTATGCTTAAGCTTCTTCCATTTCAGCAAAACTCATGTATGTATACATCAGTCCTGTTCGACAGCGCATTTCGTTTGGTTGACATTGTGCAAACCCCTGACAGCAAGGTAACATGCTTGCACAGCTGAAAATTACGTGTTTGGTGTTTGTTAGCTTGTTCAACAGCTTCACCTGCCAAACGACGGTGTGCACTGGCAATGAAGAATCCGGGCAGGCTTTTCCGCACGAGAATGACTGTACGCTGTACTACATCTGTGCGGATGGTAACCAGTATCAGCTGTCCTGTTTCAATGGACAACATTTTTCCCCGATAACGATGCGCTGTGAATCACCCGACACGGCTCAATGTGATCCAGAGTTTTCATCGACAATTTCGACGACGACCGGTACCGGTCCAACATTGCCAACATCACCAACACCAACGTTGCCAACATCACCAACACCAACGTTGCCAACAGTAACTCCTACGGACAGTACGACAACGATGGAATCCTCCGGTACTACCTTTACTATTCCAACGGTACCAACGGCACCGCCACCAACGGCACCGACGGCACCACCAAATACGGTCACTTCAGATCAGCCCACCACACCGGATTCTGGCAGCCCCGAAGAAACAAGCATGCCGGATGAGACGGACGGAACAGACGAAACTGATGCGCCTACGTCCAACGAAGTGTTTGATCCCGAAGATTTTCTAATTCCTGTGTAGCGAGAAGGTTTCTTTGGTGACCAAGCACGCTTAGTGAAAAACAGTCAAATACATCGACCATTCTACGCATTCTGCAAACTAACAAACGTTCAATTACATAAAACTGCAACGAAGCAACCGAACCAAATGTCAACCCAAATGCCATTGTCCATTCTTCGTAAGTGGCGTAGCTTAAAACATGTGGCAAAAGCGCCTACGCGTTATGCTTTGCGTTACATTAAATCATCAAACCATCATCATCAGTTTCACGTATTCACGGATTGCTGCGCCTGATGGTATGCAATACACTGTAGAAGTTTTCGAATTGTAAAACTACTAAAATTTTTGAATTAACTGACTTTCTTGATGAGAAAGTAAATGAATTTTATGGAAGCTTGCACTGGATATTAACAGAGTAAATGTAACCTTAGTAATAATGATTCCTTCTATTTTTAAACTTAGATGTCAAATTCCGATTAGACGTTTCAACCTCCAACCTATTCAACTCATATGTGATTCGCTTAACTTTCAAGGAATGTAAAGAAAAGCCAATCACTATTTTTAATATAGTAATCTAAAACTTTTATTAAATAATATCGAACACCATCGATAGTGGATCAGCTAGCACAATAATTGTATAGCCTCTGCAACCCATATCAATTGCCCAATAAATTTCTATTTTACCAAAGTTCAATAGAATACCACGGCAATGCTTTTATCTGCAGACGTTCGCCTTTAATCGAGAGACTCGATTTACTGTTTGAAAAATATTCTGCAACAAAATATATCTTATCTTGGAAGGATTGGATTACGCAGACGGAAGCAGTATCATCTACCGGCAGCAGCTACCTATAAAAGATGAACGGTTTTTGCCTCGGTTTCCAGTTTTACTGCTCGTGGTGATTGCGAATTGCACACCCGATCCGACCACCTCGTAAGAAAGTTGTGCTAGAACAGTGTTCGAAATGTGGAAGTGTACTATCGTGACGCTACTCGCGTTTGGGTCGCTTGCTTACGTGAACGCACAGACGCCTGATTCTCGGTGCCCTCTGGTGGACAATCCACCGTTTCATCTACCGCACGAAACAGACTGCACGTTGTTTTACACCTGCGCGTATGGCATGAAATATTTGAAGCAATGCCCACCTAATCAACACTTTGGATTCGCTTTACAACGGTGTGACCATCCCTTTTTCGCCGAATGTACTCTTGGAGGCGGAACTACTCCCCCGACCATTCCCACCACAATTCCAACAATTCCCACCACAATTCCAACAATTCCCACCACAATTCCAACAATTCCTACCACAATTCCAACAATTCCTACCACAATTCCAACAATTCCTACCACAACTACAACAGTTCCATCAGTCCCTACGGCAGCTCCAACAACGTCTAGTGTCCCAACGGCACCAACTCCGGGACCAACTACGGCACCAACTACGGCACCAACTACGGCGCCTACTACAGTTTCAACAGCAACTACAACTACGACTACAACTAGTACCACAACTGTTTCTTCATCGATACCAACTGCTCCAACGATTCCTACAACCGCATCTGCGGCCCCAACGACAGTAACGACGGCTGCAACGATTCCGACGGCTCCAACGCCACAACCAACGGTCCCAACAGCTCCAACACCGGCTCCAACCGACATTCCTACTACAACACCAGCGGACGGTGTGCCTACAGTTCCTACGGCCCCACCACCCACCGCTCCAACGGCTCCTCCTCTCCGGTAATAAGAGCAAATTAAATGGCTGTTCGCCAACTAAAACATTATCGTGCTGTCAACACACCACAAGAATCACTCCTAGCTGCGGCCAGCAACCTTAGAGAATGCCTTCAACGTGGCCAACAGTTTGCAATGTGAATAGATTACACTAAGCCAACGTAATCAGCTGTCATAAATCAATAAATAATATTTATAACCACCTTCATGTACACAAAACCTAGTATACGTCCAGTGGCCGATTTATCTGTGGATGCGCGACGATGCTGGATAATCGGAACACCGAATACCGATACGCGTCTTATCACTTGTTCTGCGCAGAGGGCTTAACACGATGGCTCAACCACGAACGTAATAAAATCGAAAAATATCCCAGCAAACTCACCGTACAAGCGTGTTCTTGATATAGCTTACTCTTTATTCTGCTTAAAGGGAAAGTAAAGTAGGCAAACAAGATGAACGCATGTTCTTAGTTAAGCATTTCACATGGTACCAATGAGCTAAGCAATCAAACATAAAGGTTTTCGTTACACGTATGCCATGCGCTGTCTAACATCGCTGTATAACATATGTAGGTTTGCAATGAATTATGGTGTGTTTTATTTACGGTGCTCACCTAAAACTACACACTTTGCGAAACAGGAAGCAATCAATTTCAATTATTGCGTATCTGTGTTTCAATCAAGGTTCCCGATAAACTTTACTCTAGACATACACACATACACACAGAGCAAGGAAGAGTCTAGACAAAAATGCCACCTTCACCATTGTGAGAAATGGCGGAAGTATTCGAACGTATCGCTACGCATTTGGGGTTTATTTATGGGTATTGTGATTATGGTCGGTTTATTATGTTTTTCGTTCCATACGGTACAGCCCCATTAAAAGCAGTACAACCAGGCTAAACAGTAAACAGCAACACGTCCAATCGAACGGATGTTTGAAAGCGATTGAAGTGCAGGTACAAAGCTTCACCCAGTACAACTGTAACAACTACCATTAACTAGCTGGTATCGAAAGCAACACGGAAAACATGGCCAAGCTTCAATTTCTTCTGCTAACGACAATGCTCTTGATGCTCCTGATTGCGCTGGGCCACAGTCAAGAGACAACAACGCTAGAACCGGGCGATGAGCCATTCGTGGAGGTACTGTACCGGCGCATCTTACGCCTGCGATGTCCAGAGGGTCAACGATGGTATAATGCGCTGAAAATGTGCATTTTCGTCCCAACAGCACCTACGGCTGCACCAACAGTATTCGTGTAGAAGAGGTTATATTAGAATTTAAATTTCTACAAATAAAAAAAAAATGACTGGAACCTCATTGCTTATTAGGGAAAGAAAAAAAAAGCTTACACTAGATAGATAGACACACCTAAAGTGCCTTCTTCCCTAGTACTGTAAATCTGATGGAACGCATCGTTTAGTGGCTGCTCCGTTCCAACAAACGAAGCACGGGTACCCTTACGTAAGTACTTTTTTTTCTCTCTTGTTGTTGTGGTCGCCCTGCCGACACTAGTAGCCATTTGATTACGATTGCTTACTATAGAACGTTGGGCTGATCTTATCGAGCATTCTGCACGGTGTAATTATTAGGTCGTGGCAGAAAGATAACGTGCCGCGCATACTATCTTACCGAGCAAGCGGGATCCTGATCAGATGTACGTCATCTCGCAGGTATTTCTTGAACATTCACCATCGGGATTGAAAACACTGGCTAGTGGACGAAAGGAACGAAGAAAAAACTCGTTGTTGCTCTAGAAACCACGCAAAAACCATTTGCACCGTGAAGGACGGAGTAGTGTTTGTAGTAGGCCTTGTTTTCACACATACCATCAAACACCGCCACTCTCCGATGATGTGATGTGGTGGCCGATCAGCACGAGCAAACCAATCAGCGGAAGTGAATACCTGCGTTATTTGCTTCCTGTACATGGAACCAATTCGAGATGATGTCGCACTGAATCTTGCTCGTCAACTTGTCATCTGTCAGCATGTGCATGTTTCGGACTACTGGTGTGCAGCCTACAAAAGCTAGTAACCGCCAACGGGACGCTACTAGTACTGGCCAGACCGTTCGGTAAGCACGCTGAAGGGTGTTTACCGTGTCCGTGATCTACAGCCTTAAGATGGCCTGTCCACGGTGGGTTGTGTGTGCGACGAGTCTTGCCGTGATATCTTTATTGCTGCACTGTAGCGTCGCTGTCGATCCGTGTGCCGAGCAGAGTACCGTGCCCCATCCTACCAACTGTCGCAAGTATCTGGAATGCATGAATGACAAGCTCATACTGCTGACATGCGACGAACAATATTACAACGCTACCAGCGGTGCATGCACGAGTGAAGCACCAGTAAGCTGCCATCAGCGCAAGACACTAGAAGGTATTGCTCTTGACAGCGATTCTTACTTCGGGCGTGCTGTGGTGGATCCGTGCGCGACCTACAGACCCGGGTTCAAACTACCCCATCCGGAAAACTGTGGGCTCTTCTATCAATGCACACAGTCCGGAGCAGCCCTGTTCGCCTGTCCAGCCAATCTGCTGTTCCACGCCAAAATGAAGGTGTGCGTTTGGCCACAGCAGGTGGAATGTGTTCCGGGCTCCATTCTACCACCGCCAGCAACAACATTGCATCCCGGTACGGATGACGATGATAACGAAGATAACGTTAATTTACCGGATGAAATCTGTGAGCCTGGATGCTTTCTCGATCTGCGATGCCCGGTAGA
Organism: Anopheles rivulorum; assembly: GCA_018908115.1. Taxonomy (NCBI): domain Eukaryota; kingdom Metazoa; phylum Arthropoda; class Insecta; order Diptera; family Culicidae; genus Anopheles; species Anopheles rivulorum. The sequence continues at coordinate 25,239,663 of STHB01000010.1, forward strand.
CTGTGATCCGATTGTCCCGCCGAAATTGTTCCCACATCCAAGCCGGTGCGATGCGTACTTTACCTGCAATTCCTACGGCTACTCGTGTGCCACCGAGTGTCCTGTTGGCACCTGGTTCAGCAGCGTTTTCCAACGCTGTGTGATTCCGGAGCTGGCAGAATGCACACCAGTAGTACCGCCCATCTGTAAAGTGCCAGACTGTCAGCCGAACCCGGACTGTCCCGTTCCCGACACGGATCCACCCACGAAACTACCACATCCAGATCGCAGTGATTGGTATTACATCTGTCGAGATGGAACGTCCTGTCAGATGTCTTGTCCGCCTGGTCTAGACTGGAACCCCATCTTGCGCGAATGTGATTTCTTCGGGGAAACACCCTCTCCAGAAACAACGACCACTACGGAGGTTATCACTACTACGACCACCACGGAAGCACCGACTACAACGACCACCACTGAGGCACCGACTACTACGACTACCACGGAAGCACCGACTACTACGACCACCACGGAAGCACCGACTACTACGACCACCACGGAGGCACCGACTACTACGACCACCACGGAGGCACCAACTACTACGACCACTACGGAAGCTCCGACTACAACGACCACCACAGTGGCACCGGTTACTACGACGACTACCCAAATTTTTACCACCCCCGAGGTCGATTGTCCAACATGTCCACCCTCGAACTGCTACCCGGACATTCGTTGCCCGAAGTGCGAAAAGTGCGATCCTACCTTCTTCCCGCACGACAACTGCGACATGTTCTACAAGTGCAGCTTTGGGTTGATTTGCGAAATGAAATGTCCGCCCGGTCTTCATTTTAATGCACGCGAAAACGTATGTGACTGGCCGGCACAGGCCGGATGTGAATATCCGCCAATCATCGAAGACCCGCCAGAGAATGTGGCCTGCCATCCAGAGCCACGCTGCCCACCAGGCAACGGGATCGAAGTGTTCCTGCCACACCCATTCAACTGCTCACAGTTCTACAAATGCAGTTGGGGTAACGCCTGTTTGAAGGACTGCCCGGATGGGTTGCACTGGAGCATGACAAAGATGCGCTGCGAGTGGCCATTCCTTGCCGGCTGCGATCCCAACATACCACCGAACGATCCAAACTGTCCAACGTGCCCTTGCATTCCCTGCCGGTCGAACCGTAACGCTTGCCATCCATCACAGCGTTGTCCCCCGGCTGGTATGCAAACTACCACGATCAGCTTCAGTCACGAGCTGTACTGTAACCGGTTCTACGAATGTCTTTCCGGGCAGGCCTGTGTCCTCGAGTGCCCCAATGGTCTCGAATACAGTGGCGGCGTGGGCCGATGCGATGAACCTAGCAAAGCCCAATGCAGCCGTTGGTGGAAGTAAATTAACCCGCGTGCAGAACGCACTACTAGTAACCATCAAATTATATGGCTAATATACTAAGAGTTTTGTACTAATCTGAATTGCATATCTAGAGTAAAGTCTAAATAAAAGCTACTGTTTTCCTAACACTATGCATCTTACATAGAGAAAGTCATGTTTTCTAACAAAGGAAAAAAACATTGTCAAACGTTCTGCCTTGCTTTGTTTGCAAGAACTTATTTACAATTACTTCGACAAGGTACATTAATTGTAAAAATCAACAAGGTCCCAAATGTACCAATGTCGACATTAGGTCGACGTAACGGTGGTTGCGCTTACAAATTGTAACCCCTAAATGTATGTAATTTGAAGTTTTTCCCATCGCTTATGCAATTGAACTACTCTGATTGTTCTGTTCTCGACACGTGTGTCCCACAACTGGTCCGTTCAAAAAGAGATATGATTTCGCATGATTCTTCCAAAAAAGAAAACCAAACTTTTAGCCTTGCGGTAACGAGATTCCACACAGAGGAGAAGAGATAACGACAGTACGTGTGCTAAATTTCTTTGCCAGAATCATAAACACCCAAATGCTCGATTGTGCATTGTGTGAAGGTCAATGTAATTGATGTGTACAGCACTAAGGAGGCGAATCAATTCCCATTCTATAAGGTGCAATCGACGACGGAAGCATAATCGCACCAGTTATGCTTTGCATTCCAGTGTTGCCCATTAGGACACTGCTTTTCGATAGCGATCCGTCCAACGCAAACCAAATACTTGGAACAGTCAGTATCGTGCGGTAACTCGACGGTCAGAAAGATGTTATTTCGTGCGATACAGCGCGGATGATTATTGATCATGCGGAAATTGTACTCCACCATCGGTTCCGGTTGCTTCTCGGGCTCTGGCACAATCGGCTGTTGTTCATGCTGCACCACTACGGAGATGGGTGCGACAACGGGCTTCTTCACCGGTGCCTCCGGTTCTACGTTCGATTCCTCAAGCAGCGCATTCAAACGCTCTGTCTCCAACAGACTCATATCAACTCCGTATACATCCAGCACCAGGTGTTCGTCGAAGCGCGGCGTAGAACAGTAGGATGCGTCGGCAAACTCACAGCGCTGCTGCTTGTGATCGTACAGCAAACCCTTGGGGCAACGTTGAACGGTCGCTTTATTGTCGCCCATGCACACGGCGTACAGGCCACAATCGTGCGCGATTGGATAAATTTTACCTGCCGGTTTATCCCAGCAAACCTGGTCGTGCGAAAAGGAAAGCGATTTAAATGTCTCTATCAATAGACGCATTACACGGCTGTTAAATTCCTACATTTTGATGCGGAAGCTGCACCATTTCCGACGGTTTCTCTACCGGGGCTACAACAATTGGAGGCGCAGTAACAACCGGTAACCAGTTCGGTATCGATGGTTTCGAATCGGTAACGTTCGGAACCACGACTACCGGAGGGACAAAAGGAATCTCCGAGATTTTCGGAGGTTCCGGAAGCGGAATCGGCTGCGGTTGAATCGGAATTTGAGGTATCGGGTTTGGAAGTGGCTGAGGTTGTACAGGCACCGATGGTGGAGGGTTAAACTGTCCTGGATAGCTGGGAACCGATGGCAGTGTGTTGATCGCACCGTTTAGCTCACCGTGCCTACAGGACTCCATATCGAACGAACACGTATGCGATTTATCACTAAAATATAGGCCAGTTGGGCACGACATCACCTGTCCGTTACCGCCCATATCACAAATTACAAACTTGCGACAGTCCAGCTCGTACGATAGAACCTGCGCCTTCATGCCGATGCTGTACCGCAAACATCGTGGATCAACGCTCGCGGCAGATACCACCAACGCGGATAACGCAAAAAGAAACAACACGTTCAATAACATTGTGCACACCGTACACCACCGGGAATCTATTGCCGGAATGCTTCTGATGTTGCGTGCTGCGCTATTGCTGCATTTTATATAACTTCCGCTAGAGCTGTACCGAATCGTCTAGCTCTTACAACAGTTATTATTTCTTTCCTCGCGGGACTCTCCGGCCCGGGTCTTCTTATCAGCATTCAAATGAATCGTTATCCTTGTTTTGCTTTTTATTTTGCACCCTAAACTAGACCAGCCTGAACGCGAGCTGCAAAAAAATCTTCCAACGCTTGCCAGACATTGGACGCCAATTAGTCGTACCGGTTGTAGACATTAATAGGCAACACGGTATCATGAGCCAACAAATACATTTGTTGCAAGATAATGGTGGAATGCGTCATTAAGATGATATCTTTCCTACAGATGCTTTGCTTGATTGCAACGACCAATTCGTAGATCCGCCATGTTACATTGCAATTTGTCTGTTTTTGTGTTTCATTCCAAATGTTTATCAAGGATTAATGACGACTTTTGTTTATATCGCTTTAGTGGTTTTAAGCGTAACAAAAAAAAACATGGTTATAAATTGAAATTTACCTGGTAAGCTTCTGTCAGTTGCCTTGCCGCTCTACTAACTCGACTGCTTGTATGAACCTTGTTATTATTGTGCTAGGCAAAATGCATACTTTTAGGCGCATTTGAACAATTTACATCAGGTAGGACAACATTTCAAACGGCAACCAAAGGTACAAAATGTAACGTTGCTTTTCTAGATTTAAATGCTTTTACTTGACATAATGACCTAGTAGGGTAATGGCTAGCTTAAGTCAGTTAGTTTGTTAGTACAGTTCTTTAGAAAATATTTTAATTGCGCTAAAATTGGCATGCAACAAAAATATGACAGTTTATGAATTACATTGCACAGCTGAAGCTGTTACCTTATATGCCAAGGATGCATATAATTAAAATTTTAATAGTTTTCTCTCCAAATAAAGTCCACCAACATCAACAGAGACCATTTGGTCCGATCCCAAATTTCGGATCTTTTCCCATCACTTCTGCTGGTCTATTCCTAAAAAAAAACATAAAATTTGCAAACTTTTAGATTTTTGCAATTAGTTAAAAACCCCAAAGTGTCCTGCGTGACAATGTGAAACCCTTCCATCGATGGTGACACACCGCCAAATAACTATCCCTAGCAGGTATCGTTACTAATAATATGCAAAGTTGAACGACGGATGGTGCAATAGGCATCTTGATGACGCGATTCACAAAGTTGACGTCATTTGTAGGAACAGACGAATCAGGTGAAATAAAACGCGTAAAGCGCGACCACGCGCACTACGATGCCTAGGCACTGCACACTGTTACCGTCTGTTGAAAGTGCCATTCCAGTATCGATGTTTACCGATAAAAGGCGAACCTTGTAAATACGAGGAACATGAACTAGAACTTTGGATCGCCGACATGTGATAATAATTAAGATAATGTAATGTTTGGCAGGAAGCGCGAGGCCACAAGATTTGGGAGTGAAAGTGATGCACTGTTTCCGGACGAAAGAATCACTGGCGAGCTAGTGATATTGCCCCCATACCAGGGTCATACTGTGGCCCTGGGTATGCGCTAGAACCTAAGAACGTTAATGACAATGAGTATCGTTTAATGTTTCATTCTTTCGAGCAGGAGTTCACCCTCACATCACTTCCTGCTGCCTTCGTACGTATGTGCGTACGGTCTACATGCGTCACATCGGTGGTACTGCTTGTCAGTGTGAGAAAACACAAACGGAAAAGGTAGCATTCTGTTGATGTACTACAATTTGGCATACAGTACTTCAGCATTCGCAGCGCGCCAAATCCTATGACGGGCGGACACATGAAAAGAACCGGTCCGAGATCGGTACGAGAGTAGTATAAAAATTCTTGGCCAATTCAACCATTAAGTCAGTCAGCAGTTCGATCAGCTTGAATTCTGGTGCCAGGCGCAAGCATCTCTACCGATGAAACCGCTCTTCCTGGCAGTGATTGCTGCCACTTTGTACCTGGTGCGAGCACAGGGCCCATGCATACCAGGTGTAACCTGCGCAACGTTCAACTGCACCACAGACAGTCGGTGTCCGGCGGTGAACCCACCGCAGGGACCGGTTCTGCTGCCGCATACCAATTGTGCCCAGTTTTACAAGTGCTCTAATGGTCAAGCGTGCGTATACGATTGTCCGGCCAATTTGCACTTTAATCCCGTGGAGAAGGCTTGCGATTGGCCAGAACGAGCTTGCTGTGCTGCACCGTGTTTGCCTTCAGATCCTTGCATACCTGGTGTGACCTGCCCACCGCCATCACCATCCGAACCGCCGATCACACCTCCTCCACCGACGGTACCCACGCCGCCACCACCAACGATTCCAACGGCTCCCACGCCGCCACCACCCACGATTCCAACGGCTCCCACACCGCCACCACCGACGGTACCCACAGCGCCACCACCGACGATTCCAACAGCTCCCACACCGGCACCACCAACATGTCCTCCAGGTTTGTGCCCTGGCACCTGTATCCCAGATACGGTACGCTGTAATCCACTCGAGGATCCCAATAATCCGACCACGCTACCGCATGAATCCGACTGTACACTGTTCTACAAGTGTGATCTTGGCAGGCGGTGCTTATTATCCTGCCCAATAGGACAGCATTTCTGGCCGAGTGGTGGAGTGTGTGAAAGACCGGAAGTGGCTTGTTGCAACCAAGCCTTGTGCAAACCTAGTGAATGTGTTGATGATCCACGCTGTCCGATCAATGAAAATCCCTTCTTTCCAACTGTATTTCCACACCCAACTAACTGCGCTATGTTTTACAAGTGTGATCTTGGCAGACGTTGTCCGGTTAATTGCCAAAGTGGAACACATTTTAGCGCTGAGACAAAGCAATGCGAAGCAGTTGATGTTGCATGCTGCGACAATACCATACCTTGTCGAGGACCAACGGCGAGTATCTGTGCTCCCGATTCCCGGTGCTCATTGTTGGACAATCCGCTGAATCCAACTGTGCTGAGCCATCCTACCAACTGTTCATTATTTTACAAATGTGACAATGGATTAGCCTGCCAGATAGAGTGTCCTCCAGGGCAACACTTTAGACAAGACACGCCAACAACAGGCTACTGCGACTGGCCGGATAGGGCGTGCTGTAACCCGATCTTTTGCACGGCAACTACTCCAGCATGTCGACCCGATAGCCGCTGTCCGCTATTTGATGATCCAAACAATCCTTTGCTTCTAAAACATACCACCTCCTGCAATAAATTCTACAAATGTTCCGCCGGACAAGCCTGTGAATTGGAATGTCTTCATGGACATTTCAGCGAAGCGCTGCAGCGCTGTGAACGCCCAGAAATCGCCTGCTGTGATCCTTCAATAACGTGTTTGAATCCTTGCCTACCAGGAAACTGTCCTACTCCGGTACCTACACCGGTTCCAACACCAGCCCCCACACCAGTTCCAACTCCAGCCCCAACTCCGGTTCCCACACCAGCTCCTACCCCGGCACCAACTCCGGCACCAACTCCGGCACCAACTCCAGCACCAACTCCGGCACCAACTCCGGCTCCTACACCCGCACCAACTCCTAGTGATCCCTGCATTCCTGGAGTCACTTGTCCTCCGAGTGATGCCGGTAATTGTGTGATCTACAGTGACTGCCCGGCTTGGAATGGTCCTACACCGACGCTTCTTCCCCATCCCATAAGCTGTACAATGTTTTACAAGTGTGACAATGGAAGAGCATGCGAACATAACTGTCCTGCTGGATTACATTTCAACAAACATTTGAGTGTGTGTGATTGGCCAAGCAGTGCGTGTTGTGATCCTAACGTACCGTGCAACCCTCCGTGCATTCCTGGAGTAACTTGTCCTCCAACAGGTCCCACTCCAGCACCCACACCGGCTCCTACTCCAGCACCCACACCGGCTCCTACTCCGGCTCCCACACCGGCACCAACTCCAGCACCAACTCCGGCTCCTACTCCGGTTCCCACACCGGCACCAACTCCAGCACCAACTCCGGCACCAACTCCGGCACCAACTCCGGCACCAACTCCGGCACCAACTCCGGCTCCCACACCTGCTCCTACACCCGCACCAACCCCTGGGGATCCTTGCATTCCAGGAGTCACTTGTCCACCAAGTGATGCCGGTAATTGCATTGCAGATGGACGGTGTCCACCAAGAAATGGGGTCGTACCAAAACTTCTGCCACATACGGAATGTGCAAAGTTCTACAAATGTAACAATGGATTTGCTTGTGAACACAACTGTCCTCCTGGTTTACATTTCAATGAAGGTTTGAGTGTGTGTGATTGGCCAAGCAGTGCGTGTTGTGATCCAACCATACCATGTGACCCTCCGTGTATTCCTGGAGTAACTTGTCCTCCCGTAGGACCAACACCTGCCCCACCCACTCTTCCGCCACCAACTCTTCCCCCGCCTACTCTTCCACCACCAACCCTTCCCCCGCCTACTCTTCCCCCGCCTACTCTTCCACCACCAACACTTCCGCCACCAACTCTTCCACCACCAACCCTTCCACCGCCTACTCTACCTCCACCAACACTTCCACCCCCCTCGGATCCTTGCATTCCAGGAGTCACTTGTCCACCAAGTGATGCCGGTAATTGCATTGCAGATGGACGGTGTCCACCAAGAAATGGGGTCGTTCCAAAACTCCTTCCGCATTCGGTGTGTGACATGTTCTACAAATGTAACAATGGATTTGCTTGTGAACACTACTGTCCTCCTGGTTTACATTTCAATGAAGGTTTGAGTGTGTGTGATTGGCCAAGCAGTGCGTGTTGTGATCCAACCATACCATGTGATCCTCCGTGTATTCCTGGAGTAACTTGTCCTCCCGTAGGACCAACACCTGCCCCACCAACTCTTCCGCCACCAACTCTTCCCCCGCCAACTCTTCCACCACCAACCCTTCCCCCGCCAACTCTTCCGCCACCAACTCTTCCCCCGCCAACTCTTCCGCCGCCAACTCTTCCACCACCAACCCTTCCACCGCCTACTCTACCTCCACCAACACTTCCACCCCCCTCGGATCCTTGCATTCCAGGAGTCACTTGTCCACCAAGTGATGCCGGTAATTGCATTGCAGATGGACGGTGTCCACCAAGAAATGGGGTCGTTCCAAAACTCCTTCCGCATTCGGTGTGTGACATGTTCTACAAATGTAACAATGGATTTGCTTGTGAACACTACTGTCCTCCTGGTTTACATTTCAATGAAGGTTTGAGTGTGTGTGATTGGCCAAGCAGTGCGTGCTGTGATCCAACCATACCATGTGATCCTCCGTGTATTCCTGGAGTAACTTGTCCTCCCGTAGGACCAACACCTGCCCCACCAACTCTTCCGCCACCAACTCTTCCGCCGCCAACGCTTCCCCCGCCTACTCTTCCACCACCAACTCTCCCACCACCTACTCTTCCACCGCCGGTAACTCCTACGGTCGGTCCGACTCCATCGGATCCCTGCATTCCAGGTGTAACTTGTGAGCCGACCAACTGTCACAATGATATGCGATGTCCAGCACTAGACGGTTCGAAGCCTACGCTCTTTGCACACGCGGAATGTCACAAGTTCTACAAGTGCTCCAACCGAAAGGCTTGCGAACACAGTTGCCCATCGGGACTACATTTCAACGCGAAGCTGTTTGTGTGCGATTGGCCCGAAAGTGCATGTTGCAGTCCAACGATTCCATGCAATCCGCCCTGCATTCCAGGCATCACTTGCAGCAGATCATTCCGGTTCTAGTGAAGCCGGAGTCTATTCACCATGAGATTGACAACCGCCATAACGTACACGGATTCGGATATAGCCTTATGGTTAACGATAACATATAGGAATAAGTGCTTATGCCTACAATTTATGAATATCAGATTTCTTAAATGCTGAACGTCGCCTATACTTAATGCAGTGCTATAAATAGCGATTAGCCGCAATATACAAGGAATCTTTTATTTATAAAGCGTATTTATTCACCTGTTTTAGCTGTAACTGCTTTAAGAAACTTTTTTTCTTTTCACGAACGATCAATGTAACAATCCTACGCACAAATGCCTCTGCAACACAATTCCTTATGGCACTCCGTATGGATATGGATATGCATCAGCTGCATAGCACCAAACTAATAAACCCTTACCATGATTATATGCGAATAAAAACCCATATATGTAATCGAAAACAACTATATATATATATATATAAATATACACCTATTTGCATGCAAATTCCAATTGATCTGACTTACTTACTTACTTCTCACGCTCCGTTCTCAGTATTACTTACTGTTTATAAGTTGCTGCTTCGAGACCATAACAAACAAATCGAACGGAGCTGTCAAAGCTGACAAAAGTTTGACAACAAGAGCCATATCGTCATTCTTGTTCAAGCATGATTGATTGTATGTTGGTTATCCAACATACGCATAGCGAGATAGAATGCCGATTTCGTTTGTAGAGATTCAGCTCGAATCGAAGTAGTCTTTGATGGTTGTCAAAATGGCAACATTAAAAGTTAATAAAGTAGTAAACATTGCGTCTTCTCAAAATAAAACAGTTTCTACTTTACGGTAAATTAGTACATCCTTTAAGGTGAGTCATAGCTAATATCTCCATTTTGAGTACAAAATTAATAGTAACTTCACTCAATAACGACCTCTTTGGTTGTGATTTTAATCCCTGATGGCTGATTTCAGCTTCAGATGTGTGTGTGTGTTCCGAAAGCTCAAATCAGCTTTTAAAGATCCTCTCAGTTCTAGTGCATTCCATTGTTGTTCATTATGCTGCGCTTACGACGATGGCATTGAACATTGCTGTGGGCAGCAACGAGTTGGACATGGTATTTTTGGCAATCTGCTGTAGTAAATCTACTTCCCATTAACGTACATAGCCGCACGGACTACATAGACCAAACGTGGTATACGCTGTGACGTAACAAGAGGTGTTCGCGTATCGTCCGTTGTCTGCACGAAATGGTCATGTTGCACGTGTTATCATGTCGAATGACTCTTCCAACAGAAACTATCGGGTAATGCATCATGGTAGACATAGGTCACTATCGGAAGTTTTTGTTGTAGTTGTTGTTGTTGTTGCTTTTGTTTGTTTTGCTTCAGTAGAGTAAGCTCAGCCCGGAAAGATGCGTATCGGAACGCGTACGTCATGCACGCCTTACGATGAACGATGCCCTCGCCGGGTAACACGTGCTTGGATGCAGAGCAAAACCTTGGTGGAAATTGTCCGAAACGCATCCGACCACATGTAACCGTGCTGGGTTCACTAATTGCAAAAACATTTGGAGGTAGTTGATACCGATACTATCCACACATCGCTTGGTGCCGCGATCTGATTGCGACCATCGTCGATAACGACCGTTTTGCTCGACTAGCAATGAGGCAAGGATAGAGCGAAATGGGAACTTGTATATAAAGCTCGCGGCAGCCATCGCTCCAGTCACAGTTCGCCATCGGCAGCTCATTTCTTCTGGTTTCGGTGTGCTATCTACCCAGACCGCCCAGACGCGAAAGTCCCAACATTACTCACGCCAGAATCACTCAGTACGGCTATGTACCTACCACTCTTCCTGACTGTCGCGCTGGCAGCTGTGCTGACCAGCGGACAGGCACCGTGTGATCCTTCCGTTACCTGTCCCACGTTCAACTGCCATCCGCATCCAAATTGCCCGGCCAAGGATCCGCTTTATCCGGTGCTGCTTCCGCACAGTGACTGCAGCAAATTCTACAAGTGTAATAGTGGCAATGCCTGCGAACAGCTGTGCCCCGTCGGGCTGCACTATAATCCGCGCGAACAGTCATGCGATTGGCCCAACAGAGCCTGCTGCGATCCAAGCGTCGAATGCGGACCAGGTGATGTTCCACCGACCAACTGTGTGCCCAACCCGAACTGTCCCGCCACGTCGCAAAATACAATCCTGCTACCGCACAACAACTGTGCCATGTTCTACAAATGTTCCGGACCTTTCGCCTGCCCGATGAACTGTCCGCCTCTGTTGCACTTTAACCCGAGTCAGAACGCTTGCGATTGGCCCGAGCGTGCCTGCTGTGACCCGACCGTACCGTGCGATCCCTGCATTCCCGGCGTAACTTGCCCACCCACGGGACCTACACCTGCTCCCACTCCAGTTCCCACCCCTGCTCCAACTCCAGCTCCCACTCCAGCTCCCACTCCGGCTCCCACCCCTGCTCCAACTCCAGCTCCTACCCCTGCTCCAACCCCAGCTCCCACTCCAGCTCCAACCCCAGCTCCTACACCAGCTCCAACACCTATTCCAACCCTACCTGATACACCATGCGATCCCTCGGTCACCTGTCCGCTAAACTGTGTCGAGGATATGCGCTGCCCGCCACGGGACGGTGCCAAGCCGGTACTGCTACCGAGCACGAACTGCGCCAAGTTCTACAAGTGTCAAACCGGACGCGCTTGCGAGTTTGACTGTCCTCCTGGGCTGCATTTCAACGCTAAGAACATGGTGTGCGACTGGCCACACCAGGCGTGCTGTGATCCTACCATCGAGTGCGTACCGGCCTGCATTCCTGGCGTCACCTGCCCATAAGCGGAGATAGAGGGCATGCTGCTATATACGAGCATGAGTCACACTGTATACATACGTACATACATACATATATAAAACAAAAACATGATAGTGAGCATTGTGATTCCCTATGAGGCGTATCAATAAAATAGAGCAAATGTGAATGAAAGCGTGTTTGTCGGTGTCATTCAAATCTCCCCGGTAGCCCCAAAATAGGCCGTACAACCTAGCGATGTGGAAGATGAGCTACTAATCTGAATAGAACATTACCGTACAATGTGGAAGAATGGATTTCTTGAAAGGTATTCGATAAGAGCAATTCTCGGTACGCAACTTCAATGAAAGACTGAAGACTTTGTGATAGCTCCACTTTTTTGCCAGTGTCATTTCATAGCTTACTGAGCAGCAGTATCATTTTTGACGGATGTTCTTTCATAGAGCTCTTACCTAATGTTTAGGTTTGTTTACTCTGTTGGAGTCTCTTACAGTTTAGTCTTTACCTCATTCAATTTTGGCCGAGTAATCAATGTCAGTTGCACATGTTTAGTATTTTGGATCACTGTGTACAAGTCACAAATGTGACCCGTAAGTTCACTTACTTACGCTTTCTTCAACCTAGCAACGTCCTAAGGAATATACCTGAACACTATTCCGACACCAGCTGTTCTGCGTTCCGGTCCATACTTAGGATACTAATAACAAGTATTAGTATTCTGAGAATATATCTCACTTCCGGAGCCTACGTTGTGGGTTTCTTCAAGCCAATTGAATTGCAGTAGTGAGATAGAAGGTTGGCCATGAAGAATCTCATCCATTTTTGACGGTTTTGATTGATTTGCGCAATGTTGAATTTAAAAAAGCAGCTCAACGTTTTGGTCCGCATCAAATTTTCATCAAGAAAAAATGGTTTTCTTTGCTCTTCAATCTCATAAATTTTCTTCATTTATAGAAAATCCAGCGTATTTATAGAAAAAACAGTGGAGAGTTGGACATATTTTTTATAAATAATTTTCTTTAAAACGTTCCACTACGCACTGCCTGAGGATTATATCGTCCTTGCATAATATTATCACCTGATTGTAGATCGTTCATGTATTGTTATGTGCCAAAACGATAGTTTTCAAAATACCGATAAGGAATTGATTTCGCTGCTTACCTAGCGCAGTACAGATAGGAAGCAATGCAGCATTCCATACGACCTGTCGATTGAAGGCGATGGCGTATTCGAACATGGCTGTTCCATAACACCGCCATATCAAGGCAAGTACCCCGGTTTCTTATCGTTCCGTCACCTTCGTACCATTGCAGGAAGCATTTTATTTACTTGTTTTTTTTTTATCTACTTTCTAGTGTAGACTGTATGTATAGCACCGCCGACACAACTTATAGTGTCTGTGCAGCTAACGGCTAGCTCGTAACGCTTTATTCGGCGATAAAATCGTAACATGTAGTACAACAGCAGCACTAACGCATGTACCCATAAATGATGGAATATGTCTCCCTGGGTCGAAATACACTAGCAAACATTGGTCATCACTCTTCCGAAAACGGCAATCTTCTGATAAAGAAATGTGCAAAAAGTTCAACCCCAAACGAGACCGATATCTGATTGATTACATGATCCGAGAGGGTTTTATCCATCCTCGATGCGTTCGCATGCTCAATATAAAAACTTTTCCACCCAGCTTTTGGAGGACAGTTTGTTTGCTGTACTGTCGTGGCCTGTCCAGAAGTGTCTCTTAACACTTAGTTGCCGTTTTGCTGTGTGCCTCCTGCGTGAGTTGTGTGTTGTAGAAGATCGTTCAAAACAAAAACGATGCAGTTGATCGTGCTGCTGTGCTTTGCCATTTTTGGCATGGTGTACGCTTCGGAATTGGCACCATGGTATATGGGGGCAAATTGTGCGATTGATGCGAGATGCCCCTTGGTCGAGAATACGTCGAATCCAGTGTTTCTTGCGTCGACTTCCTGTAACAAGTTCCACCAGTGTGCTTACGGGATGGCCTGTGAACTGACGTGTCCAACCGGGTTACACTGGAGCACTAATTTAAATCGTTGCGAGTGGCCAAGTGTGGCATGCTGTGATCCCGCGGTACAATGTGTTGCCGTCAATCCGACTGTTCCCACTACCGCGGCGCCAATCACAACACCCGGTGGCACTGCACCCAACCCTACGCAGTGCACTGTTGACGCGCGATGCCCTTTAGATGACAACACTAATCAGCCAACACTACTGGCGCACGAAACTGACTGCGGCCAGTTTTACGCGTGCTCGTACGGTAGACGCTGTCCCTTGAAATGTAAAACGGGCGAACACTTTAGCGTGCAACTGCAACGTTGCGATTGGCCGCATATTGCATGCTGTGGTTCGACTACACAGTGTCAGCAACCGACCATACCACCCGTCACACCGACGGCTTTGCCCTCGACGGAGTGTCGTCCAGATTCCCGCTGTCCGCTCGACGATAATTTGTTCCAACCACTTCTGCTGCCCGTACCAGGCAACTGTGAAGCGTTCTACAAGTGTCGTAACGGTGACGCCTGTCTACTACCTTGTCCCACTGGGCAGCACTTTAGTCAGAGGTTGCAAGTGTGCGAATGGCCCCAAACTGCATGCTGTGATCCATCGGTAACGTGCAATCAAAGCCGGCTCCTGGAATTGCTTAGTGTTCGTAAATAGTTCACCAAAGCATACACCGCAAGACTTTGGTCCTCCGTAACCGAGTGGCGAGTACCTCACTGGATGGCATAATAAATGTTTGCTTTAGTTGAAATAGTACTGCATACAAATGTATTCCCAAAATGGCAAACTGTACGCTTATCACCAATTATCACATATTATTGTTATTCTTTAGCAATATAGATGCGGCACTCGATCCTTCTGCCTGCCGTAGCGACTTAATAGATAGAACTGCCATGTGTAGCTCAGCATCCACCACACTATACCTGTGGCTCGTTATCGAAAGGTATGCAATGTATGCAACGCTTATGATTGCATACCTTTTGGGCTGCCCGAGGTCAAGAATAACCTGAAATATGGCAGTCCTTTCTCCTTAGTGATGTTCCTCCCATTTTCTTGCACTACAGTCGAAAAAGATGTTGGCCTAATATTTCTGGATTTCCTTGCCTTTATTTTACCCGTAGCTAAACGTAGTCTCTCCTGCATACGGTGACCCCAGTCCGGATGGTGTGTTAGACACTAAATATTAGTAGTTATTATCGTTTGCTTATTTTTTCGCTTATTTATTACATTAAAATTTATACTACTATTTATCAAAAAAAAAACACCACGATAGTGTCTTGCGTAAGCAATCCCATTGGTTGACTTTTCCGATATCCATTGACTGATCTTTTGTTTGCCAAACACCTACACGTATCGATTCTTCAACCAGGTTAGGTTCGCAAATATAATGGATTTTAAAATAAATTATGCACAACAAGCTGCTTCTCTGTAGTTTGTAATGCGTTTAATGCTTGTGGTTTCACAAACGCAATACAGTAATTCCGAAAGTAATAAACACACGACCGAAACGAGCACACAATCAAGGTCGAAGTTTTCAAACTAACGCAAATAAATAACGCATAATCTGAGCGCACGAATGCATAGAAACACACCTACTATCTAACTCATGGTGCGCGCGCACGCGCACACACACTGGATAACATTACCCATATTCTTGCACTAATGTTCATCCTAGCAGTGGCGTATGCACTTCAACCGCTAGGCTACATTAGGAGTGTAATGTAGAAGTGTATATAAGACTCAATGTTCCTTTCGCATTGTTTCTTTCATTCCTCCACTTCTCATAGGCTTGGTACAGGTGGCTATCTTTTGTTTATACAAATCCTCAACTAAAGCCTACTGTACAACTGGAACTAATGCAACACAAACCATATCATAAAGCGTAAATCTCTAGCCATTTTTGTTCTCTCGTTCTCTCTTTACCGACAGCTGCTTCAGCTTACTAGACACTATCCACGCAACTCAGCAGCGCAACAAAGAATATTGTACAAGATCGTGTTGTTTGTGTTTCGTTCAGCAATAGTTTTGTGATCAGTTTTATTGCCACTCACTGCTACCGTAGCAGCTACTATTTTAGGCGCTCCTTTGTTTTGGCTTTCGGGTTCGCTTTACGCAAAACCGCCGCGCAGTGCTTAGCGGTAGCTAAACAGATAATCTTCCACATCCGATGCCGTCGTCCAGGACGAATCATCCGAATCATCAACACCGCCGTCATGATCCTCGTCCTCATCGTCCGCCTCATCATTATTGTTATCACCATCTCCCTCTTCATCGTCATCATCATCATTTTCGTCGTCATCCTCACCATCCTCGTCGCTGTTCGAGGAACCTGTTTGCGAAAGGTCAACATCATCGACATAATAATCATCATCATCATCATCATCACCATTCTCAACATCATCATCTTCATTGTTGCGATTATTATTGGCTCTAATCTCTCTGAAGACTGTAATGAGTACGTAGGGAAGGTTGGGGATGAATGATGGATAGGATTATTTGAAGCACATCTCTGTACGCTATCGTTCACCATGGAAAGTGCCGCATCTAGACCATTGCATTTCGCGAATCCATTGTTTCCAAATGTTAAATGGGATTTAAGTTTTACAATATTTCCAAATTGCCATCCAATACGACCAAACCAGTTTGAACTGCATGTTTTGCGAACAATGTCCTCGCTAGTCCTTAAGTAATCAGTCATACAAAATAACCGCGATACTCTAAACGGAGTATATTATTGCGCACCTAGCATTGAAATGACAGGAAAATAGAACAGACAATAATGGCACAACAGTTCACGAACAAAATGCGCGACTTTCCATGTGACACCCCAGCATATCATCATTCGTAAGTTTGATGCATACTCACCAACGGATTCCGTTTCCGACATGTTTTCGTCCGAGTTCTCCATCTCTTCCTCATCCTCATCCTGATCGTCGCCACTGTTACGCTTCCGGCCGACGCTGTAGATGCGTACCACAGACTCCTGCATCGAATTGTATCCGCCCTGATTCTCAGCGATCGCGATCTGGCTACCGTACCGATTAACGGCCAGGTCGGAAATGTAACGCTTCACGTCGATGGTAGCAATGCTCGAGTAGTCGTAGCTGTCCAACACTTTGAAGCTAGTCTGGTACGCGGCGATCTCCGCTACCTCCGAATCTTCCTTATCCAGCGTCAAACCGTACATTACGTTTTGGGGTGAAAATTTCACGTGCGTCTGATCCAACGACGGTACCGTGCGTAGCAGGTGGAACGTGCGCAGATCCCACACCTCCGTATTTTCCACAATTTCCAGCCCGTTCGGGTGAAACACTCCGGAAATGTTTTGGTTCAATTTGTCGAACTTGTGTATTTCCTTGCCGGACGTGACGTCCCACAGGACACCGTCGGATAGCAGTAGCTCATCGTTTGGACAGAAGGTGGCACGGTTTTTCGTGTACTGGTTGGGAAACGTCGGCTCGAACCTCATAACTTTCAGACCCGTGTTGATATCGTATATGGTGGCGATCTGCACACAAATGAAACATTCGTTCAGTTATATACTTTGTTTTCCATTTTCTCGCTTGACTGTTGACCGAACTTATCACACTTACCTGATTCGTCGTGGCCAACACCCTTTCCGGCGTAATGTTGGCAAACTCTACGTAGTCTTCCTCATCCCATACGAGCTTTTCCGATATTTGATTACCGTCTAAACTCCACAGGGTCGACATTGCGTACCGCCAATTGGCAGACGTGAGCAAAAACTTTCCGTCCTTGCTGCATTTGACCGATGCGACGTTCGTATCGTGACAGCTGAAGCTATGCTCTTCGTTCGTATCGTTAAGGTTGAAAATTTTCACCTCTCCCGTTTGGGATCCGACGATAAGCCTTGTTCCGCATGGCTGCAACGATTAGGGCGGTTATTTAAGACTGGCAATTTTACAATCATTTTACATATAAGAAACCAGAAGGCACACAACTTACCGTAAAATCACAGGAGGTAAAACAATAATCCATCTCGACCGTACGTAGTACGCGCGACGCGGAATAGTTCGAATGCACCAGCCGCCGATCAAACCGTGTGGATGCGAATCCTGCTTGCCGGCGGTAAAACCGGGCGGCAAAATTGTTCCCAACACCGGACACTCGATTCGGTCGCGGATCGGGACATTTATGTGGCTTAAACAGATCGAACGGTGGACAGGTGGACATCGGGTGTTTGCAGAGGGCATGCTGATTCGTCAGATACTCAGTGATGATCGAATTGAGCGTTATGTTGTTGGCTGCTGGTGGAGACAATTCGGTTGGTAGCGTTTTGGAAGCGGTAGTGGCCAACAGCAAAAAGTTGGATGCATCCGTTGCGGAAATTTGCTTCTGCAGCGAACGCTGCGACGTACTGGACGTGTTCGAACGGTTCATATCGGCGGGTGTTGCCGCCGCCCTGTTCGTCACCGGATGATGCCCGTTTTGGGGACCACTGTTCGTACCGGTCTGCTTCTTAATTAGCTTAATCGGTGCGAGCGGCTCCGCGGGATCGACCATCGGACTGCTGATACCGTCATACGATCCATCCGGTGTGGCTAGGTACCCATTCGCACCACCAATAGGAACCGTGGTGGATGCTGTCGAGCTGGTGCTTTCAATGCTTGCCGCTGCTAGGGCCGCCTGCAGGTTTGCCTGTGCCATCGATGCGTTAAACGACGTATCCACCGTGCGACTCCGAATGCGAGATCGGTGTATAATGTTGGTGTTTGGCGAACGGAAGACGAACGGTGAGTGCAGGGAGGCCGCCGACCGCGCTATGGAAGACGATGGGTTTTGCAATGGATGATGGGGCAACTGTTGTAACAATGTCGAGCTCAGTCCAGTTTCTTTCAACAGTGTGCTAGCCGTGTCCTTCAACCCGTTTGCTATCAAGTGCTGGTAGATCAGCTGATACACCTGCTGATCATTAAACTGGATACGCGTCTGGGCGACCACATTTGCCTTGTGAATGTCGGACAGCGAAGTGTCCACCTGATTGCCGAACGATTCCACTTTGCCCGACACACGCTCCATCAGCTCTAACGCGTACTTTTGAAACTGCACATGTTCCACGCGTTTTTCCTGTAGAATCGGATCACGCATTAAACCTAAAAATTCAAAGAGAGAGAAAGAGAGAAAGAGAAAAAGAGAGAGCGAGAGAAAAATGATACTCAAATTATAGAAGGTATGGTGAAAGGAATCGAAACATGCTGGCTATTTCTGTAGTCAGTCGTACGTCAGTGTACGATACTATTCCACAATACGGAAGACAGTTTACTTACTCTGTAATTCGCCATGCACAAATAGGGGAAGCTTTCCGACGATCTGGCGCACGGTTTCCGAACGCGCAAGACCCGCCAATGCACGGCAGGCAATCCCACGTATGCAATCCGCATCCGTAATCGGCACCTTGATGCGCATTAGCGCCAGCAGCACTAGAATACCATTGTTCGAGCGAACACTCTCCCAAACCTTCTGGATGAGCTCTTCGGAGCTTTTATTTGGCATGCGCTTTTTAGCGGAACCGTACCGTGCCAGCGAAACACTCGGTCGATGAATTGGTGCACAGACCAAATGCACCAACAAGGTAAGGGCCGATTTTTGTACTTCCGCATCAGCAACATCACCGTCGACGGCGTTTAGAAGAACGCTAATGCCGGTCAATGTGCCCTCGTGCTGTGGCAGTTTCTCGACAAAGACGTTATGCACACGAGATATCACGGTACACACGCTGAGCGCATCCAAAGCGTACCGTACCGTATCGCCGCTGGGAAACGAAAAGTTCATCGTTAAACATATGTTGGTATTTATTGCATCCCATTCCCATTCTGTTACTTACCGTCCGCTGTATGACCAATCAAACGTGAGTAAGATGATGCGTAGCAGTAATGTAACACCACCCAACTTTAAGAGCTCGTCCACCGGAGCCCAGTGTGCTTTCATTGGGAGCAATTCCTGCAGCGCAGTAATCTGCTGACTGATGACTTCCGGTGAATTTTTTACCGCTTTAAAGACGGGTTGCGACAGTGTACCGGATGGTTCCTGTTGCCGCGTCACCTGAATGTACTTGTAGTACAGATGGTTCTCGAAATATTTCTTCATCGCGATGCACACATGTCGTATCACTTGCCGTTCCGATGCTTCCTCATCCTCGTTCATCTGGTAATCTTCGGATACGACCAGCACGGGCAGCACGGCGATCACGTTGTACAGCTGCCGTATACCATCCTGCTTGTCGAACTCGTCCAGTATTATCTTGAACTGGCAGCTTAGTCCAAAGAACATCGTCGCGTGACATCGACCGGAATCGTGCGAACATCCAAGCAACCAGAGCGCGTATGACACCATTTCAGTAATGATTTCCCGCGGCATTTGACAGATGCGCTCCATCGCATCCTCACAGTAGGCGAGGTAGTAAAACGCAATCGACACACCGGTAGCTGCCAGGCTTGGGCGAGGTATTTTGAGCAATCGCTCCAATCCACCGTTAGCGATAAATTCTAGCGAAAATTTTTTATGACACAGCAACGATGCGAGATACTTTAGCGCCTCGAACGCCAGACACGTGTCCTTCGGGTCGAGATGTTCGATATAGCAAAAAATCAGCTGCATCGCATTGTGCTCGAACACGTGCGGTAAAAACTCCTGATACTCGCCCATCGGTGTGAGATAGTTGAGGATGCACATCTGACTCGTGGCGGACGTCAACGGATAGTACGGAATCATAATCGTACCCGGAACCGTTCGCGAGGCAGTCGTATTCTGTTCACTCTCATCCAGCTCCATTGCCCGATCGTCTCCATCGATAGTCTCACGCGATGTTGAGGATCCGGCAGCGGATTGAGGAGGTTCGACGTCATTTTTCACCTGTTGCAATTCGATCGATTCTGCCGACAGTGTTTGTGCAGACGATGGTGCTAACTTTGAAGGCGGTGCACACATTCCTCTTGGTGAGCTTACTCCGGATGTTGAAGGATCTTTTTTTGTGGCTTGCAGATGGGTCCTTTGCAAAGAATGTAATCGATTAAGCATGATTGGCAACAGGCGGATGTTTTGCTCTCGAAAGCTCACGGCTATCTCCTGTTCCTCCATTGCCGCTCCCAGCAAAGCCGTTGCGTAGCTCTGCAGCGGTTCGACGCTGTTTTCGGCCCAGCCGTACAGCCGTTTAATCAGATGATCGTACTCTACCTGGAAGACGGCGGACGTATCCAAACCGGGCATGATGACCAGTATTAGCCGACAAGCAGCGACATTCAGTGCATGCGAACTATGCTGCATATTCTGGCGGGTAAAAAAATTGTCACGCAAATAATCGTTCACCAGCCGCGTGATGAAGTTATCCTTCCGGAAGAGCAGCTTCAACATCCGGCCCAGCTCGCAGTTTGGATCGGTGCGCGACGGATGCCGCGTGTCGAATGGATCGGGATCTTTCATCTTATATACCAGCATTTCTGCCTCGAACAGCTCGGCCAGCCGGGTTACGATCGGTTCCGGGTCATATCCCGATATGCTATGTTTTTCGTCCCATAGTTGGAGGATGCGTAACAGGTCGTTTCCGCTCAGGATTTCGGCCTGATCCAGCGGTACTGCCGCCATGGTTCACACTTCGTTTACTGCTTATATTCAACCTACTACGACGCCAACGACCGTCCGAACTAACATTACCAAGGTAGGAAACCGCACGTACCGCACAAAGGGCACTGCCGCTATTGTTACACGCACTTCCAATAAGCCGCTTTCTGCTTGCCCGTTTGACAGTTCTCTATACACGACAAATTGTAAACACCACACGCGACCGACCAACCGACCGACCGACCACTACGCACTTCGCACGGTTATCCTTAACCTCACTTTCGACGTTCGTAATCACGAACAACACCAATCCAATGCGTTTTGCGTACTGTTGCTAATGAAGGACGGTTAAGGTTAATACGGCTACAGCTTGTGGGACCTGCAATTACAAAGTGGATACCAAATTACGAATCTCTATAAACACAGCAAGCAGTGAAACGCGGGACAAAGGAGAATTCCCGGTTTCGCACTTTGATCAACACCACGTACCATCAACTAACCCCAGCTGCTGGAAAATTCTGGCAACTTCTGTACAACCTATTCGCCACTAACGTTTTCTTGCGTTTAATATAATTATATTATGAAATATGCGCAATTTAGGATTCCGGAAAAATGTACAGCTCCTCTCAAATGCGACCCAGAGCCACTTTTGAGTTCGGTGTGAACTGTCACTTTGCAAATCGATCAACCTGTCCAGACGTGTTTCGAGATAGCGTGGTTGCAGCCCCTTGCTCTAATCTCCCTAGAGCTCAATTACATGATTTTCTTTTTAATTGAACAGAGCATTAACTTCAATTGGTTTTGTTTATTTTCTTGCGTTTTGAGTAAAATATAAGTTTGCACAACTTGAATACAATGACCATCGAAGAAGAAATTATTTATGAAGTAAATTTTTTAAAATGTTACACAGTTGCTTGACGCTCTGTGCAGCCGTGGATGAAAGAACCCCGTTTTCTTGGTTTGGTAAATAATTTGGACGGAACGTATGTTAAGTAGAAAAAAAGCAGTCTTATTCTCTGTTTTTGCAAACGTTTATCGAACAAAAATCCCATTGATACATCTTTTAAGATTTTATTTATTGTGTTACCAAAAAAGTTTTAGCACTCCTTTAAACAGCAAAATATACCCTACTCAGCGAAACTACTTTTTCTTTTCATCCTTCCCTTTCTCAGCTTTTGAATCATCCTTTTTGCCGTCCTTCTCATTTTCCTTCTTAGTCTTGTCCTTGTCCGCGCCGGCATCTTTTCCATCCTGTGCCTTCTTATCCTTGGCGTCGTCGCTCTTTTTGCCCTCCTCGGCGTCACGATTCGTTAGCTTGTTGTTGATCAGATTGTGAAGAGCGATGATGGAACGTACCAACGAGGCCAGATAGACGACCAGCATCTGATCGTTCGTTTTCACGTACAGCGTGTCGGTGAAGTTTTCCTGCGCAATGTCTGGCAGTAGGTTCAGTATGTCCTGAAGCTGGTACACGATTTGATGATTTACTGGCAACTGTCCATTGCCAACCTTGAGTAAGTAGTTCTTAATATCCCGCAACTGTGCGTTCAGTCCCTTCAAGCCCAACAGCTGGTTTGTGATCTTTTGCGACAGGCTGCCCACTGTGGTATCCTTAATGTCACGCAGCAGATGCTCGACTCCAACTTCTTCTGCTTCTTCGGCGCCGATCTCACTCGGGACGTGCTCAAACGTTTTCGACGTAGGCGAACCATCGTCGTGAACTTCCTCCACCGCTATGTATGCCTCCGTGGGAAGGCCCAAATCCTTCGGCTTAGCATCGATGATGACCAGCACTGAGTTCGGGCAGTAGCGTCTGATCAGTTCATTAATCGCGATATCGTTCTGGCAGAGCTTTGGTCCCGTGTGGTACCAGCCAACGACACGTTCGCGTGCATTCACTTTCTTAAACATACCGTACATGTTTTCCAAGTAGTCATGGTCGAGGAACCAGACCGATTTGTCTTTGTCATCCTCGTCAAACGGAACTGCAACAACAAACCAGGCAAAGAGATGCGCATTTATCACTCTGTGGTGTGATAATATCGCACAGCTACTCACCTGCAAAGCTGTTGGACACGTCCAGAACGCCTTTCGCACGCCAGCATCCAAGCAGCACACCAACAACGCGTTTCTGATTCCCGATCTTACCCATCCGATTAAAGTGGTCCACCACGCTGAGCAGGACCAGCGGATGGACGATTACCTTAGTCGTGCTGAGTTCCGACGGCATTTTCTTCGATAAGATCTAGGGCTGTGGCAAAAATGAACAGTTTAATACAACAAATAACGCCAGAAACGACTGAAACAATAGTCTCTGGATTTTTAGCTTTTCGCAATGACAAAACAAGTTTTACGGTTTGACGTTTTCGGCCCGGTTTTTGTCTTCTTTTTCAAGCTATTTTTGACAGCAGGCATTTTCAGGCCGTTGGTTCATCGATCGTTTATCGACAGTAGCGTGGATGACACGCAGGATTTGTAATAAGCCCAAGCGTTGTTTATTTCGTAAGTTCGTGAGCCGAATGTATATTCAAACATAATTTTATTAAATTATGCTCTCTTCAAAAATTGCGCGCTCGTATTTAGAGCTAATCTTTTAATTAGAAAATTTTTCAAATCCAAAGGTAACAAATGACATCCACTGTCAGCGCCTTTTTGTGCGTGTTTTTTTTATCAAAACAAATACCACACTTCACACACAATCTTACGCAAAGTGAAAAATTTACTCTGCATAAGTGTTGTTCCTTCCTGTTTTGTTCTAGTAAATCTCCTATCAATTTCGCGGTGCTAGAGTATCTGTTCCCATTTGTGAAAGATGCCTTTCATGAAAGGAAAAGCTCCTATTCGGAGAACGTTGCAATATCTAAATGCCGGCCAGCTGATGCTGAAGGATAAGGTGAAAATATTCAGTGTGAACTACAACACGTATGGTGACCACCACGAAGGTGCTAGGTAAGAACCTAGAAATTTGTATCCATTTACAACAGATGGCCCGAACATTGCAATTTACCTGTCCCCTCCCGCAGAGATTTTGTGTTTTGGAACGTACCCCAGATACAGTACAAGAACCCGAAGGTGCAAGTGGTAACATTTAAAAACATGACCCCATCTCCCTTCATTCGCTGTTACTTTGGTATGTTATTTTAGCACAATATACGCCACATTTTACCCCGAACAGAACTAATTCACAGTATTTATTTTCCTTTCAGAAAATGGTAAACAAATGTTGATCGATATAGATAGCAAAAATAGGCAAGAAATCCTACAACATCTGTCCACTGTAGTGGGTAAATCTGAGTAAGTATAGGAAAGAAAGCTCCCGTGGCAAAATGTACTAAATTCTCAACCTTCACCAGGGCTACGTTGAAAGCAGAAGCTAAACTCGCAGAAAAACAGGACAATCCAGCCAACTTTGGCATCGGTTGCATGAAGCATTGCATTTGCGAAATTCCCGGCCAATTGCCGTGTCCGGGTGTGGTACCAGTACCAAAGCACATGCGAGGAAAGTTTAAATATCAAATGAAAGAATGAGAATAGTACCATCTTCCCGCATCGGGAAAGCTACCGTTTGATAACAAGAGAAATAAATGTGTTTTAGTTTGATAGTTTATTTCTATGGTTTTTTTTTCGCAACACTGTTTGCAAGACCGGTCAGTTCGTATTAAAGCTAGTATTTAAAATGTATGAGTATTGTTGTGAGCGCTAGCGTATTCCGTTTGATCACTATTTGTGGCGGTGTGAATTTCGGTACGGTGCGTTTCGACTACCGCCCCGTCCACCCCCGGTCGTATGGTGCGGACGTTTCATCTTCGGATCTGTTCGCTGTGGTTGATTGATGTTGTACTGGTAGCGCTCGATAATGGGTCGTTCGGAGGTAGACGACTTGTTGATTACCAGATCGTCGGATCTGCTTTCCAACATTTTAAGTTTTGCTTCTAGCGCTTGAATTTTGGTCTGCTGACTTAATGGTCCGTTCGTTCCACCCTTGGAGCCTCCAGCCAGACAGGGTATCTCGATTTTGGGCTTTGCTCTATCACCTTCCTCGCGGTTGACGTGTTTTGCCCATCGGACGACGATCGTTTTCTCACCGACCAATTTACCATCCAAACGGTGCAATGCGGCTTCCGAATCTGTGTGCTAAAATTGCATATCAAACAGTGCATGATTTACGAAATTCCCTTCACTGATTTTTATCAACAACTTACGTTCTCATACGTAACGAAGGCGTAGCCCCTCGGGTAGCCCGCTAACGGTCCGGAGCGATGGAACAGCATGTCGAACTTTTCAATTTTGCCGTATTTTTGCACGATTTTCAGTAATTGATACCGATTGGTGGCAAATCGGGGAAAGGAATGAAGTGAACGGTTAACCGGAGTTTGTTCTATTGTGTACCAGGCAGAAGAAGAAAGAGCTCTACTTACTCGGTGATTCGACTGTCCAAATTTCCAAGCCACAGCCTACGATCATCCTGCGACGAGAGCTGAAGAAGAAACATTCATCAGAGATCTTACAGGACGAAAAAAAAAGCGACAATACATACTTCTAGGCGATCCATTTTGAAGAAAAACACAGGAAACTTCTGTTTGTTTATCGCTTTGGTTTGTATGAATTTTTCTGCTCAGCGATGGGTGTTTTGCAGCTGTCAAGTTGTTTAATTAGATGTGCGTTTATACAGTGCAGTTGAATGAATGTCTTCGAAGAGAAACAATAAATCATCATTCTCGCCACAATCGTTGATTTTAATCATTCATTGTCATTTCTAAGTGATGTTATTTTAAGCACACGTGGTAGGTAAATTTTATAGAATGACGGTATCCACCAAAGTGTGTAATTTAATTTACGGAAAGTGTTTCAATCGATGTCAGAGCTTCGTAAGCAACCCTGCCAACAAGATGCTGACAGCCGGATGTCAGTGGTGCCACCAGGTGTTGACAGCACGAACTAAAGATCTTTTCTTCGGCATCCGTGAAGTTGACAGTACGTATCGACTAGAAAGTTGGTGATAATTTTCGCTTTTGCATGTAAAGTATCGCTTTTTGTTCGTTCGGAACGATGTGGATCTATGGGCACATGAGTTCACTTCCAAAGAATAATGGAAGATCTTGTATTGCTAGACGGAAAACGAGCCACAACTGGTAGCGGTCCGCGGCGACTCGAGCGCTTCACAACAAATGTGTTCATGTGTAGAGTTGGTTCCACATCGTCCTGCCACGAATGGAGCAAGCAGACGGGAGGCAGGCATTGTTTGTATCGAGACATGCTGATGGTTTTGTTTTCCGTGTTTGTGTTCTATTTTTTCCAGAGCAGTCGTTTCACTAAAACCAACCAAGAGTCAATATGACGAACTCGAAGGGTTATCGCCGCGGTACTCGGGACATGTTCTCCCGAGGCTTCCGTAAGCATGGTACCATTCCGCTGTCCACTTACATGAAGGTCTACAAATCTGGCGACTATGTCGACATTAAGGTAGGTATTAGCATGCAAACGCAACGCAGACGTTGAATTAATCTTTTGATTTTATTCTCGTTCCCCAGGGACACGGTGCCGTGCACAAGGGCATGCCGTACAAGGCATACCACGGAAAGACGGGACGTGTTTACAACGTCTCGAAGCACGCACTTGGCGTGATCGTCAACAAGCGCGTACGCGGCAAGATTCTACCCAAGCGTATCAACGTACGCGTTGAGCATGTGCAACCTTCCCGTTGCCGAGAGGATTTCCTGCGTCGCGTGAAGGACAACGAGGAGAAGCGTCGGGCCGCAAAGGAGCACAGGCTGCCCAAGTTCAAGGTGTCCCTGAAGCGCAAGCCGAAACAGCCGCGCCTGGCTCAGATCATCAAGAACCCACCAGAGCCCATCTTCCTGGCTCCGATTCCTTACGAATTCGTAGCCTAAGCTAAGCGTGGGTTGGTTTGTGGAAGCTGCCGGTGGTTGATACGCGGTGTACATTGTGCCGTCACGGATTTTGTGTTGTTACTGGTGTGGTTCTGTGACAAAGCAGCCACCAGTAAAGGATAAGTTTTATGAAGTACATCAATAATACAGTTCGTGATGAAAATCTAATCCGAGTACTCGCTCTGTGTCGTCGTTTGCTTGAGAAAAGTCCCCGAAAAGGAGGAACAACACAAATCATTTGCTGAACAGTTTAGTTTTGGTATTGGTTTTATTAGAAGTTGTGTTCCTATCACTATTGGCAATATTCTCACTTTGTGTGAAACTGTTGTTTTTTTTTGTCATCGTGGGCAAGATACAATTTCGTAGCAAACTTCTCCACTTTGCGCACGCATTGTAGTAACTTTTCTTTTCTTCCTCCTTGTAGTTTGTTTTCTATAGGTGCCTAATTAAGACAAAAATCTACATTGTTTTAGAGGTGTGTGTGTGTGTGTTTTCGTTCGATTTCAAATCGATCTTTTCCCTGTCCTTACTTTCCATGTAAAAACAAACGCACTCTCTCGTAGTAGCCATGTACTGTGCCACAGTTTACTACGATGGTGTATCCTAAGCTTATTTGCTCTAACTCATATACTGACGGTGAAATGCTTCGAACATAGCAACCGTACCTGTTGTCTGCTGTTCCATAGATGGAGACATAAACCGCTTTCGCTAGCGCAAACGATTTCATTGCTCGATTGTTCCATTTCCACAACATTTGCAATGGTTACCGGTATGGTTCCTTTGATTACTACGCTCATTACTAATGCCAAACGAATAACTTACTGCCTTCTACTGGATGCTGGATCGTAACGAAATCGTCGTGAAGCACCAACAATAAGAATCACATAGAAATTCCTACAATTGATCAAAACATAAAACGGGCGCACACTCTCCTGCTACCTATGCTGGTTTTCATCATTACACTGTATACACATCTTCACCAGCAGTCACTTGATAATCATATATATATAGATATATATTACACATCTGCTAGAAAATAAATAAATAATTGCAATCAAATTCACTAACATAACAGTACTGTATAGCTTATCGTCCTCTATAAACACTTCCGGTGCCGCGATTTGTTCCGGCGCAGCTCATCAACGTCGACATTAATTGCAATAGTGCGTATGACGTTTTCCTACGCACAATCTCGCGATTGGTAGAACAGAATGTAACCAGTTTCCGAAGACTTTTGTATGTCTGATGTTAACCCGTAAAAGTCTTCTATGGTGGAAGCTTCAATTTTCTGTAAAATAAAACAACAGTGCACAGAACATTATGTTGGTGTAAAAAAAAAAAACAAAAACCGGCCGTTGGTACATACATCAACCATATCGTCGTCAAACAGCAACCAGAAACCGTGGCTTTTTACAATGCTAATGTAATGGCCACGGTTTGGACCGGAACCGCAGTGTATGACTACCGCCATGAGATCGTACAACCGGTCGGGATTGACTGCATCGTCGGACTGCAAAGGAATAAAAAAAAACCGGAAAGAAAAATATTTCAGTTTTCGACATTGAACGGCGGCCACTCGTTTTCTCGCTTGCAAGTTACCGTATTAAACAGCCTCAGCTCGAGCGGGAACACGACACGGTGGGAAACTTTGATGTGCCGGTTATACTGTTCCATATACTTGAACCGTTTCAGGTGCAGGGCCAGTATCATGGGCAGCTTCTTCACACGCATCCGTTTCTGCGCCTCCTGATAGCTGCAACAGTTATCACATTTGAATTTGTTATCACTACACAGCGTTTCAGTGTTGCTGAAGCAACGCAAGCAGTGCGTTATGCTGGTGTTCTGGTCCACGTCCACCTGCAGATCGAAAAAGTTCTCGTCCTTGCTGCTAACCGTCTCGCAGTTAAGACAGCGTGTCTCACTCGTTAATATTCCCTGAAAGATTTCGTGCACCCACGTTGGTTCGGTGCTGTTGCTACCGTTGCCTCCGGTTCCGTCCGTACCGTTCGTGGTACCGGCCCCACCATTGGCCATTCCATTGGCGGGACCACTACCTTTACCACCCGTGCCTCCACCACCACCGGCGCTTGCCTTTGCCTGGTTACGCTCAGCCAGTATGATTTCGTTGATGTGATTGATGAGAAAGTTAAGGAACTCGTGTGCATCCTGCTGCATGTAGTTGTCGAACTCTTCCTTCTCCTTGCGCAGTCGAGCGATAAACTTTTTCGGCGCAATCGAACCCACTTTCTTCTTCTGCGTAGCGATACTGTAGAAAAGGTCGGCCAAGCAGGATAGGAGCGTTTCCTTGGTGCGTCTGTTTTTCGCCTTGTACTCTAGTACCTTTTCCCTGAACGGACGGCAAAAGTACAGCGCTTGTAGCACCGAGTTGCTGTAGCAGGTGTTGCCAAACTGCATCCCAAATAAAAAAAAAAAGCATTCGCGAACATTTAGTGTGAAGGAATGTAAATGAAGCATCACATCTGCATCCAAGTAGACCGATATATGTACTTACATTGACCAGCCCGAAGTAGTGCTCGTTCGGTGGAAATTGATCTGAGCCGATGTCGCGCTCCAGCTGGGAAATGTTTGCACCCTAAAACAATGTGCCAAGTGCATGAGGGAAAGGTCATTTCAATTACACATACACACGAAAGGCCTCCAGGTACGGTACACTTCGGAGCGTAGCCTATTCGAATGCATTGCAGAAAGATGCAACAACACCAGAGCTCTCCGTCGGCGAAAAGCCCTACAACGCTTACCATTCTCTTCCAGTAAGATGCACCATTAAAACAACCTATTCTTGTTGTTGCTTGTTACTTAAAAAGTGAATACGGTCGAAAAGAATTGTTTAACCAGGCCGATTGGGGATGAAGTTTTCGGACGAAAATGTTTGCAAAAGAAATTTCTAGCGCTACTGAAATGATCTACCACCCTGTTGGCAAAATTGTTCAGTGATTAGCTGTTTTACACCCTGCTAAACACCTGAACAAGGCCTCACGTGACGTAACAAAACAAGGAAGCAAAGAAAAGAGAAAAGCGGACATGATATTGCCGACAGAAACAAATCAACGATGTACATTAAAATAAGCCATCCTTCCAAAGGGACTGATCCACCCTTCCCGGGTGAATATTTCTCAGCTGCTATTGTATTTCAATGTCGACATATGCTACTTTACATCCCTCGAAATGTTTTATTTCAATCATGTCAGCAGGGTAGTTCCAAAGCAGGGCTGCTTCCAACAGTATCCTTTCAAAAAGCTACACGTCAAATTGACATCTGTGAATGTTGACAGCTGTCAGCCCGCCATGCTGTGCTGCCAACTGTGCGGAAACTGCAGCGCTTGTTCTTTTTTATTCCTTTCCGGTCTTCCTGTCAAACGTCGCGAAATTTTCCCTGCTCGATTGCTCCGGATTTTCGCCTAAAACGAAGCATATCGGTTGCCCAGGATGGCCAAAAAGAAAGGAGAAGAGCAGGACTTTGATGAGGAGCCCAACTTTGACGATCCGGAAGGATTCGTGGACGATGTGTCCGACGATGGTAAGTACTCTCCGGCGATGGATGCGTATGCCGGGAGGGTGATGCATTGGTGTTAGTGTGCTACGTTGAAGCTTTTCGCCCGGGTGGGTTAACAGTGAGAATGCTACATTTGCCGTCCCTATCAACTTCATTGCAGAACTGCTGGGTGATTTTCTGAAGCAGAAGCCGTGCGAATCGGATGGAGTGGAGAACGTGATCGTGGTTGACAACATTCCGGTCGTCGGAGCGGCGCGCTTCGCAAAACTGAAGGGCATCATCGAGAAGCTGTTCAAGAACGCCGGCACCATTGTGAACGTGCACTATCCGAAGGATGAAGAGGATAACACGAAGGGGTACGCGTTTATCGAGTACAAGAATCAGGAGAGTGCGGAAGAGGCGGTGAAATCGTTGAACAATCATCGGCTCGACAAGAACTACAAGCTGCTAGTGAACCGGTTTTCCGACTTTCAAAAGTATTCGGATATACCGAAGGAGTGGTCTCCGCCGCAGCCCCAACCGTACAAGGTGCAGAACGATCTGTACAACTTCCTGGTGGATTCGGACGCGCAGGATCAGTTCTGCGTGGTGTCGGAAACCATCCCCGGTTCCGTGCAGGTACAGTTCTGTCAAAACACGCAACCGGAACCGACGGAGCTGCTGAAACGTGAACGCTTCACCGACACGTACGTCAAGTGGTCCCCGAAGGGAACGTACATCGTAACGTTCCACAAGCAGGGTGTCATCATCTGGGGTGGATCGAACTTTGTGAAGGTGAACAAGTTCCCGCACGGTAACGCACAGTACGTTGACATCTCACCATGCGAACAGTATCTCGTGACCTACGGTCCGAATGGGCAGAAGATCGTCATCTGGGACATTCGCACCGGGGCAGAGAAGCGCGCTTTCGTTTCGGACGGTATGTCAAACGCGTCGATGTTGCGCTGGTCGCACGATGATAAGTACGTGGCCCGGCTAGTGGACAGCCAGATACAGATCTACGATACGACCACCTTCTTCCTGCTGGACATGAAGTCCATCAAGGTGGAAGGTATCCGCAACTTCAGCTGGTCGCCAACCGACAACATCATCGCGTACTGGGTGGCGGAAGAGGTGGACGTCCCGGCGAAGGTAACGCTGATGGCCATCCCGAAGAAGACGGAACTGCGCACGAAGAATCTGTTCAACGTGGCCGATTGCAAGATCCACTGGCAAAAGTCGGGCGACTATCTGTGCGTGAAGGTGGACCGGTTTTCAAAGTCGAAGAAGGAGAAAAAGGATAAGAAGGATTCGGACGTGAAATTCCTCGGCATGTTCTACAACTTTGAGATTTTCCACATGCGCGAGAAGGACATCCCGGTCGATTCGGTGGAGGTGAAGGAAACGATCCTTGCCTTCGCCTGGGAACCGGTGGGCTCCAAGTTCTCCATCATACACGGTGAGCCGGCGTCCGCTAACGTTAGCTTCTACGAGACCAACAAGGGCCAGGAGCCGGTGCTGGTGAAGAAGCTGGAAAAGAAGGTGTGCAGCCACCTGTTCTGGTCACCGCGGGGTCAGTTTATCGTGCTAGCTAACCTGCAGATGGGTACGTTCGAGTTTGTGGACACGAACGATTTCAGCATCATGAAGACGGGTGACCATTACCGTGCATCGGAGGTAGAGTGGGATCCGACTGGACGTTACGTCGTGACGGGAACATCCGGAAAGGTAAGCTGTGTCGGGGGAAGGAAGCAAACCCTGTCGAAATGAACTGCGGAGGACCCATTAGGGAACTTTTTGTGAAATTTACATCCTATCGAAAGTTCTCTTAGTTTACCCTCCTAGAGTGTATGCGTGGCGCAAGTATTTCTTAAGGTTTTCATAAACAATCCCATAATGCATCTTCCACCTTGTGGGTACGATGCTTGCGCTGCACAAATGATATATACCAACTGTTCCACAGCGAGCGAGCGAGCGTGGCGATCGCAATGGCTTATGGGGTTTGTTTGTTTTTTTTTGTTTTCTCCACACCAGGCAAAGGAAGATCAGGGCTACTACATGTGGTCGTTCCAAGGACGCATTCTGAAGCGTGTGAATCTGAAGAACTTCATGCTGTTCCTGTGGCGCCCGCGTCCCCCGACCCTGCTATCGGAGGCCAAGCAAAAGGAGATACGTAAGAACTTGAAGAAGTACTACTCGCAGTTCGAGAGCAAGGATCGTTTGCGAATGACTCGTGCATCGAAGGAGCTGATCGAGAAACGTGCGAAGCTGCGTGAACAGTTCACCGAGTATCGCTCGAAACGCGTCAAGGAGTGGGAGGATCAGAAGAAGCGTCGTATGCAGTTGCGAAACAGTACGTGTACCTTTCACATTTGGCTGTGGAACTGGGTTGTTGTTTGGAGCTTCCATTCAAATCGATACATTTTCCTTTCCCACCATTCTTTTTGCAGACATCGACACCGACACGCTGGAAGCAGATCCAGATAATGTAGAGGAGGAAATAGTTGAAATTCTCGTTCGTGAAGATACCACCATTATCGAGTAATCCGTAGAACGCAACCGTGGCGTTTTTGGTGGCGTACGCAACCAGCCGTCAACATTCTACCCTTACGCCGGTGTGACCGCTTTCGTGTTTGCGAGCGCTGTCACACGTGTGGGGATCTTTTACTGTGGTGGGAGGTACGGAACAAGCGACGCAAGAAAGGAAAAGGAACGTTGTGGGAAGTTCCATACGCACACACCGAACATTTCGCTTTACAGTTTTATAATCCGACGGAAGCCTAAGATCCTGTTGCCGTCCGGTGCAACCACCATCCACTAAAAGAGGGAACTACTTTTCGATTACGATCGTGTGTGTGTGTGCGTGCGACTGTGAGCAAATAGGCCCTGAATGTGTGATTTTTGTTTTGTGGTTCCATGGTATATAGGAAGATCCCGTTGATTCTTTGCAATTAATTCCGGTCACATTCAGGTGCTTATCCCTAAGAAGAAGAACGACTTGTTTGGGTTCAAGGTGGTGCAGACGTCGATTACTGGTCGGAATTGAGGTGCGCATTGACGTAATCGTCACCCCTGTAGTACCATCACCGGTAGTTTCATCGTCAAAGGAAGGGTT
The DNA here is from genome assembly GCA_018908115.1 of Anopheles rivulorum. Classification (NCBI taxonomy): domain Eukaryota; kingdom Metazoa; phylum Arthropoda; class Insecta; order Diptera; family Culicidae; genus Anopheles; species Anopheles rivulorum. Next base: position 25,273,597 of record STHB01000010.1, read on the forward strand.
TTGCACGGTTCTATTGCAGAAGTAGCTTAAATAACTAATCCTCTATAAGATAACAGCGTGTACCATCCGTTTATTCGAAAGGCCGTACTCTTCAGTATGATTATTAATAAATATAGTATGCTATTGTACGATACATCATTGGACAGGAGCAAAATGATGCATTCTCTTGGATGGATTTACTACCGAAATGCTTAATGGGAAACTTCTGTTCAAACGCTAATGCATGCTGCTGAAACTCTCCACAACTCATGTATCGCATCTGCGGTCTCCGAAGAGCGGAAGGAACCTACCAGGTTGAACTATTTCTCAGTGCATTCCGATACGGTTAGTCACGAC
>STHB01000011.1:0-31350 GCA_018908115.1 Anopheles rivulorum
ATCAATCACATGCACATGATAACAAACGTAACCGCTAGTCACATTACTTCCTACTCACGTGCATTATGATGCCTCCACCTCGCTGGCACAGCAAGACACCGGTGTCAGATTAATTATCATTCAAACATCGAAACGCCAGATGATAAAGTACCCGAAGTACGAGTTTAATTCATCACTTTGACCAGCGTGCGAAATGCTTTACGAAAGCTGATCACACGACCAGCCCCAAAAAAAGCCGTAACTCATCGTTGTACCGGAATTAGACGCGTACGTATATTTTGGCTATATAAAGATAATCATTATCTGCCCGATAGCGGCTTATCGAATGGTGCTCGATTGCTGAATTGCCCGATATTGGCCGGGCGGGAAGATTTCTATAAAAGTCCGAAACGGAAGGTTTGCTGCTGCCGAGACTCAGTGTCAGTGCAGTGAAACAGTGTACTAGGTTCTGGGAGTTTGTGTCGATTTAATGTAAGTTTATTGAAAGTGTAGTGTGTTAGTGTTGAGAATACCTTCGAGAATACAAGTGGCAAACTATCGTGGATACATTCTAAAACTCTGTTAAAGTGTGCCTTATTGTAAGGACGATTTTTGCGATTCATCGAGGCACATACATATTAGAATCTTCAGTTTGTCTTAAAGGTCCTGTTCAGTAATATTCCCCTTCATTAGCTTCCCAATCTTTGAAGTGATTCTCGAATAGTCCCATGAAGATCGTGAATGACCGCTCTGCCTTAGTTGCGGCACTAGTGTGAAACAAATCGATTACCAAGTGAATGCGTTTCTTATCGATTTGGCACGCAGATAGAAGCTGATTGAGATTATCGGTTTTCTCAATCCATGACGTACCTTTCGATGTACGTGGTGCAGATAGGAAACGATATACGAAGAATACTACCGCGTAAAAAAAAACCTCATGCGATCTGTTCGCTTCACCTTGGCGAAAGAAATGGACAATATTGGAAAACAATCGCTACATCAGTAACAACAAGTGGTGCCCATGTTTCTTTGGTGCGATCGATTAATAAATTCACGCTGCGGACAGCTGATTAGAGAGCAATTTAGTGATCTTTGGGGCACACCACCGATAAGCTTGCGGCGATAAAGCGGATAAATTGCTGCCTGTACGAAGCGCTTGCCGTACAGTGACTTATTGAAAACGGGCAAACGAAAGTGCTCTGTCAGCATTACGCATTCGCTGACGCTTCATCCTCTGTGCTTTCTGTGTGCTTTACAGATAAAGGTGACAATGGCCACCACCAGCTGGGATAAGTTTATCCTACTGCTCTGGAAGAACTGGATCATCCAGAAGCGCCATTACGTGCAGACGCTGTTCGAAATCCTGATCCCGGCCATTGCCTGCGTGGTGCTGATAGTGGTCCGTGGTCTCGTAGATGCGGATGTGTACGATGAGCCGACCAAATGGAAGCCGCTCGAAATAAATACCGTGCGACACATGATGTAAGTGTTGGCTGGAGGAGATATACTGCGTGTACTCATGGTGGCACAACACTCCTTGCGTTGTTTTCAGGCCAGAGTTGAACCCCAACATAACTCCACCGATAACGTTCATGCTAGCGTACAGCCCCCAGTCTCCGCTGACGGAGAGAATCATGAGAAGGGCTGTCGATCAAATACTGGAACCGATCAGTTTGACTGGTTTTGACAATGGGCAACGTATGGAGGACTTTTTCCGCCTTAACTACTCCCTTGCCGGTGTGGAGTTTCCAGAGAGTTATCGAAATATCGATACACTGCCGAACAACGTCACCGTTTCGCTGCGATTCCCGGGCGAGATGCGAACGTTGCAGGATGACTTTACCGCTTTTTGGGCGAACTGGGCCACGGAACTAATGTTTCCCGCGTTCCAGATCGCCGGTGCCCGCGAACGCGAGCGAGATGATGCCGGATATCCGGCGAATTACTACAACGAGTCCTTCATCGCGGTACAGAGTGCCGTGTCGCGAGCGATCATTTTGGAGCGTGATCCTTCGTTTGCACTACCGGATATCTATCTGAATGTAAGAGATGTAAATAAGGCTTCTTGTTGTTGGTTCGCTTTGCTTAAAAGTTTTACTCCTTCGCAGCGTTTTCCCTATCCACCGTACTACAGTGATCCACTGCTGACTGGGTTTGAAAATCTGCTCCCACTGATCATTGTGATTGCGTTCTTCTACACCGCCATCAACACCGTCAAGTACATCACAGTCGAGAAGGAGAAGCAGCTGAAGGAGGCGATGAAGATTATGGGTCTGCCAAGCTGGCTGCACTGGTCGGCCTGGTTCGTCAAGTGTTTGCTGCTGCTAATCGTCTCGATCTCGCTGATCGTGGTGCTGCTGTGCGTGAACATTACCACCAACACCGACCTGTCGATCTTCGAGTACGCCGAATGGACGGTCGTTTGGTTCTACCTGTTCGTGTTTAGCATCACAACGATCTGCTTCTGCTTCATGGTGAGCACGTTCTTCTCCAAGGCGAACATTGCGGCCGGCATTGCCGGGTTGCTGTGGTTCATCCTGATCGTGCCGTACAATATTGCGTTCTCGAACTACGACGACATGACGGCCGGGGCGAAGTTGGCGCTTTGTCTGTTTTCCAACTCGGCCATGTCGTTCGGTTTTATGCTGATGATGCGCCACGAGGGCACGGCCACGGGACTGCAGTGGTCCAACCTGTTCGATCCCGTTTCGGTGGATGATGACTTTTCCGTCGGTGACACGATGATCATGCTGTTGGTGGATGCTGCCATCTACCTGCTGATAGCACTGTACGTGGAAAAGGTGTTCCCGGGTGACTTTGGCATTGCGGAACCGTGGTACTTCCTGTTCACCAAGCAGTTCTGGTGTAAGGATTCCCAGCAAAAGCAGGAACCGGTGGCAACGGTCGATTTTAGCACCGACAACACGTTCAACATCGAACGCGAACCGGACGCCAAGTATGCGGGCATCCGGATAAAGAAGCTACGGAAAGAGTTCAAAAAGAACAAGGTGGCTGTACAGGGACTGAACCTGAACATGTACGAGGATCAGATTACCGTGCTGCTCGGGCACAATGGGGCCGGCAAAACCACCACCATGTCCATGCTGACCGGTATGTTTTCACCCTCGTCCGGCACGGCACTGGTCAATGGGTACGACATTCGGAACAATATCGATGCGGTACGCAGCTCGCTGGGCTTATGTCCCCAGCACAATGTGCTGTTCAACGAGATGACGGTGGCGGAGCATATCGAGTTCTTTGCACGCTTGAAGGGCGTACCGCGGAGTAAAATTAAGGACGAAATTCGTCACTACGTGCAGCTGCTGGAGCTGGAAGACAAGCTCAACAAACAGTCGCACACACTGTCCGGCGGTATGAAGCGAAAACTGTCCGTCGGCATAGCGCTTTGCGGTGGTTCGAAGGTGGTTCTTTGCGATGAACCCACCTCCGGTATGGATCCTTCTGCCCGTCGTGCGCTGTGGGATTTGCTGATCAAGGAAAAGCAGGGCCGTACCATCCTGCTGTCGACGCACTTCATGGATGAGGCGGACATATTGGGCGATCGTATCGCGATCATGGCTGAAGGTGAGCTGAAAGCGTGTGGATCTTCCTTTTTCCTTAAGAAACGCTTCGGCGTTGGCTATCGGTTAATCTGCGTGAAGGGTGCGAACTGTGATCGGGCCCGTTTGACAGGGCTGCTGCGGAAGCACATACCCACCATCAACATCGACACCGACATCGGATCGGAGTTGTCGTACGTGCTGAACGAAGACTACACTGCCGTCTTTCAGGATCTGTTGCGCGATCTCGAGGACAACGTTGAACAGTGCGGTATAACGAGCTACGGCATTTCGTTGACCACGCTGGAGGAAGTGTTTTTGCGCGTCGGCAGTGACTCGTACGCGTTGGATCAAAAATCGGGTAGCTCGAATGATATTGAGGCTGATAGCAATGGGTTGCACAATGGTGACTCAACCGTCACGGTGAATCAGACGAGCGATACCCAACCGCTGCTGGGCGGTTCCAGCTTGGTTTGGAACCAACTGTTTGCCATGCTGCTGAAGAAGTTTATTTCCACCAAACGAAGCTGGGTGCAGATGATGGTACAAGCGTTGATACCGATCTACTTCGTGATCGTTACCGTCATCATCGTGCGAACTTTCCCGGGACAGACGGATTTACCTCCGATACCGATCAACGTGTACAACTATAGTGCGACAAACACGATCCTGCAGGCATCGTCACCCGGTAGTCCGTACGTCGATGGATTTAGGTCGCTGTTTGGAGCGTTTCCGAGCACCCATCAGCTACAGGTCATCGATAAGGACATCGTACAACACATCCTGGATCTGGTAAGTACACTACAGACTTTGACCTGACTGTTGTCCTTCTGGGTAAACATTTTTTTCTTTCCATCTCCAGTCGGTCGAGAATATAGGTCTTGTTAATCGGGAGTTCATGGCGGCGGCATCGATCACCCCGACAAATCACACCGTTTGGTGGAATCCGACCGGTTTCCACACGGCACCGTTGGCGCTCAACTTTATGTACAATGCTATCATCAAGTCGATTAACACCAACTTTGAGATCACCATCATCAACAAACCGCTCCCATTCAAGGCGGAAACGAGGGTAAGAATGACGCATTCGTGAGAATATAAAGCCATTCCAATAAATATCTCTTAATTGTCTCTGCTTCCCGCTTCAGTTCACGCAACTGCAGGCAGGCAACAATCTGGGCTTCCAGATATCGTTCAACACGGGTTTCGCGATGTCCTTCATTGCGGCACTATACATCATGTTCTACATCAAGGAGCGCACAAGCCGTGCCAAGTTGCTGCAGTTTGTCAGCGGTATCAACGTGTTTACGTTTTGGATCGTGTCATTCCTGTGGGATTTCTTCACGTACGTTATCACGGCACTCATCTATATTGCTACACTGGCCGCCTTCCAGGAGGACGGTTGGTCAACGTTCGAGGAGCTTGGACGCGTGTTTCTCGTGCTGATAGTGTTCGGCATAGCGTTCCTGCCCGTCACCTATCTCTTCTCGTTCTGGTTCGAGGTACCGGCGACCGGTTTCGTGAAGATGATGATAGTGAACATATTTAGTGGAACGATCTTCTTTACTGCCGTGTTTCTGCTCGGGTTTGACGGTTTCGATCTAAAAGACGTGGCAAATGGGCTCGAGTGGGCGTTCATGATATTCCCACTGTTCTCGCTCAGCCAGAGTCTTAGCAACATTAACGTGCTGTCGACGACCGAGTCCGTCTGTCGGGAGCAGTGCACGGAGGAAACGGCCGCCCTCTGCTCGAAGGAGTACATCTGCAGTCTGCTGCCACAGTGCTGTGACACGAACATCTTCTCGTGGGAAACGACCGGCATCAATCGGCAGCTAATGTACATGGGTGTGGTAGGGCTGGTCGGATTCCTCATACTGATGGGCATCGAGTTTCGTGTTGTGGAGCGAATGTTGAAGCGTCGCAAGCGATCGTCCGGTACGGCACTGCCACCGGTCAGTGAAGATCCCAACGTAGACGACGATGTCTGGGAGGAGAAGCGACGCGTGAAATCGTTGTCCGATGGTGAGGTGGCCAACACAAACCTGGTGGTAAGCGAACTGACCAAGTACTATGGTAAGTTCCTGGCCGTGAATCAACTCTCGGTATCGGTGGAAGGTTCGGAATGTTTCGGTTTGTTGGGCGTCAACGGTGCCGGTAAGACGTCCACCTTTAAGATGCTCACGGGCGATGAAAACATTTCGGCTGGTGAAGCCTGGGTCAAGGGTATAAGCCTCAAGAGTAACCTCAACCAGGTGCATAAAGTAATTGGCTACTGTCCCCAGTTTGATGCGCTGCTGGAAGATCTTACCGGCCGGGAGACGATGAAGATATTTGGCCTTCTGCGAGGCATCCCGCAGCACGAGATTGGCTTCGAAACGATGCGCCTGGCCGAGGAGCTTAACTTTATGAAGCACATTGACAAGCGCGTGAAGGAATACAGTGGTGGTAACAAGCGAAAGCTCAGCACGGCGCTGGCACTGTTGGCGAATCCTGCCGTCGTATATCTGGACGAACCGACAACCGGTATGGATCCGGGTGCGAAGCGTCACCTGTGGAACGTGATCATCGACGTTAAGAAGGCGGGCAAATCCATCGTCCTAACGTCGCACAGCATGGAAGAGTGTGAAGCCCTCTGCACTCGGCTAGCCATTATGGTGAATGGTGAGTTTAAGTGCATCGGATCAACGCAGCACCTGAAGAACAAGTTCTCCAAGGGCTACTTCTTGACGATCAAGCTGAACCGTACGGGCGACGGTTCCACGGCTAATGGCGATCCGGTAAAGCAGTTCGTGGCACACAACTTCTCTCAGGCAGTGCTCAAGTAAGTGTAACGACTGCTGCCCCATACTATGACTGTGAATCGATGGACATTAACTCTATTGTGTTTGATATTGCAGGGAGGAGTACCACGACTCGCTAACGTATCACATCACACAGTCTGAGCTGAAGTGGTCCACCATGTTTGGACTGATGGAGGACGCCAAAAAGACACTTGACATCGAAGATTACGCACTGGGTCAGACATCGCTCGAGCAGGTGTTCCTGTTCTTCACCAAATACCAACGCGTTACCGACGATAACTAAGACACGGGGGTCATCGGGAGCCGAATAGTTCGCTAAGTTCAAGATTTACCATTTCACAGTTCTTCATTGATGAAGCAGGTTCGCGTACCTGATAAAGCGCTGACTGGATGATGGAGTAAAGGGTAGACATGCCATTAATACCGATACCAGTCGTGGTGATTTCTTTTCTTTTTTCTTTATTCGCCACTACCCGAACCAACCCCGAGCCACAACGTTGTTGTCCACGCACGCACGTGAATCATTTATGAGATTTCGCTATCATTAATCCCTCTGGATCAATTTTTGCGTTCGGTGCCGGGAAATAGGTGTTCCGTCGGAACGCCGTATTATCGGTGTCACATCGAGGTAGTGTAGCCTCTCTTTCTCTCTCTCTCTCTCTCTCTTTTCCTACAACGTACAAAACCACTCCAAAATACCGGCCGAAGGGGACACATCGATAAATGGCTGGTAACCGATGTGAAACGTTTCAGTCCATCCGGGAACACAGTGCGTTCGAAACGTTCATCAGTAAGCTTGCAGGCCTCGGCATCATCGGCAGGTCTTGGTCGAGTGTGTGTTATGTGCAGGTTTAGTAGTGGACAAGGAACGTTATAATTGAGCCGGCAAGGGAAAGGTACATTAAAACACCTAAGCATTTCCCGGTATCAACAATCCTCCATCGGTATGGAATGGTTCTCACCGTGTAGGAAGTTAATTATGGACGTTATGTGGTTCCGGTGCAGACCGTGTAACGTAGGTGTAGCAGATGGCAAATGTTTCGACCCTGAACTCTGGTGGAAGTTGAAGGACATTTTCAATAAAAAAGAAACACATAATTGTAATGTTCTGAATGGTGCGTACCGGAAAACATCAGTGAGAAATTCCCACTTACATGGCGCCACGGTACAGAGTGTAACGATAGCATTCCTATCAAAGTGATCCTGTTGGGGAAGGATTGATTCACTAATGGGGAATAAATATCAAGTGTTTGAGTGTAAAAAATCACAGGAAGATGTGTGCCATATGGACGTTTGACTGAATCATCCACCCGTGTGGAGTGTTCTGGAGTGACAGTAGCAATTTTCCCCAAAATCCTACACACCTTCACGATAAAGTGCTAAATCATTGACTGAGACTGCCGACGAGCAAAGTGCTGCATCATTGCAAAACGTAGAGAAAATCATCGCCCGACAGGGCTGCAAGTTATAGCACCGCGACAAATCAGCTCACAGCTATCCCGACAGGCTTAGCCGGCATCGTGATAACGATTATCACGCTCGATAAAGATTCGTTCGTTCACACTTTCCAAACAATGCGGTCTACCTGTGTTTCTATTGCGCACCGGAAATATTTGTCAGCATTAAAGCGTTATGATAGCGATAGGTTGGATGGGAACATGTGTTGGTGTGTCGCTATAGTGACGCGAAATAGTCCATAGTGTACACGTGCTGATGCTTATAATACTATAACATGCCAATTAAAGAAGGAGAAAAGAATAAATGCTCCATCATCTTCCCTTCCAGTACACTACACAGATAACTAAAAATGGGCACCTCAAACTGGGGCAAGTTCGTCTTGCTCCTGTGGAAGAACTGGATCATAACGAAGCGACACTATCTTCAAACATTCTTCGAAATAGCCATTCCCATACTGGCCTGCATTCTGCTGATAGTGATCCGTGGATTAGTCGATGCGGAGGAGTTTGAAGAGCCGACCGTCTTTAATCCACTTGAACTGGACACTATTTCGCATCTGAGGTAAATCTCACACAAAACAAAAAAACTGGTCAAGTGTCGCTAGAACGTGGTTGAGCTGTAAACCGATTTTTATGTGCAGGAACAATCCAGAGATAGAGCCTCCAATCATATATTCCATCGCGTACTCACCCCAGAACCCTTTGCTGCAGAACATTGTGCAAAGATCCGTCTCGTATCTGGATGAAGCATTAGCTGTGTTGCCGTTCGATAATGCTTCGTCCATGCAGGCCCATCTGCAGGTGAACAATGTCTTGGTTGGGGTTGAATTTCCGGACGCTTATGCAGTAAGTTACCACCGTGCTGCAGGTTTGGTGCCGATCGACATTCTTTTAACTTTCATTCCGTCACGCTAGACCTTGTCGCAACTACCGGAACAAACCATTCTGTCGCTGCGTTACCCGAGCGAGATGCGAACGTTCCGTGAAACGGGGTCCGAGTTCTGGAACAACTGGCAAACGGAGCGAATGTTTCCAACCTTCCAGGTCCCCGGGGCACGTCAGTACGAGCGAGATGATGGTGGATACCCTGCGAATTACTACAACGAGACGTTTCTTCAAGTCCAGAGTGCCATTTCTCGATCGATTCTGCTGGAGCGAGATCCCAACTATCAGTTCCCAGATGTGTATCTGAGCGTAAGTGACCAGATGTCCAAATACAGATGTTGTACGCCTACCTCAACGATGTGTTTTTCCACCGACAGCGCTACCCTTATCCTCCCTTCTACAGCGACGTGCTGCTAACAGGGTTGGAAAATCTGCTCCCACTGATCATTGTGATCGCGTTCTTCTACACCTGCATCAACACGGTAAAGTACATCACGGTCGAGAAGGAGAAGCAGCTGAAGGAAACGATGAAAATCATGGGACTCTCGAGCTGGCTGCATTGGTCCGCGTGGTTTGTCAAGTGTATCTTGCTGCTCATTATTTCGATCTCGATCATTACGATACTGCTGTGCGTTAGTATCACGACCAACACCGATCTGGCAATATTTACCTTCGCCAACTGGTTCGCCATCTGGTTTTACCTGTTCATCTACAGCCTTGCCACCATCACGTTCTGCTTCATGATGAGCACGTTCTTCTCGAAGGCAAACACGGCGTCCGGGATTGCCGGGCTAATGTGGTTCGTGTTCGTGATGCCGTATAACATTGCGTTCTCGAACTACGACACGATGTCACTATCGGCTAAGCTGGCGCTCTGTCTGTTCCACAATTCGGCCATGTCGTTTGGGTTTATGCTGATCATGCGCCACGAAGGTACCACGAACGGGTTGCAGTGGTCCAACATGTTCGATCCGGTAACGGTGGACGATGATCTGAGCGTTGGTGCGACCATGATGATGCTGCTAGCCGACACGGTGATCTATCTCGTGATTGCCCTGTACGTCGAGAAGGTGTTTCCCGGCGAGTACGGCGTAGCAGAGCCGTGGTACTTTCCGGTGACGAAAAAGTTTTGGACAAATCAAGTTGCACCGGTGGACAGCGGTGCGAACAGTACGGAACAATCCGACGCGAGTTCCAACAGCATGGAACCGGAACCCGTCGGGAAGCATGCGGGCATTCGTATCAAGGGTTTGCGTAAAGTGTTCAACAAGACGAAGGTCGCCGTGAAAGGGTTGCATTTGAGCATGTTCGAGGATCAGATCACCGTGCTGCTGGGACACAATGGTGCCGGTAAAACGACCACCATGTCGATGCTGACTGGTGTCTTCTCACCCACATCCGGGACGGCACTCATTAACGATTGTGACATCCGGACCAATATCGAGGGTGCGAGACAGTCGCTAGGACTTTGCCCGCAGCATAACGTACTGTTCAACGAGATGACCGTTTCGGAGCACATAAAGTTCTTCGCCCGGTTGAAGGGCGTGGAGAGCAAAAACATCCCGCAGGAAATCGATCATTACGTGTCGGTGCTGCAGCTCGAAGACAAACGACACTCCCAGAGTCACACGCTATCCGGTGGGATGAAGCGAAAGCTGGCCGTCGGTGTGGCACTGTGCGGCGGTTCCAAGGTGGTATTCTGCGATGAGCCAACCTCCGGCATGGATCCGACCGCACGTCGCGCACTGTGGGATTTATTGATACAGGAGAAACGAGGCCGTACCATCCTGCTGTCGACGCACTTCATGGATGAGGCCGACATATTGGGTGATCGTATCGCGATCATGGCGGATGGCGAGCTGAAAGCAGCCGGATCTTCCTTTTTCCTGAAGAAACGGTTCGGTGTCGGATATCGATTGATTTGTGTTAAGGATGATAGCTGCGATACGGCGCGCGTTACTGATCTGATGGCGAAACACATCCCCAACATACAGGTGGACACGGACATCGGTACGGAGCTGTCGTACGTGCTCGACGATAATTATACCGCGCTGTTTCAACCATTGCTGCAGGATCTCGAGAATCATTCCGACTCGCTCGGGGTTAGCAGTTACGGCATATCGCTGACGACGCTCGAGGAGGTATTTCTGCGCGTCGGCAGTGACTCTCATGCGTTGGACAAGAAGCCACCCAACGAGCTGGATCCAGCTCGCCCGTACGCTTTGGAACCGTCGAATGGTTCCACCGTCACGCTTACGCTCGAGCAGGACCAGAAGTTGCTCACCGGTTTCCCGCTGCTTTCCAACCAGCTGTGGGCAATGTTGCTCAAGAAGGCGATCGCTACCAAGCGCAGCTGGATCGCACTGCTCGTACAGATCTTCATACCGATCTTCTTCGTGATCATGACCGTCGTGATAGTGCGCTCGTTTCCCGACTCGCTCGCCATGCCGCCACTGACGATCGATTTTGACAGCTACACTACGACCGTCACCGTGCTCGAGGCCACTGCCGGTGATACGAGTGTGATACAGGCGTACCAGCAGCTGTTCGAAGGGGCCGGATCCAGTCGAACGCTGTTGACGGTTACGGAACCAATGGTGAACTACATTCTACAGCGATACGACCAGAACTTGCCGCAGGTGAACAACGAGTTCATGGTGGGAGCATCCATCACACCGACCAACCACACGGTTTGGTTTAACGCGCAAGGATACCACACGGCACCGTTGGCAGTGAACACGTTCTACAATGCAATGTTGCGCACGGTCTGTTCCCAGTGTTCGATACTGATCACAAACCATCCGCTTCCATTTCGGCCGGAGACTAGAGTAAGTAGCATGGAGGCTGTGGCTGTTCGTCTTTCTTTATAGCACGTTTACGACGCCAATCGTCTCGTTTTAGTTCACACAACTGCAGGCAGGCAATAACATGGGATTCCAGCTCGCTTTCAATACGGGCTTTGCGATGGCATTCGTGGCTGCCCTGTACATCATGTTCTACATCAAGGAGCGAGTAACGCGCTCGAAGCTACTGCAGTTCGTTAGCGGTGCCAACGTACTCGGATTCTGGCTGATATCGTTCCTTTGGGATTTTATGACCTTCTTCGTGACGGTTATGTTTTACGTTGCCATCCTAGCCGCGTTCCAGGAGGACGGTTGGTCATCGGGGGACGAGATTGGTAAGACATTGCGCAACCTTCTTCCAGCGCGAACGAGTTACTAACACAGGGACTGTCATTTTCCCAACCCCTTCTAGGCCGAGTAATTCTGGTGATGGTCGTGTTTGGGTTTGCCTTTCTGCCCCTTACATATCTCTTCTCGTTCGCCTTCGATATACCGGCGAGCGGGTTTGTGAAGGTGATGATCCTGAACATCTTCACCGGTACGATCTTCTTCATGACCGTGTTTTTGCTTCTGTTCGATGGGTTCGATCTGCGGAATGTGGCCGAGGGTATGGAGTGGGCCTTCATGATATTCCCGCTGTTTGCGCTAAGCCATTCACTCAGCAACATGAATATTGCCGTTGCCACACAGCAGGTGTGCGATACGCAGTGTGGACTGATACCGAACTGTACCCTGGAGCTGCTGTGCCGACTCTTTCCGCAATGCTGCAGTAAGTGTGTTGTCTGCGAATGGAAATTTTGGAGGAGCTGCTTAATTAATGGCTTCTGTTACTTATTCTAGATACTGAAATATTTACCTTTGAGCGTACCGGAATCAGCCGCAATCTGATGTACCTGTTCGTGGTAGGGTTGGTTTCGTTCCTGCTGCTCATGTGTATCGAGTACCGCGTAATTGATCGTGTATTCAAACGCAAAGCTAAACAATCGGCACCACCGACCGAAGCGGACGATATTGACTCGGACGTTCGTATGGAGAAGCTGCGCGTTCGCGGCCTGACGGAGGGTGAAATCGCTGCCAACAATCTGGTCCTGCGGGATGTGACCAAGTACTACAAGAAGTTCCTCGCCGTCAATCAGCTTTCGCTGGCGGTGGAACATTCGCAGTGCTTCGGTTTGCTGGGCGTCAATGGTGCCGGTAAGACGACCACCTTCAAGATGATGACCGGCGACGAAAGCATATCGTTCGGCGAGGCTTGGGTGAATGGGGTGAGCTTGAAGAGCAACATGAACGAGGTGCACCGTCGGATCGGCTACTGTCCGCAGTTCGATGCACTGATCGATGATTTAACCGGACGTGAGACGTTAAGAATTTTCGCCCTGCTGCGTGGCATACCGAAATCAGAAATACCGGCGCTTTCGAACCGATTAGCCGAGGAGCTCAACTTTTCCAAGCACATCGACAAGCAAACGAAGGCGTACAGTGGTGGTAACAAGCGTAAGCTCAGTACGGCTCTTGCCCTGATGGGTAACCCAGCCGTCGTATATCTGGACGAACCGACCACCGGTATGGATCCGGGTGCACGCCGTCAGCTGTGGGATGTTGTTTGCAAGGAGCGTGCGGCCGGCAAAGCTATCGTCCTTACGTCGCACAGTATGGAAGAATGTGAAGCCCTCTGCACCCGGCTAGCCATCATGGTGAATGGCGAGTTTAAGTGTCTCGGTTCTACGCAGCACCTGAAGAACAAGTTCTCCAACGGGTATTTCCTCACGATCAAGTTAAAGCGCAACGAGGAAGCTAGCAGTGGACGAATCGATGAAGTGAAGCAGTTCATCCAACAACGGTTCCCCGAAGCAGAGTTGAAGTGAGTAACGCTTTAAAAGTTGTGTGGCACTCTTTTCAAATTGCATTTTGTTGATTGCTTCTTCTGCCTACCCTTAGGGAAGAGTATCTCGAATCGGTAACGTATCAGATCCCGTCTGCCAACACACGATGGTCAACCATGTTCGGCATCATGGAGGACGGCAAAAAGGTGCTAGATATCGAGGACTATGCGTTGGGTCAGACTTCGCTCGAACAGGTGTTCCTATTCTTCACGAAATTCCAACGCGTGGAAGATTAGGCAATCGCACACGACATCGTCATCACACTTCAGGGGAGTGACGGGCGTGGAGGAAGAAATGGGGGAACGATCTTTACGAAATCTACGGGTAGTTAGTTATAATCATGTGTACAAAGTGGTAATATTTATTTAAATGGACAATATAATATTGTATACAAGCTACATACAAGCATCAAACTTATGATACTTAAGGTACGTGATTAAGGTACTTACAAGTAGATACTTATTTATCATGGCATGATGAAGGAATCCTGTAAACCTTTCACGGTCTTGCGCCTATCTTTCTGGCAGACGCTTCAACGTTCCACTATCCAAGTGCACAACCTAGAGACGTCAATGGCTAAGTCTCCATCCTTCCTACATCCACTATATACACTGTGCAATTCGTAGCAATGTTCCTTTGGTTGGGATCCACTCCGATTTTCGAGAGCAAACAGTTACAATTAGTGTTCGGATGTGCACCCGTTAGTGCAAGATTTCAAATCATGACACACACTAACTGCTTCACAGAATATACAACGATTCTTTCATTTTTATTCAATCAATCGAAGAAGTGAAATCTATCCACACAATGCAACGCATTGCTTTAGTTATTTCCTTTTCCAATGTTTTTTTTTCTGCTTGATTGTATCAAATATTGATTTTCAGAGACCATAGAAAAGTACGACATTAGTAATATGCTAAAGATTAGCGAAACGGTACTGGGAATACGTTTGGAATCGATTCATTCCCGGTGCGCTACAGAGCTCACATCATACCGACTCCCATATGCTATTTAACATTGAAAATGGCGACTTCTTGTTGACTAATTTCGGAACCGAATTCAAAATGTTTCTCCGGACAACTATACCTAAACCACCCGTTCCGATTTCCGCCAACGGATGGTGCAAAGATGCAGAAAGCAAGAGCAGATCAAGATCAGTTACGTGCGCGTTTGGTAGTTGAATACTTTTAGTAACGTAATACGAATGCCACAACAAAACAGGTTGAAACAAAGTTTTGCAAAGTCTTTATATTTAGTAACTTCGCACACAGGCCGCCGACTTCTTATCGCCGCGCTTGAGAAGGAACAGACAAAACTACCACATATAAAATCTGTGCATCTACAGGACAGAGAAACTGCTCAGTGTACTAGGCATGTATAATTAACGGATGTGATCTTCTTACTTCTTACTTCATCCACATGCACAAAACAAAAAGGTTGAAAACGAACCATGATGCTGTTGAACCTGCAATGGCAGTGGCGAAACAACCAGCGCTCTAAAGAGAATGTGTTAGTTAGTGGATCAACTTCGACAGCGTTCGTTCGCTTTTCCTGTTGCTGTAAGAAAATGCACTAAACTACTTACTTAGCGCTTCGTACAGAAGAGTACCGGCCCCAACGGATGTTGGCCGAGCTACAAGCTTCCCCGCTACTTATTTACGTTGCGCAGGTGGAACGTACATGGGTCGCTGTTCACGAAATTTTCCACCGGGCCGCTGTTGACCGTGTAGTGACATCTGTGACTGGTGATGGTGCTGCTGCATATGACCACCCTGCTGCTGTTGCTGCTGGGACAGATGAAGCTGCTGTTGCTGCTGATGAAGGTGATGTTGCGGTGGCTGATACTGATTCATCGCTGGTGGAAGTTGACCCTGACCCGGTGGGGTAGGAAGTGGTGCAGCCACCGAGGCCATTGGGCCCGGTTTGAACGGCGCATAGTGAGGGTGCTGGTTGCCGTGGGTAACATCTTGCATCGGAGCCTGGTACGCTCCTGGTGCAGCCGCCATTGGAGGTGCATGATGGGGAGGAACGTGTCCGTGGTGATGCTGGTGCGGAAGATGAGGATGGCCTGGATGGGGAACAAACGGTACGGGCGCTGCTGCCGGGTGTGGTGCCGCCATATGAGGTGTGGCGGAAGCGGGATGAAAGCCGAGTGCCATCGGACCTGGTGCTGCAGGAGTATTGGTTGGTGTGATGGGAAAACAATCCGTCTTCAGCACCTCCTCGTAGTTGCCGTATTCGAGAAAGTGTACCACGAATGTGTTCTTCGAAGTGTCAGTAATTTCAGCCGTATATAGCTATGGAGAAAATGTGCAATTGATAACGATCGTAAAAAAGGTTGCATTTTGTTTAACAGCCACGACTTTGACTTACCCCTCCATCTTCCCAATATTTCGCCAGGCAGCGATCGCCTATCTTCCAGTTGGGATACACGGTGGCTATCGTAGCGGCTGGTGGTGCCATTGCCGGTGCCATCGACAGGCTGGCCGGGCCAAGTGTACCGTGCGCCGGCACTGATCCCGGACTTGGCGCAGTGGCGAGTACGGCGGCAGGTGGAGGTGGCGGTTGGGCCAATACGCCGGTTGGTGTTACATTCGGTGCCAGCGGAACAACATTTGGTCCGACCGGCGACACAGTAGCCGGAACAGGACCGGGAGTGCCCAGATGTGGTTGCTGCTGCATCGGATCATACTGTTGCTGGCTTTTGAGAACGTTCAGGGCAAACTCATTTGTTTGCTTGTTCTGAAAACCCATGATCTGGTATGGATTGTAATTGTAGCCGTTCGGAAGCTGGATGAAATTTTTCGGCACACTCGGTGGCCCACCGGCACTAACACCGACGCCCGGTGAGGGCGTTACAGGCGCGCCAGGAGATGGACCACCGGGTCCGGCTTGGGCATTGGTTACAACCGTGGGGAGCGCTATTCCAGGAGGGGAAGCTACCTGTGGTGCGTGTGGCTGCGCTACCGCTGCGGTTTGATTGTTTGTGTTCGGTTGTTTCATCGAACCGGGCTTGTTAGCCGCAGAGGACGTGGAAGATGAAACGGGCGCATTTGGCGTATTGTTGCTGCTGTTGGTATAGCCCGATCCCTTGCTGCCGGAAATTTGCATACCTCCCATCTGTTCCGCGACCTGATTCATCTTGCTATTTGCATTCGTGCTCGGAGCGCCTTGCTTGGTGCCACCGGCTGAACCGTAGGACGAATGTTGATCGGTTGCATTACTCTGTGCAGTATTCGAATTTTGCTGCGATCCGTGAGCCTTGGCAGGTCCTTTTTTGGATTGCTGCGTATTATTCGCGGTGCTCTGTGACGCATTAGCGCCCGCAAATTTCTGAGATTCATCTTTTCCTCCATAGCGGCCACCTTTGTTAGTGTTCTAAAAGGGTGAACGGTAACGGGGAAAGTAAAATATTGCTCATAATACACATTTAAAATTGTAATATTCATTTCATCTACTTATTCAATGTTCAAACGCGTATAAATATTCTTTTTAACCTACCTTGGATCCGTTATTGGTGCCGCCTCCGTAATTGTTGCCATGGTTACCACCACCGGCTTGCTGATTGTATTGATTATGAACGCTGTTACCGTTCGCGGCATTGCTGTTGTACGACGAGCCGGACCCCTGGTGTTGATTGTGATACCCGGACTGCTTGGATGCATTTCCGTAGGATGATTGCTGTTGCTGCGATGTAGCATGCGGTTGATTCGATCCATTTTGCGTCCCCGAGCCGGATTTGCCGCTCGTAGAGCGACTTTCATGCGAAGCTGTACCATGCCCGTACTGCGATGATTGCTGTTGATGGCTTCGTCCCTCCGAACCGTAGGTATTATTACCGTAGCCGCCGGTGGCATTATTGTTTGACTGGCCTTTGCCGTTGTATTTTCCGCCGCCGGTTGTATTGCTGATACTGCTGTTATTGTTGTAACCGTCCTGGCGCTGCTGCTGCGAACTGTGGCTGTAACCGGAGGTTTGATGTTGCTGACTGAATTTCGAATCACTACCACCTCGCGAATTTCCACCCCGTGCACCGGCGCTAGCGGGTGGATTGTTCGACGAACTGGAGGAATGATTATCATTGGTATTGGTTCCTCGGTAACGGCTGTTGCCCGACGACCCATAATAGTCCGACTGCTTGTAGCTAGACTGCTGATCTCGCTGGGTCTCACGCGACTGATTCGAATATTGTCCCTGTCCTCCTTGCTGGTTGCTGTGCTGTTCGCTGCGAACTCGTTCTCCACCACGACCAGAAGAAGAGGTGGTTGTGTTACGATTGGCAAAACTACTCGAAATATTGTTTTCAAAGCGTTGGTTGTAATTTTTTGCACTCCCACCATTAACCATCCCAGCGGTGGTATTATGATTGCTGGCATGATCACCATGGGAACGGTTTGCACTTCCCGACGGTTGGTTCTTCGATGGCGGGTGACGATTGTTACCCGTTTGCCTGCCGGCACTATCGCTTCGCGCTCGGTTCTGTTCCTTTTCATTCGGTGTCGATTCTTTGCTGCTTGTTTTTTTACCACCACCGGACGTTGCGCCTGTGGTGGCTGCAGGTTCCGTATCCTGTAAAATATCGCCGAAATACTCAAACAAAGACACCTTGCCAGACGGTTTCGATTGCAACTCTGCATCATCGTCCCGCTTGCCGAAACCTCGTTTGCCTCCTGATTTGCCTCCTTCTCCTTTACCGCCACCGGACGCTGGATCGGCTTGCGCCTGTTTGCGGTCCTCATGTCGCTGCAGGTTGCTTAGCGCTCGGTGCACATTGTTGCGCGTCACCTTAAGCGCATGGGTTGCTTGCTCCTCTGTGAAACCTTTGTCCATAATTTTCTGCACGTTCGCGTCAACCATTTGTTTTGCACCGCCACCGAACGTTTTCTTGGTACCCAGCTTCGTGGCCTCCGCGATGGCATCGTTGCGCAACGCATTAAATGCCGTATTTTCGGTCGATTCTTCCTTATCTTTTGACTGCAGGCTCTTGAAGTCCTTGTCGGTCGCGGCCAACGGTTGCTGGATTTTCTGACCGAAAGGAATCCACGGCGGTGGCCCGGAAGCACTGAACTGCAATCGACCACCCTTGGCGTACTTCGCCATGGTGCGGCTTAGCTCCCATTTTTCCACCAGTGCCGTAACATGTCCCCCGAGTACCTGTACGTTCTTTTCGCTCAGCATCATTACGCCCTGTATGATACGGATGGGACCATTTTTCAGCAGAATCTTTGTGCCCGGCGGCGTGTTAAGGCTGAGCGACGAAATGTGCTCATGCTCAAGGGCAACGTACTGTGTTTGACCGTCGGTGACCGTAAGCTTTAGCAGGCGGGGGGCAGCTTTCGACTCTTCGTTTACCTTCGGTGCGCCTAGATTGCGCATTTTTACTAGCTGCACCACACCATGCCCATCGAAAGTTTCCGACTTGGTGCCTCGTGAGGCTAAGCTGCTGAGCGCTCCACTGCCATACTCTTTCAAATCGGTCTGCGAGGAAGAAAATGTAAACATTAGCAATAATTGGGAACATTCTTCATCGAAACAAGGAAGGGTTTTAGCATGCGTTTTGTAAAAAGTAACGACACCTACATTCAAGGCCAATTTCACTACTTGCTTCACATCGACGTTCGCCGTGGATCCATTTTTTTCACCTTCCAGCAGCTTGTCTAAGCCGGATTGCGTGACGAACCTAAATAGTAAGGTACGATGAAACGAAAATCAATACCGCATTTCAGGCGTAAACCAAGCCACCTGAAGGCATGCTGTGCACACAATCATCGCCATCTATAGATACTGACCATCCTTGTTCCTGCAATTGTTCTAGCAGGCCCATTCTGCACGCTTGTGGATAGTGTGATCAATCTTTACCGAGCCGAGCAAAGAGCTCCGACCGAACAGGACCAATCAATACCGTCGCTGCGCTTGTTCACTAACACTCGGAAATGCTATTCTCCCAAGCCAAACGAATACGGGGATGCAGTTTGCACTTCAACTAGATAGCAAATGAATTTGCCGTCCACTTCCGCAAGTAATAGTGAAGGCGAAAAATGCACAAGCTCCTCTTTTTGTTCGATCCTGTCGACACACACACGCTTTTGACAGCACCGAGTTGCACCAAAGCACATCTGTCAAATTGCGTTTGCTGAAGAGCTGAATTGCACAGTGGTCGAAGCGCCGAAAATGCGAATTCCTCGCAATTATTGAAGAATTTTGGTATGTAATTGAGCGATTTGAAACAACTTTAATTAGAGCCCAATTTTATAGCAAAGCAATCGTTTCCCGTAAAGATCTAAATAATTTCCCGCATTGGAAAAAAACATGAAAACGAACTCTGTTCCGCACGCATTCGTTTCAGCCCGCTGTCAATGTTCCTGACAGTGCGAAAAGGAACGATGGTGGGGATTCATCAAACGGTTTCCTACAGACAGCGCTCATTTCAAACGTGACTATCGTGCCGGAAAGCTGTGATTCGTGGAAAAGTGTTCCTAGTGATTCTAGTTATCTGAAAAGTATTTTGTGCCTGGCCAATTGAAAACATTACAACTAAGGTGAGAATACGGCTTGCTTGAAATTGTATAATTTTTACCTTAAATTTAAATGTCTTGCTTTGTTCTTTCTTTTTCCAGACCTTTTACTTGTGAAGAAGCTACTCACCATGTCGGTGATAATCTTTCTTTTGGACAACACCCCGCTAATGCTGCAACAGTCAACGATGACTGGGGTGCGCAATTCGTATATGGATATCGCAAAACAGACGGTGGAAAAGTTCATAAAGTGTTCTTTGGAAGCGGATCGGCAGTATGATCGTTACATGCTGCTAACATACGACATTCCACCGAATAACGTGAAGGCGGGGTGGAACGAAAGTTTGGCTCAGTTTAAGAATGCTCTATACACACTACAATGCACTGGAAGTCAATCGGAATGCAAGGCGCTGAGAAATGTGTTTGAGCTAGTCAATCAGGAACGCATGATGATTGGTTTGGATACGTATGGCTATGGCAGATGTCCCTTCAACAACATGCCCACCTACATTGTGCTCATCACAAGCTATCATTTACGGATGGTATCCGATACATCGATTTCGTCGTTCTGCCCTAAAGTGGAAGGATCACAACTAACGAAAGAACCTTTTCGATGGGATCAGCGCTTGTTTGCACTGATTCTGGGCAGTTCGAAAAGTCCACCATACATTGAAAAATTAGCCTTAGCAATGGGTGGATGCTGTGTGCGAATCAGAACAAAGACAAGCTGGGATCAAATCGTAGTGCGATTGGTGGAAAACTTAAAGTTTGAGCTGATGGTTAATTTCATACATGAAGTAACCCGGGTCGCACGCATTGCCGATACAAGCATCATCAAACTTGAGCCGTCGAATTGTGCCATCGCGTACTGTGGTAAGACAGGGAAAGGGTCATGGCCTTTACCAGAATCATACTGGCCGCATTTGGAGGAACAAGAGCTGGTACCACGGGACGCTTTTCCGGAGATGCGCATTCTTCCCGTGTGTTGCGACGAACCGGTATGGAGGGTGGCTTTTCCAGTGGACAAATACGAGTTGCGGGAACGACCCGATAGAAAGAGCGTATTGCCTAAAACGGACCGAGGCAAGATATGGCCGGTGGTGATCATGTCGAGCACGAATCGAAAGGAGCAACCCTTTGGCTACCTTAAACGAGTTTCTGGGAGAAAATTTTTCTATGTGTTACCGTACAACTATCCCGAACTGCATCGATTGATGGAAGAACATTATCCTTTTTGGAACGCGAACAATCACCACTTCATCTGCGATATGCGATACTACATATCTATAATACCACCGTACTACTATTACTACTTGAGCAAAACATTGAGCGGTATATTGGACAACCAGACGCTGAATTTGGTGTTGCCGAACGCAAATGTGTACTGTCTTAATCATCGCATATTGTTAAGTTTGAACCAGATGCGGCAAAAAGCAACATGTTATCGCACGCAGTTGTGTGAATACGTGTCGAAACAACAGGACAAAGCGGAGGTTAAGCAGCCAGAAATTGCTCAGCTAATCAATGAACATCCTTTGCTAAAACGGCGAAAAGAGGCTAACGAGTGCGCTGTTAAGACTATCGTCGTACCGACCAACATACGATCGATTTCGATACCAGATTATCGTAAACTTTACGACATCGATCGGAAGGATCTGATCGATATGATGCATCGTATGCGAAATGCCTTCTATTATCCGGAAAATGTGTCGAACTGCATGAATTCCCTTAAACACGCGGTATCTATATCACAGATGCAAAATTACTCTGCAATTCAGGCGAGTGTAACCAGCCTGCGGACGCTGACTGACAGTGAAAATACAGAGAATAACCAATTCTCACCATTGGCTCATTATAATCGGAAACAGCCAAAGAAGAGAACACCAAAGAAAACGAAATTACTTTAAACGGATTGCAAATATCTATTCGTTTATTTTTTTTTTCTCTGCGTCAGTCCACCTGTATGAGTATTATCATTTTTAAAGATTATAATATCCACATATTATTTAATTATTGATACACACAGGGAATGTTCACGGAAGATCCTGCTTGATCCACATTGAAAAAACAAGGCCAAACAACAGAGCATATGCAAAACCGTCTAAAGAGGAAGCAATAGAGAAAAGAGAGGTTTAGCATGTTTCTGGTGCAAGCAACAAACACGCCATTAAAATTGCCAATTCTCAATCACCGAATTATGTTAACTTTGAAACATTATGTATTGATTATATAGTCATCGAAAAATATCATCGAACGTGTCTCTGATGCGTGATAAACTTTTGTTTCCTTTTGTTTCGTTTCGGTGCTCAACGTGTGACGAATTTAAAAAATGTTCAAGAACACTTGTGTCTTCCTGCGCTAGCGTGGTAGAATTGTCGTGCAAAGCATTCGAACAAATTCCACTAGGGTGAGTAATCTACCGACGCGGAAACAAATGGAACAATATATGAGCAGAGGGTTAGAAGGCAGAGTTTTTGGGTTCAGAGAAGTGATCAGCTTACAGCTATGTGGAGCCTGGCTTCCGGATTTGGAGACACTAAATAATATCTGATCAAGCTACAACCTTATGAAGTTGTATTCATAATATATTCTATTCTTTAAATAAAAAAATGAAACATTACTTTGTTATACTGCCTACGGCCAAGCACGGTTTGCAAATTTCCATTATTTGCTATTTCTTATAATGATTAAAATAACGAATTAGATGTGTTTTCTGTAGGGTAGTTGGCTCAATAATAAATCATACATTTAATAGCTTCGGTTTTGTGTAAGTTCCTAGCGCATCTTTTTTACGATGTGTCATTAGAATTTGTTCGCGTTAGCCGAGTTCTGGCCAAGTGTGCAACGGATTCAAATTTCCGCTATCACCTTTCCCTGCGCCTAGAGCACGCGTATAAACATAAACAAACAGCTTGTTAGTCAGCAGATCCGATTGTTGTTATTGCCTCAAAGCAGGAAATGTGAAACGTCTCAAACCCTTATCGTACTTGTTGCGTGTTGCGTACGCTGAATCGCACCTGATAAAGAGAACCGGCGAGAAAGATGCCCGACGATAATTAGACTAAAAAAGAGGGGGGAAAAAGTTTATGCTCGCCATGGGCGTTCATTAAACGTACGTCCAAATTGACAGTATTGCGGGTGGCCCGGGTACGGTCGTTACTATCATGTGATACATCTCGCTGGAAAAAGGTTGATTGTGGCTGTGCGTAAACAGGGGATTAATCTGTTGTTTAGCCAAAAAGTGAGTTGCGTTTCAGATGGCAAACTTTAACCAGATGCCCAATGAGGTAAGTGTGATGTACGTGGACAGTTCCAGGCGGAAAACAAAATTGAACGGGAGCTCGCTTTACGATGTTACAGATTTTGGAACAGATATTCGATCATCTCGATTATCGAACACGCCGCAATCTGACGCTGGTGTGCAGACGGTGGAACGCAGTCCTGCTATCGGAACGCTACATAGCCCGCAACGTAACGCTCCTTATAGATGGACAACGTACGCTCGTCCTGCACAAATATCCGATTCAAAGAGATTACCCAAACTTGACGCTCAAGCTGGACAACGCCATCAATGGGGATGCTTTTAAAGGATTGCGCTTGTTACCAACAATCGTTCCATCACCGTCCAACGTGAAGCTGCATCTGGCGTTTCCCAACGATCCGCGATGGGTCGCGTTGTGCGAAGAACAATTCGTAAACCTTCGCGCCATACAAACGTTCCGCCTGATGGGTAGTTGCCGAACGGAACATCCGCGCAAACCACTAGCGATTCAAATGGATCAACTGCGTACGCTCAACCTGGAGTGCAGTGGCGTGCAGGACCTTTGGCTCGTGGCACCCAAACTGTCGCGCCTTCATCTACACGTACTGTCCGAGGAGCATCTCGATTTTCTTCTGCACTTCATCCAGCAGCTGTACGCGCTGAGCATCGTATTCGATTCGAAGGAAAGCTACTTTTTCTACAACCTAAAACCGACCAATTTACGCGAGCTAGCGATCGACCGGCGTCAAAAAGGTATGACGAAGAGTGAACGAAACATTAGCATTGCGTTCTTCAAACGTTTGGATCATCTGCAGCGACTGGAGCTGCGCGTGAAGTTTATCGACAGCTACGTACTTCACACCATAGCGGACACCCTGACGCAGCTGGTTGAACTATCGCTGGAAGTGGCCGAAGGTACGATCGAGCTAAAGCACATCGCGAACCTAGCCCGGCTTGAACGGCTGCGCATTGTGGCGTGTCGCGTGAATCTACAGAGCGTGCACTTACCGGCGCTACAAGCGCTGGTGCTTGGTTCGGCGGAACTTCCCGGCACGTACCTCGAGGGCATCGAAGGACTGATGGCTTTCCATCGGATGCGTTCGTTGACGTTGATGAATGTGAAGGTTTACCCGGAGATGCTGCAGCTCACGCCAACGTACAGTGTCGAGCGGATGGTTCTCGCCTTTTACCGCAGGGTACGTGATCGTTAGCTTCAAAACAGAAAGAAAGAAATTTACTTGTATTATATTAGTATGTTTAAATTTAAATTTGATCAAGGAGAATAATTTAATTTTTATCCTTTACATTGACACAGCTGGAGGAGACTCACCTGCTGATACTGGTCAAACGGTTCCCGGCACTACGCTGGCTTCGGGTCAGCCACTGCCATGGCGTTTATCAGCGCGAAATGGACAAACTGAAGCGAACGATGCCAACACTGGCCGTAGCGTTCGACGAGGCTAAAAGTGATAGAATTTAACGTACTCGAAGTACTGAACTGTGTCCTAGCTTGGGTGGGGCACAGCCCTCAACAATACGACCGTATGCAAGAGATTTCATTGTAGCAAGTATCGTTAAAGTTAATTTATTTAAAAACAAAAGTTCCGTTACATGTCCAAAGATGGCACGATGAGTGTGTTAATAGTGTAATATATTAGTGTGTACGCCATTTTTTCTCCACTGACGGAGACGGCTCAGGCGAATTCAACAGTTCCCGGCATACTGCTTTCGTGATCGTTGTGGCCAATCCAAATTCTTCCAGTTCGCGTATTTGTTCGTGCAAGTTTGGCGCAGCTATGGTTGCAATTAGCTGGATGAAGAGAAGAACGAGTACATTATTAGACATTTCAAGCAGTGCCCTCTTTATCAGGCACGAACTTACCTTCTTGAGTGCTTCTTTTTGCTCTTCGTCGGAGAAGCCAAGCAACACCGCAGCCATGCTAGCGCGATTTACGTTGATACAAACGTCTGCAATCTCGGTCAGATTTAGACGGAACGAAATGGGACACTTTTGGACCAGTACTAGCGAGCGTGCGAGTAACGCATCCTCGGCCAATGACTGTTCGCGGTTCGCACTACGGAACGGTTCCTTGATCAACAGCTCCCAAGCCATTCGGTAGCCTTCGAGCCCGAACAGCTGCCGGTGAGCAGTAACGATGTCGATCAGGGCACGCAAATTTCCCACCAGTCCCAATCGAGCCATCTGCTTAAGGATGCCGTTCCAGATCTGGGGTACATATATGTCGTACCCGATGCAGATCAGTGACAGCACCTCCAGTCCCTTCGGATTGGTGGCGTGCGATTGCCAGAGCATTTTCAGCAATGCCATTTTGTCGGTCTCTTCGAACCGAGCGACAGAGATCGTATGCATGCCGAGCGTTTTCAGCAGATGGACACACTTCAACGCAACGTAACGCCTCTGGGTGAAGAACTCCCGGTACGTCGAACAGTTATCGTCGACGAGTTTGCTGAAGCACTGATAAATCTGCAACTGTTTGTTCACGTCCGCAGCACCGTGCGATGGATCCAGGCTGGAATTCAGTTCGGCAACGAGAAACTCAACACTCTTCGAACGCTGCCAGCTGCTGAGAATGTAGTAAGCGCGCTCCATACACTCATGCACGTTCGTTTCGTCTTCCTGGCTCGCGCCCGAAACGTTATGGTCATCGTAAAGCGTTTCCTCGAGCATTCCACTGCCGTTTTTGAACGCATCCTCAGCAGCTACCATGCCGGTAGCACCCAACATGGTGAGCCATTTCTGCAGCAGTCCCATCTGAATAGCTTCCACGTCCAACTCGTGCAGCTGGCCGATGATGGTTGCCAGTTCATTCACTTTCACCTTCTGGAAGCAGGATTCGGTGTACAGCGCTTGGATCAGCTCATGCGGGTTCTTTACTAGCTGGAACTGCTTCTCGTCCGTGACACCGTTCTGCTGTAGCAGCTGTTGCGTTTTCAGCACCGGATACTTGCGATAGATCTTTTCGATCTTATCCTTTGCCTCCGGTATGCCGATCAGGCTAGCTTCGTGCGTGCGGGCAAACTGATAGCAGGCGTATGCAGCGTTCACCTGGTCGTCACCATCGAGCGCATTGCAGGTGATGTAGTACAGGATGTACAGTTTGGTGGACAAATCGCACACACTGTCCACGATGCGAAGTATCTGAAGCGAATAAGGGATGGTAAAACAGAAGCGTAATTAGTTAAACAATGCAAAGCCCCAATTTAAATCTCAACGTGTTCAATACTTACAGACCGCAGGAACGCTTTGTTCTTCGACTGTCGTATCCATTCGGAATGTTGGGATTTTTCTCTGTTTTGAATCTTGTACTCGTTGATCGAATTGATCACGGCCGATCGACAGAAGTAGTCGTTCATCTCTTGACAATCCAAACGCTCTGCGGACGCTTTCATCGAAACCAGTATCAACAGATTTTGGTAGTTTTCGATCGTAATGTCTTCCTTCAGCAGAACCTTCAGCGGTTGGCGGAGGATCAGCATGAATGGGTACCGATATTTGGCAATCTCCGGTAGCATATCGCCGTCCGAATGTAGGCGAGTCCAAGCTTCCAGCTCGGCTTGGCCTGGACGTTGCCGTCGCCGTCCAGTCAACTGATCCTTCAAGAAGGTAAGTATGTTGCGCCACGTGTGAATGTCATCCTTTGTCTCACTGTACTCCGAGAGTATCTCGAAGATGCAGAAGAACTGCTCGTAAAAGTAACCGTTCGCCTGCTCCATGTACATGTTCAGCTTGTGGCAGAGCAGCACCACGTTGTCAATCTCTGCCAGGTATGGTTTTACCTGTGCCAGCATTGCTTCCGCCGTTTCGTTAATCACAATCTCTTCGTGGCCGTATACATTCGCGTTGACGGTGAATGAAAGCTCTTGCTGACTCAGCAAGGTGACCACCTGCGAGACGAGCATCTGCTGGTAGTCCCAACCGAAGGCGTCGCTTAACTTGCGCAACAGTTCCACATTGATCACCTTGTGCTTGAGTTCCTTCATCAGGTCTGCCTGCGAGTGGAAGATGAACGATTTCTTGGCCTTCAGCGATGGATCTAGTTTGCACAGTTCGTGGAACAGCGTGTACCGAAGCCGTTGGTTACGCTCCTCTACCGCCTTCGCTTCCTGCCCGATGGTGAAGTAGTAAAACTCAAGCATCGTATGGAGTGCGATTCGCTGCGATTCATTCGTTAGATTGGTGCGCAGATACTCCAGACAGGTGTCACGGTTTTCGCACGTGAAGAGCGTCATGATGGCAGCTAGAGGAAAAGATTGACCGTTGACGAGTTTAGCAAATCGTGCGGTAAACTTTATGCTTTACGTATGTGCACCCATACTTACCGCTTAGGTTGGGTTGCTTTTGCGAAAGCATGTACTTGATCGTTTTGCGCGTAACGTTTTCTGCGTACGGGGACGGAATCAGGAGCCCTAGCGTTGATTGATAGGATCGCAGCTGGTGCACTATTCCGATTAGTGGCGGGTATTGTTTGGTACGAATCAACCCATCCAGGGTGGTTTGAAAGGCGGTCGAAATGGCCACCTCATCCATCGGTCCCATCAGGGCTAGAAGATGCGTGAACGTGCCAAACGATCTTGTGTCTCCTTTCACGCGCAACAGCACCATCTGCAGCGCGAGCCCCACGCAATTGACGATCGTTTCTTGCTCCTGTACCTGTCGATTTTTTGGCACGTTAACCTGATCGAACTCATCGTTCACCACATCGAACGTTGACAGCGATTCACGCTTCACATCTTTGAAAGCGGTTCCGGTTCCGTTGATACCATTCTGTTTGGCCATCCCATCATCGGCAAGTTGATCGTACATTGCTGTAAACACGGCTTCTGGAATGGTCGTACGCTTGCTGAACTCCTCTTCAATGCCCACTGGATAGTACCGTGCGCCGAGTTGTATCCAACGCAACAGCTCCAATCGAACCGTTGCTTCCTTTGGACAGACGGTTGCGGTTTGATAAAGCAGCTCACGGCACACAGGAAACGTAAGCGGATCCTCCATCCAAACGTAACAATCACTCGAGTGGATAGTTTGCACATGTTGCACTAGCAGCAATGAAACAATGCGATGTACCGAATGGAAGGCACCAGGTTGTCGCAGGTTTGTCATTTCGGTAAGCTGTCCCGCTAGTAGACAGCTAAGATGAATGTTTTTCTGCAGTGCCATAACCTCGTACAGGGAGTCGAGCAAATTTATATCCAACAGTGATGAAAGTCGTCTCATAGCACCCAGCAACAAGTCGAGGAACTGGTCGCGATTGTGCTTAAGTTTGCCAAAAATGCTTCTAATGCCGGTGAGAAGCAAACTGGTACGATCGGTTGCATTGCTATAGCTGTGGCAGGACACGGACAATCCAAACTCGGTACGCAGCTGGACAATATGAACGATCTGCTGAATGGCAGCTTGCTGATCGGCAGTGGCTCGTCGCTTCAACATTTGCAATGCCTCCAGATACGCATCAGTCATGTCCGTTGTAATTCGTCCCCCATCGATCATACGCTAAGGATCAAAAGAATGGTACAAATAAGATTATCGAGCAGTCGGGTTTACGGCAGGCCAACCGAGACATCTTGCGAATGTAGTGCCACAGGATGGAAATATTATCGTGAATGTATGTGTGAAATTTAGCGCTACTTACAATCATCATCGAAATGCTGCTTCGACAGCATTCCTGCTGACGCGTTTTGTCCAACCCATCCAGATACTGGGCAGCAGTAATCACTTCGCCATATTCAGCCATCTTCACAACAACGCTCACATCCGTTGTGAAAGCCAGCTTGGGGTCTGTTTTCACGATTGCATGAATATCGGCCAGCATCTCCGGTTGGTGTAGCTTCAGCACACGCTGCACCAACAGCCGGGTGTTAAACATTGCCTTTAGACTCCAGCCATACTTTACCTTCAGACACTTGATGATCTGGGTTTTCTGTTCGTCGATTATGTCGGCCGCGATCGGAAGATCGCTAGCAGAGTAGCGCATTAGTGAAGCAACAGCTGGAGACCACGGTACCGGTGCGGCACGCAATATCGCCAGCACCGTTTCCAGTTGTTGCTGTTCATCATACAGTAGCTCGACCAGTGCGACGCATCGCTGATCCCAGAAACTGTTGTGCTGGTTAGCGATTAGAAACTGTATGTAGCGTGCGATCTGCTCAAACAGCAACTGTTCCTTGCCGATGAAAAACTTGTACAGAAACTCAGTAACAATGCGGGCGAGCAGATTGAGCGGTGTTATTTGCAACAGGCGGAATGCAGTACTCTTGACATCCTCCTGCATGTAACAATCGAGGCTTGCCTGCAGATTGAACTGCTGTTTAAGAGTGACCAGATCGCGTAACGCACATGCCATACGATGCAATTCGTCCATGTTGCTGTTGTACTGCAGCCGCAGATCGATCAATGGGAACTTAACCTCCTGCAGCAGCTTGATTACATCCTCAATGAACGTCAAACCAATCATGGGCCACCCGGTCAGCTTTTGGAAGGATTTGGTGCGTGTTACGATAAACTGCACCAACAGATGCATTAACTGCGGCTGATGGTGTAGAATGGGTCCCACGAAATGCAGCAACCACTGTACGACATGCAATGGGGACGTATCTTTCGGGATGGCACGCAACAGTACGGCCACTTTGGCGTCGTCGAGCTGCGGCAAGATGCAGGCGATGTGCCGTGACCAAATTAAGCACGCCGCATCCATATCCTTCTGGAACAGCTCGGTGCACAGTTGCAGCAAATTGTCGTGATACACAAACTGCTGCCAATCCTGATCGATTTCGTATGGATCGATCAGCTTCAGCGTTTCCATGCGCAGCAGCTGTTCGTTGATATCGATCACCAACTCCATCTCAACGTGCTAGAAAGTGAAAGCATTGTAAAACGATTCGTCGCTTTTGCGTTATTTCACATAAAGCATTACCTGGGCAGCGGATACTTTTGCGAGCAGGAACTGCAAATAGCGTTTCTTCATGTTCCTATCAGCAATGCTAGCGTCACGAATCGAGGTTAGAAACAGTGGATCATTTACGTCGGCCAAAACCTTCATCAACTTGCTAAAGATATCCTCCGCGTTGGGTGATGTGCTGAGACCATCGAGCAGCTGTTTTGCTCGTGCCTGGTGCACCAGTTGTACGTCCAGCTCGAACTGTTTGGCGAATTCTTCGGCCTCATCTAGGCGTCCAATTTTAATCAGCTTTACCAGACGCAGGGATGGGTCCGTTTCGGACAGTATCTTCAGCTCGAACTCCTGCACAATCGGTTCACTGTGCGTTAGGCCAGCGATGTAGTAGATGTTGGCAGAATTTTTTGGCTGTTGCACCAACCACGTGTGTTCAGACATTTCCATTTCCTGTCGAATTTCCATCGCTGGTGAGGTATTAAACGGATGCGGTCAATTGTTTGCGAAACAGATATCAAATGTATATTTGCAAATACTTACACGGAAAGCTAACGATCTTCATCAGAATCTTCCCATTAGTGTCTGGCTTGGTTGTTATGAGCAGTTCGATAATTTCTCCCGTAGCTTCCAATATCACAAGCTCTTCGATACGAAACATGCACGGTAGCTCCGACATCATCTTCGTCAGTGGACATATTTCAAACAGCTGACCACTGTAAGTCAACGCGTACCTGTTATGATGAATGTAAGAAAACGGAATCAATTTTACAATTAAATGAAGCGATCGGATGTTTTCCAAGATTGCATACTTACTTGCAGTTCATAAGGGTAAACATTTTTTTCACTCCATTGTACTCTGGCTTCAGGGGGACAGTTTCGATGTTTTCCAAGCTGGAGAAGTAAATCGAATGTTTGTTTGCAGCTGCAATCAGCGGAACGGTGGTTTCCTCTCCGAGACTGTATTGCCGGATCGGAATGAAGCATGCGATCGGGTCCCTAAACACTTTTTCGATCAACTTTTCGTAATATGCACACTGGGAAATCTGTTGTTCTAGCTGATCTGAGGCTATGACGTCGAGAATTTTTGCTTCATCGAGGATGAGTCTGTGGAGCGATCCTTTTGTCGTATGTAGCAGAAAACGCCCATTTCCTTCGTCATATATGCCGGCGAAGATGGTTCCTCCCTTTCCATCGGGGTTCTGCAACTCTCTGCAATACAAACAGAAGTTTAGTTACAATGTTGGAGACCTCAAA
>STHB01000011.1:64651-84739 GCA_018908115.1 Anopheles rivulorum
ATTTTTAGGAACGCTTTGTACAGTTCATTAAGCATTTTTATTTTGTTTGCTTAAAACATATATTTTTCTGATACAAAATAACCAATAAATCTGTTAAAATTTTCTTCACTTATCACTTTCATTGCGACAACAATCTAATTCAGGCGATTAAACTTAACGATGTGATGGCGTTAAGCGTTCATCCACCCTATTTGTTTGTTCTGTCACTAGAACGTAATAATCTGTCACATCTAATCAGGACATGCAGATAGCTTGTTTAATCGTGTTTGCTTTGTAGCGAATATTCGCTCCCTCTCTCTTTCTCTCTCTCTCTCTCTCTCTCTCTGGATGCATATTATGAAGTGTAATTTTTCACGCATCAACTAATACGCTCAAGCAACAGTTTGTCGGTCGATGCGAGTTGTCAACCGAAACCGCGCCATTCTGTTGCGCGCGCGTAACGCAGTAGCAGTGACAACTAGACAGCGCGACACTAGACTGCCACCGTGCGGCACCAAATGTCGTTTGCTGTTGCATATAATAAACCGACCGTGTCGGCGGCCTTTTGCTACCCGGTAGCCACGAGGGCACGCAACACATAGTTGCATACGGGTACTTTGCACACATGTATGTTTAACACTTGGCGCAATAAAATTTTAAACGAGTGGCAATAAAAAAAGCTCTACTGCACCACCATGCGTGTATCCATCCCGGTGCATTCGGTGCGTTTTGTTGTTGTTTACTCTTATTGTAGTGTGTAACTATCGTGTGACCGATGCATTTGTCTGCTGGGGTGGTAGATTCACGTGTGCCTGATTTTTTTATTACTATAGATTGTTCACTTTATATCCCACTTAATTGCGGAGTCGCGTGCAGAAATAGTAACAATTCGCTCCAACTGTCAAAAGCCGGACGTCTGACGTTTATTGCCGTCGTCCGCTTGCCGGTGCAATGGTTGGTACGGTGCCAGCAGCTACCCTGCCGAGGTGGGGCCGTTGCTCGGATTTCAACAAACGATGCTGGTGGGTTTTATACTTTACTGACCAGTTGACTCGGTGGTGGAAAATGAAAGTGGTGAACGGTACCATTTTCCACCGGTAACGCCAGTGACCAGTTGGAGTTTTTCACGCATCCAACCGAATGCATAAACGTTCGTGCTTGGTCGATGGTGAGTGGTTATTGAATATTGTTCATCTCGGTGCGAAGGTAACCTTAGCCATGGTTTTACCAGATGTCTAAAGCTATGGTTAATGATGTTGCAAAAACAAACAAAACTTCTCGCACTCAGCAGATGTCACCTAGTCGGTTAAAATAGACGACATTCGACTGGTTAGTGCCAGAATGAACAAAATACATATGGACACTCATTAAGGCAGACAACACATGTTTTCAAAACGCCCCATCTCCTTAATCGGCAGACATAAATTAAAAATTACTCAATTTACCTTATTTTTAGAATTATTGAATATCTTTTAGGACTAATATTGCAACACTAATTATTTGAAAAATACTGCTCAGTATTCTCAACTACATAATCACGTATTATTTATCTTTTGTTTAAAAAAAAACTTGCCCTATTAGTCATATTTGCCCATGTGAGTCATGTTCTACTTCAGCTAGTAAAGCAAATAAAGGGTCATATTAACTTTTGCATACCTAATGTTATGTATTCCGACAAATAAACAATGTTAACCAATCCCTCGATGACTCATTGACCGCGTGCAAATAGTTCGAATTTTCTAACACAAAGCTTCCCCACGGTCGATCGTTAATTAAACAAGGTTCTTGTTTAAAAAAAAAAAACAATCCCTAACATTCCACAAGCTGTAGGATGGAACGACTTTTTCGGCAACTAATTACCAACACAAAACCGTTCGTGGTTCTTCAGTCAAACAGATGGTAATGAGACGCATGAAGGTTTGCTTACTTTTGTTGGGTTGGGCGTATTACCCGATACGTTGTTCGCAAAGTTAGTTCTATTCTACATTCGGTAAGCCCTCGTGATAAGGGTTGAACCGAAAGTGACAGGACACATGTTGATTGCAAAAATTTCCACCGATCGTCGTTCATTGTACTAGTTTTAGTGTGGTGGAGATTTTTTCTCCCTCTCCTTCGATCTTTTCTAGCTTAGTCAGGCTGTGACGTCGAGGATATGCAATTTTTTTTATGTGGGAAAGAACCAAAATTTTATGTACTAGAAAAAAGTTTGACGGTGACATTAGAAGGAATGCGCCCATGAGTGCGCATGTTGGCGGATGCTGACATATTGACAAAAGTCTAGTGTAATATCCCGTCTTGATCGACACCATAAAGACTGCCCCGACTGGATACTGGATCCCTTTTTTTGCCTTTTTCTTCTGGGTTTGGTTCCGTTAGGAGTAAGTCAAACACTTTCGCCCAACAAACCAGCGGCCACCGGTTTCATGGTTACGCCCGGACGAGATTAAATGTAAATTTGCTTCCTCTCCAGGGAAAGAGGCGGCGACGGCCAAATGCAAATTATCTCCACACGACTGATCCAACTCGGCGTGCAACTGCGTGGAATAATGTGGGCCGAACGGTTAAACGAAAACGATCGGTAATATATAAGGGCGGGTATTGTCGAATTTAGTAATACTTTGTCCCCTGTGGCTGGAACTCGGGAATTGACCAATTGTCGTGTGAAAATTTCCCTCGTNGCCCGGACGAGATTAAATGTAAATTTGCTTCCTCTCCAGGGAAAGAGGCGGCGACGGCCAAATGCAAATTATCTCCACACGACTGATCCAACTCGGCGTGCAACTGCGTGGAATAATGTGGGCCGAACGGTTAAACGAAAACGATCGGTAATATATAAGGGCGGGTATTGTCGAATTTAGTAATACTTTGTCCCCTGTGGCTGGAACTCGGGAATTGACCAATTGTCGTGTGAAAATTTCCCTCGTACGTGCGCGAAAAGTTCGAAATTACAGCGTTCACACAAGGGACAAAACAAACAAATAAATAGAAAACCCCTGTCCGATACTACCAACTTTCAATTTGGCGCATGTTTTTGGGAACGGATTTCTGCACAGTAAACATGAAACGTAGCATTACATCGGGTGCAAGGTTACGCAAACAGTTTTCAATGTGAAAATTGAATGAAATCCCCTTATCGCTTGTGTTTCCCCGTCCCAAATGGATTGAGTAATCGAGTATCGAGTCCTATTCACACAGAGGCTACTGCGCTGTAAGACACAAAATTTGCCGTTGCTCATGTTGTGTCTGTCTGCTTGCATGTTGGGTAGTGTTGTGCTATCGACGTTGCATCGAGCTGCAACTTCCATAATAGAAAATAAACGAAAGATATGCCAGCTAACCGAATTGACGTGAGACGACAAAGTTTTCCCGGTGACGAGCAGAGCAATATGAGCAAATCAGCAAAGTAAAAGCTTTGAAACGGAAGGTTGACTTTGGGATAGAGCGTACAGTGGGGACACGTCATTGAAGCATGGGAATTTATGATACTGTTAAACGCCATAACTTTTCTTCAATGATGCGTTTTTGTGTTTTTTTCTTTAAATTCAATACTAAACTTCAAATGATTGAAACTGTATGAAGATGATATGAGCTATAGGAAAAATGTCCTTGCTTCGCCCTTTTTGATACTTCAGGCAATTTAAACTATTTTGTGTATCCTATTACATTCGATTCAGATCGCCAATCAATGTCAATTATTAAAATTTTACACGAAAAAAATGGACAAATATTAATCAATCCCTCAAATTACGTAAACCAGCAATCAACTCCTAATTAAATAGGCAATTTTCACAGCGACAGTGAGAATGTGCAAATGATGGAGCTAATTTGTTTTGCTCTAGTTGCACCGTAATCAAGTTTGCTGTACACGCTTGGTCGGGTGGAACTTAATTAAACCTGGAAGGCAATTGTGCGACCGAACCACAAAAACTAAACTCCACAACCCCACGGTGGAAGTTAATTTCCGGTAGAATAAAATAGTATTCTCAATTAATTAAACTATTCACCGCAAAAGGTACGCAACTGCAGCTGATTCCCGGTTTGGCCATTTCCTATTTGCTTTGCCGTTGTAGGGTCATTTTGTGTAGTAAATTTATATTTGTTTATTTTCTCACTCTCTCTCTCTCTCTCCCTTTGCAGGAATCGGTGAAGCATTTATTAAAAGCAGAAGTTTACTTACCGGCCAGTGCTGCAAATTCACACAAAAAGAAAAAAAAATCATCCCGACTGTTCAAAGGCTCGTTTCGATTCATGCCGGGTAATCCCGGCGAAACGGCTGCGTACGTTTGGTCTGGTCCTAGTGGTTGTGTTCCACGTTGGGAAACACTGCAAGTAATGCGACAGGAAGATGGTATGCGTTGCCGGCAGTAAGATGCTCGCTGTCCGCTGCTGGTACGTCCGTTCGGCAAAGCATTTCCCGCGCCGGTTCCAGACGAACCGTGTGAAACCGAATCTGTCCCGGTGTACTGCAAACGTGACGTTATGAAGCCCGGTGGAGGCGATCGAACCGAACGTACCAAAGGGTTGTTAAACAGTGCAAGTACCGGCAGCAGGGCAGGACAATTTGGTGACCGACTGTTCGTGCTAGAGCGGAGCAGAATCTTCATCATTGTAGCCGTGCTCGGTGCTTTGGTGGTGTCGACCGTGGGGGATGTTTTTACCGTTGGCTATCTGACCGGTTCCCAACGGCGGCCGGGTGATCGCGTTTACGCACGACCGGGTGAGTAGTAACTTTAGATAATTTTGCTTAGTTATAAGATAATTATTATGAATTTTATAGAAACAATTATTTGTAACTGGTGAACGAGCAATTTGAAAACATGAATTGCTTCTGGACGGTTGAAATAGTGCTTGTAGCGCCTTAAGGTATGCAATTTATTGTATTAAATGTCTGATTTAAAATCAATAAAAGTTATAGAATAAATCATTATTGCATACATTCAGGCGTTGTGAAACTTCGGTTTCGTCCAATCTTTGTTCTTGGCAATTATGAAATAAGACAATTATGAAATTAACAAACTGTAAAAGAAACTAATTTTAACACCCGTATCTCTTTGCTCGCTCGCTTGTCAACCGAAGCGAAGAAAAAGCGCACTGTCTCAACTGCATTACGCTACCGTCCCGTCAAAGCGGAGAAAGAGAATAATAATTAGGTACCATTTTCCGCAAAGCCAACCATAAAACGCACTTTGCGAAAACTACTTGACGGGACGGGCCGTCGTTCCACTAATCCGTCTTAAAGCACATGCCCGTGGTTCGCTGGCTTGGGCTCCTTCCGGCTCCTTCGTTCGCTTCGTTTCTGTTTCTAAATGGTAGCGCAAATCGCTACGGATGAGTTCGGTGTGGGAAACTGTGTGCCACCGCTTGGTTGCGTTTGTGGTTGGCAGCTGCTTTCCTGATGGTGTCGTATGTTTCGTTCGTTTTGTGTCATTTGGAGCTTAATCGCTCAGATGTTGCAAGGCGTTCTATTACCCTTTCTTGCTTAGCATTCGTTTGTTCACATTCTGGGACTGTAATTTAGTAGCATATTTTACAAGGAACGGAATTACTTTAAAAATTCCAGCGTGATGTTTGCGTGTCGTCTTTTCCTATGAAATATAAAACTTTATGTTGCAGGGAAAAACATCGTTAACATGATTTATTACATGTTTGTATTAAAACAACATAATAAATATAATAAAAACATATACAAAGAAAAAAATACTACAAACGTAAACGAAACGAGTAGACAGTTGAATTGTAAGTACATTCATTCATTGATATTAAATACTTATTCACCTGCATATCGCTCATGTCGGCTCATAATGCTCTGCCGAGTCTTATAAACCATAGCCGAAGGACACTTCACTTTCGTCAAGCAGGGCACACAACTAAACTGACATCTTACCGCGCGCAGAAAGCACAATGTAAGAGGACAAAATTTGTCATGCTCCGGTGTAAAGAGCTGTCATTTATCTTGCGTGCCGAGATGGAAAGCCAACGCCATCACTCACTCACGGTAGAGCTCTTCGGGCGATGGTACATTAATACCACCGACCGAAGAAAATGACACCGTGTACCTGTACCGTGGCTTTAACGACAGCAAACCCTGACCTTGTGGAATCCCGTTCCCGGATTCAGTTGATACAGTGGTAAGAGTCGTTGAAAATCGGCCTCCCCAGAAAATGGGCGGATATTTGTCGTCCTTGAATTTCGTCGCCCGTACATAAATATTAATGCGATCTGATTGTGCGGTTTGAATATGCAATGTTTCGGTTTCGCATGTTGCTGAAATTGCAAGTGTTATTGTGTGCCTTTGGGTGGGAATGTGTCCCTCCTCCAGATCATCCAGATCGTCTGGAAGCGATAGGGATGGAACGATGGAGTACTCCAAAAAAAAAAAAAAACGCCATTTAATTGGTTTGTGGTGATGAAAAATGTGTTTACACACAGTGATAAGAACATGGCAATTTGGAGTCAAACTGCACATGGCTTGTCATCTTGCCGAGTTATTTATGTTCCCCAGCGTTGGTTGACTATCGTGCTTGCGCAAGAAAAGCTGAAAAGCCAATCAGCTACGTTAATTTTGGAACAAGTATTAATTTATTTTCTGCATTCAATGCCTGCATGGAAATGCAACACGCTAGCAGAAACGGCTGTGTACCCTCGCGTAATTTATTACGTTTTTATGTAAACGAACCTGTTCCGTCGTGGTACAGTTTAGCGTAAAAATAAAGTCTATTGTTTGAGGCAAATAGGTCACGCGGAAAATGCGTGGAAAAGTGCCTCCCAGCCTAAAAATGGTACTGCGCGTTATCATGGTAACCCTGAGGGCTATGTAAAGAAAGAATGGAAAAACTATGCTTTGAATCTACTTTTCTTTTCGGGCGCTGTCCCTACTACGCACTTGTAGTAATGTGCAAAAGCTTGCACTTCAGTCTCTAGTCTTTATTATTTTGCTAGTCCGGGCTTCTTCGACATGAACCGGGTGGATTAAGGAAACAACAACATCCGGTTCTGCTTTCACGCTGCTTTTGTGATTCGCCCTTGTGAACTGAACCACCGAGAATGGAACGGATTATACGATGTAATGGAACCCTTTCCCGCAGGATTGATTGTACATCTTCGGGCAAAAGTTTGGCGTCAAACAATGGTGGTTTCTTTCTTTTTCGTAAATCAAATAAAAGAAAATCGAAACGACACAAGAAGCAGACTGCAACTCTGAACAATGTATAATATTTCATAAAGCAGTAATGTTTGAATAGTACTTTTTTAAGTGAAAAAAATGATCTTCCCAATGTCAGAGTCTTCACACAAAGAGGATTAGAGAAATCTTTGTCAATTAAGTTTTACAACTCCAAGATTTGTGTGTCTTTGTCATGCCATATGTCTCTGCTCATAATGACAGAGTATGGCGGTTAGAATAAAGATAACAAAAAGGAGTGTGTGTGACCGACTTGACATCACGCAGTATAGCATGCGTCATCCCGCAAGCAGACCAAGGTGAATAAAAGTCATATTTTTATCACGAGTTGTTGAAGATCTCGAGTAAAGTGGTTTTCTTTAATTGTCATTATAAGTCCAACTTATTATGCACCTTGAGAGAGATTTTTCTTCCCGTTGGAGAATTCACTAGATGAAGTATTGCCTTTTCAAGATTTAAGGTTTATAATACGCTGCGATTTCAATTTTATCAAGCCTGAGTGACTCATAGTATATGATTTCTGCCTGATCCCACCAACTCATCATACATTTTCTGCATTGCGCGATTTGCGTATTTAACATTTGCGATTTTTGCTCAGAAACTAGTATTGTTGAACAAATTGCGAAGTGTTTTTGTTAACACATACGTGAAGTAAACAAATTGTACTACCACATGTTAGAACCAAAGTAAAAGAAAAACGAATCTCAAATTACGCGAACGTAATTAATTGGTGCGCTACTCAACTTGTGTATCTTTTCACACCTCAAGTCTCCGGGATTGTAAGCTTTTATTTGCTTGCAAGCGTTGTGTTTACTAGCAACCCACTTCCGTACTATACTCTCCTAGAAACAACTTCCCGGGCGGGATTGTTTTCCACTTACAGCAAACTTTGCTCCAAGATAGACAATTAAATATGCACTAATGCCTTCGCCTGGTATGGTGTGCTGCGGACTCGCAGATGCTACCCCACGGACGCAAGAGAAAGTAATACCATTTCCGTATTCTTCTATTTTGTTTCCCCCTCGGACGTTGGGATAGGATTACAAATTTCCGGTGCCATAACCCTAGCCATGACCGAGGTGAATGACCGGTACTTCAGCAAGCACGGCCACGAGCTGCGGTTCGAGGTGGCGGAAACGTACGGCGAGGAGGTAACCAGCATACGCAAGACGGCCGACCTCTGGACGAAGGACGTGATCGGATACGTTGGGCCACAGGAAACCTGCGTGCACGAGGGCCGCATGGCAGCTGCCTTTAATCTGCCAATGATTTCCTACGTGAGTGAAGCGCAACAACATCTGCCGCTGTTGGGCACTATTTTTACGTTACGATTGTTTTGGGTTTCTTTCCTCTCCTTCCTTTGGCGAATAGTTCTGTACGCACAACGAAACGTCCAACAAGAAGCATTTTCCAACGTTCGCTAGAACGCGACCACCGGATCTACAAATTTCCAAATCGGTCGTCTCGCTGCTGCTCGCCTACAACTGGACCCAGGTAGGTGTGCACGGGGATTCGTTTGTAGTTGTGTGTGTGTGTGCCTGTGTGTACGTGTGTGTAACTGTCTGTAGTTCTGCTTAAGTTTGCCTTCAAATACGTACAAGCTTGTCTGGCTGCTTTGCGCCAACCCAGCGCACCGTGAAAGCATAAGCAAACACTTGCAAACAATGCCAAATCTCTTCGCTATTTCGTATGTGTCTTGCCGAATAAAAAAATTCGATCGAAAAAATGGAAAAATAGTTTTCCTCGGCTTCTTTAAGGTTAGTTTTTTGTATCGTGCTTCAGACAACGGTGAGTTCGATGCGGTTGCCGAAACGCTCAAGACGACGCTCCGGACGGCCAGCATCCGGATCCGCTCGGTTGCGACCTGGACCGACATCTACCATCACGGGTATTCGAGCAATCCGTTCGAGCGACTAGTGGAGGACACGTACGAGGACACAAGAAGTAAGTCGATAGATGGTTGGTTCCTGGTTATATTTAAAGTTTAGCTTTTCTTTTATTATGAATAATTAAACTCGAATAATTAACTATTAAAAAACAGTTTTTTATAAGCAAACAACTAGAGAATTTTCATAAAATTGTAAAGAGTTTCATCGGTTGATTGACCCCCCATACTACTGCTGTAATATTAATATACTAGAGACATATACTTGAGTTGTAATTCGCGATCAGATTTGAACCCATGTCGATGGTGCATCATCCCAAACGCCTAGCCCTAGGGCTGTAAGGCTGTCACTTTGACATGAGCTTTAAAACTGAAACAAAATGAAAAATTGTTTGTCGATAAAATACATTCATCCTACTTTAAATTTTTTACAACTGTTGCGAGAAGCAATCAAGAGCATTATTGTGTAATTTGTACAAAACTCGTACGATTACCATTCATCTGATTACGGTTTATCAGCTCTGCCTAACTTGTGCACAAGTGTCGATAGCAGATCGCTTAAATTTCAATTAATAGCACCCGTTTACCGAGCTGTCGCGGTTTTTTGATAAATTATTTCCAATTTGCTCTGCTGACCCTTCCCCAACCTCGTCTTCCTTCACCTCGCCCGCCCCCCCCTCCCTCACCACATTGCCTTCCTTCCGTCAACACCGTCGATGCGTCCTTGCTAGGATCCTTCCCGTTTCGCGCTGTTTATTTATTCATCTTTCAACTTTCCTTCAGCGGTTCATTTTCCTTCCAAGCTCTGTATGGGCAACACTTTAGCCAGAACATTAATCAATTTATTGACGTTTCTCGTTTGGGGTTTCCCGTGTGTCCACCCATCCATCCATCCGCTGCACCACCCACAGTTTATCTTGTGCTGGGATACCACTACGAGCATATCGGGCTGCTGGTGAGCCTACGACGGCGCGGTTTGCTCGACCGAGGCGACTACTTTGTCGTCGGTGTCGACATCGAACAGTACGATGCTGCCCTGCCGACCAAGTACATGCACGGGCTGCTCCAGACGACGCCGGTTCCGGACGCGGTCGAAGCCTTCCGGCACTATCTGGCCATCGTGCCGTCGGCGCCGGTACGATTCGAAGAGTTTGCGGTTAAGGTGAGTTTGTCAGTTCTGGAATCGTTCCGTATCGCTTCACCGTCGGCATGGTGGATAAAAGCATTTCCTCAATAGAACACGATTGGTGTGATAAATCTGTGCAACAAGTGGTTTCGGTAGCGAGTGAAGCATTTTCCTTCCGACAAGTATAGTAACTGATTTTCCTTTTTCAATCAAAGTGTGCGACAGCTTTCGAAGAGCAATGATAAAGGAAATGGTTTCAGATTGTTTCAGTGTTTTGTGTGTGCATTTTGTATCATGATTGACAGGGTGAATCAATCAAATCTCCAGTGAGTCCTGTCTATCTGTCATATTAAATATATTGTATTTCAAGCTAAAACGAAATTGGAATAAAAACAAAATAATAGAATTCTCCTCAAATGTTGCACTGCAATGCGTAAACAATGTTTTTCAAAACTTAATATAGTTCTGTTGAATTAAAACTCTCTAAATCAAAGCAAATGTTTTGAAACTCTGTTATTATACATGATGTGAAAATTTTAATTATTAACTAAAGCATACACATTAAGCGGGATATTGACCCTAGTATAACCAAAATTGCAACAAATCGTAAAAAAAAAATCGTAAAGCATTAAACGGACAATTAAGTGTGGTGCAAAAGCAAGAAGTATGCTCCGTATGGACGGTAATAAAATTTGGTTTTTATGAGCGATGAAACGAGCTCAGACAAAGCCGCTTACCACCAATAATTGCTTCGTGTACAGACTGCAAGATGTGTTTCTTTTTCGTAATTTTCAACTAGAAGCAACGCAGCAGTTAATATAATCAACCGTGCACTTTGCTGTCGGTACGAAACTCTCCAAAATGGAGAGAAATTATTTACGAACCGAAATAAACTTCACCCAAAAACGCGCAAAACGACCGCTCGGTGTTGAAAAGCGTTGGCCTGGTATTACGACAATAAATCTTTCACGCGATCGTCCAAATAAATACACCGCCCCGATGCTGCTGTGTTGCAGCGCGATGCAATACGTTGCACTCGGTACAGTGCGCTCCAGACTCTGTGTACGTCTGTGTCTGATTTGTATTTTTTTTTGTCGGTTGCACCGTATTGCACTTTTTGTGTCGCATCGGAAGGAACGAAAACGAACGTTAATTTATTATGATAACAAAACCGGGGTACCAAATGGTAACATGACACACTGTGTGGGATGTTTTATCGCAAAACAAAGTTTAACACGTTGTCCTTTCTCGTTTGATCGCTTGTCGTTACAACAGGTTAACAAATATTTGGAGCTGCCACCGTTCAACTATCGGAATGCGCTGATCTTCTTCGGAGGCGTAAAGCAGGTAAATATTTACAACCAACGTTACAAGCAGATGATTAATATTTTTTTACAGAAAAAAACAGGATGGTGGGAATATTTTTGGTTTTTGTACAAGATAAATATGAATTGCAACGGTTGCAGGATGGGAAACACATGCGTCGGATTAAGTTGTATCGTAATTTCTACTCGGAGAGCGACGTGATGGTTTAATACCTTTGCATTTAAACATGTGTCTGTCGCTTTTTTATAAATCTTTATTTAAACTGTGTAAAAATCTCCGTTTGAATGTTTGGTTAAAATATTCTTAAACATACCCAATCCAGCTCGTACTGACCATCAGTGTAAAATCAATGTACTGAGTTGCATTCATATGATAGCACTGATTTTATGGCAGACTCTTCTTTCTGAGCTTCATACACCACTCAAGTAATGGAGGACACAGACACACACACACCCACCCACCTGTCATTCAATCAGTTGGCTGTGGGTGGGTATCATTTGCCGACCGCATGCAGCGCCAGCTCGTTATCGGATGCCTTTTATCGATCGGATTGCCAATGGTTATTCATACGGAAATTGAATTAATATGCCTCTCTTCCTTCTGGTCGGCTACGAACAGTACATGCAGCTGGCTGCAAGGGAATCAGTTGATTACCGTCCTTCTTGCAGCGTTGCAAGCACGCCAAGAAGCCTGGCACTTTGCGCTAAGGACTTTGGTAATCGTTCCACTTTAAGGAGCACATTG
This sequence comes from Anopheles rivulorum, assembly GCA_018908115.1. Classification (NCBI taxonomy): domain Eukaryota; kingdom Metazoa; phylum Arthropoda; class Insecta; order Diptera; family Culicidae; genus Anopheles; species Anopheles rivulorum. Next base: position 76,892 of record STHB01000011.1, read on the forward strand.
ATTGCTATCCGATTACGGTACGGATTGAAAGTAGGTTTGAAGGAAGAGATCAAGTGATGTTGTCTAGCGTTACAAGGATGAGCATCAGGAACAGGAGACAGTATCCAACAACACTTTACTCGCTGTTTATTTAATCACAAGTATTTAGAAGAATGTTTAAAATAGTTTAGATTAGCTCCAACAATAAAAAATAATCAATATAGTAGTTATAAAAAAGGATTATTTAACAAACAATCAATATCAAAGTTTATTGTAATTTCTTGAAATATTTGAAAATTTCATTACTTTATTAAGTATAAATCAAATTTTTTATTAAAAAAACTAATCTGGCATCTGATTTAGTTAAATTTTATAATAACATTTATTAAACAACGACTTGTTTTAAGGAAATAGTAAAGATTTGATTTGATTCATAAAGAACTGGTCAATATTGACGTGACCGAACAATACAGCTTATTTTCCACAATTTAAGTATAACAACCGGACAAAGAACCTCTGACCATACGTCCAATCGAAAGCTTCCCCGAGCAAAGATGAGCTGCATGCATGCCATTGTTGGGCAGCTTGTTCATCCTACACAATTGCGTCCAGCTAATGGCTTACTTTGCACTTTCCCGCATTGTCGCAGCACAGCTGTGCTCAAGTACAGCTTCGTGCAGTACAGAACCAAGATTCCGGGTGTCCCGCTTGGTGCAGCATCGACAAAACGAGTAGATCTGTTTCAACCGGGCAAGGGATAAGTTTCGTAAATAACGTTCCAATCCACGAGATCCACGGTTGCATTGTTGATGGTGGAAGGCATTTGGTTGGTTTTCGGTTTCGTTCGAGTTCCTGAGGAAGTTTGCCGGACGATTTTGTGGCAGCTCACAAAGCTGCCATGAAAACACGGAGCTGATTTTCGAACCATCTTTCTACGTGGGTTCGCTTTTAAGGTTGAAAATGGATCTCAATTTGCAGCTGCTAAGTGGACGCTTGTTTCGCATTCGATTGAGGTAGTGTTGCAGCAGTGTTCCGAGCGTTTCCATTAGCAGTGTTTCCTTTTGGAAATTGGGGTTTTGCTTTATTTAAATGCTACTCTACGCTGAGATTGTTTGTCTAGACTTTCTAGTGTTTAATGCTGGAAGGGAAGAGAAAATAAATTTCTTTATGAAAACGGAACCATATACAGCAACAAAGGCATGATTTTTGGGTCACACCATCTAATGCATATTCGCTTTAATAATCCTTTTTTTCCTGTTCTTCCCATTTTTCTTCCATTTCTCGTTAATCACCGTCGGGTGCTCCACATATAGATAAGGGCGGAAGCTGCCTATCTGTACGATGCGGTTCATCTGTATGCAAATGCACTGATGCAAGTGCTGCTGTCGGGCGGCAGTCCGAAAAATGGTTCCGCCATAATCGACGCGATTAAGGGACGCGCTTACATGAGTGCGATGGGGTAAGATGAGCAACCCGGGGAGGGGGGCGATCCTTGTGAACGCATTGCAAATCATCGTTTTGCATCATTTCGTGTTTTTTTCCCCTTCTTGCCACCCCCACAGCTATCTGGTGCACATCGACGAGAATGGTGATGCGACCGGAAACTACACCATTCTCGCCCGGAAGCCCGTCCCCAGCACGACCGACGGCAACCGGTACGGATTGTTTCCGATCGGGCGGTTCAGCTCACCAACCGTGGATCGCATACCGGTAAGTGGGTAATGTGTGTTACATACACATTTTTTTTTTTCGAACAGATGCACTTTTAATGGATTTCCCCGGTGCGAGAGAGACACCGCTGCCCCCGTGACGAGGAAACACATTTGCAATAAAATAATATTATGGAAATGATATGCTGATGTCATAATGCTGAGGGTGGATATGTAACATATGGCATTTTACATTGAACTTTTCATTACATAGCGAGTTGCGATAAAAGAATGTTTTATGACACATGTCGAACAGGATTGGTACTATCAAAGTTAAAGATAACAACTTTTACCTTCTCCTCAAGATATCGGAACGATCTTTGAATATTGAGTATAAGCTACAATTTATTTGTTCGAATTATGATATATTTGATCCATTATTTTTAATTGGAAGCTAGTATTTGCTTTTAAAACGTAAATAGTTTTTAGCTCATATAGTGACGGTAGTGCAATCTAGAGTATTAGACGAGTTAGAGCTCCGTGTTTGACTCAGCCAAATAGTAAAAGTGGTAATGCAAGTGTCAACTACACGCTCCGGTTTAGGTTCAAATCTCAACATGGATCGTAATACTTTTTTCGTACCATACACTGATTGATGCAGCTTATGAGATACGCTTGTTGTTGTGCATAAAGTGAATTCAGACATAAATCTGAGTTCTCAATTGTCTCTTTAATACCGTTATAGTACTCTAGCAATCTTCTACAAGTGTCAAAAAGCTGCTTAATTTACATTAGTTTTATGTATCAGTATAACCAACTATTCAAATGACTAAATTGAAACATGAATAATTTTCATAAAGCAGAAAAAAACAATTGCTTTAATATAGTTGTACATACATAAACTATCGCTACTTGTGCTTTTCTATTATTTTCTGTAAAAAAAAAAAAACAAAACCAAACCTTAACGTCCTTCTTCTTCGTACGCTTTTTGTATTTCCTCTCATCTTGTAACGTGCTGTAGTTTAAAATTCAGGTGAGTTTCATTGTGGATGTGTCTTAATGTGTTCCTTCCCGTTGTGTGCCGCATTTCTTCCGTATTTCACGTTCGTATGTGTGTGAGTTCCAAATGTCTCTCAAATCTGGTCCAATATTCGCTCAGCGATCAATCAACATCGTGCCCGTTTGCAGTGCGTTAGTGTTAGTGCTGTTTATCACACTTGTGATCACCAACATTGCGATTCGCATCGGACGAATCGGATGATCGATGTTGTTTTTCCTGCCCGTGAAGCATTACGGGTTTGTTTGTTTGTTTACTTTTATCTCCGCTGTGTGGGTATCGCTTCGGTACCGGTACCAGCTTCAAATGATCACTTCGTGGCAATCAAGCGTTGCGCTAGATAGTTGGTGTCCGGTTAGAGGTGTCTTGTTTTAGAATGTTTTGTTTTGATATGGTGGTGGAAAATGATTAATAGCCTGTATGCTTTCGCGAAAAAGGAAAATACATGGTATATAAGCATGTATCAACACTTGTTTTTATATGCGGGTTTTTAAAAATACAACTTTAATTAAGTATAAAAATAGCAACATGTTTAACTTGGAGGCATATTTTCATTCGTCACTTTGCAGTAGCATTTTTCATCGGTCAAATTATAAACTTATAAACTTATTAATTTCTGCAACTTATAAATAGAAATGAACCGTTTCAATGCTACGTCGTTCCGTGGGTTCATATCGTACATTTAATTAGCATTAAGTTTAAAAAGCAATGTAAATATCAATGTAAATGATAATGATATTGCCCTGTAGAAATGCATGAACTAGTTTTTTTATTGTAAAATGTATAAATAATATAAACTATTTAAAAATGCTACATTTAATCGATCAGTATAATTGAATATCTGTATTGTTTACCTAGGATTTGATCTTTTATCAAATCTTTTATCTTTTTTGTGAATAGACTTGAAATGAAATTTTTTTCTTGTAATTAAGAAAAATATATTGATTGTACTATAATTATAGTGAAAAGAAAAAATAAATATCAAAGAAAATAAAAGCCATAAAAAAGACCCAGGAAGCAGTAGAAATGACAACCGACAAAAAAGGGAAAAGTATCAAATTCTAAAGAAATTTGTTTAAAAAAATTAATTAGGAAACCTTTCTTCCTATATTCCTTAGCGTCAAACCTTCGGTGTGCATTGTTATCAAACTGTCCTAACCGTTTAACCCCATTTTCTTGCCTGCCTCGATTGTCCCCACTAAGAAAGACGAGACGTTCAGTGCCTTTTACAGATTGAACCATTTAGCTTAATTGTGGGTTTTTCATAGCACTCACACCATTCGGTCAGTTTTGATTAATTGACGATACGGTTGGAGGAAATTTGCTTCCGATAAGCCTGCATCCTTTAAAAGGCTGCTGCTACTCCTTATTGATATTATACTTTTCTTCCGTCATCCTTTTTTTTTTTGGTTTAATTTGTTGAATGATCTCTTGCATGATGAAAATATTTTCTCCCATAGTGGGCAGGTTTTTACTACCAAAGCATTACTTTTTTATTTACACTTTTTCCCGTTCCGTCTAATTTCCTCGGTCATTCGCATCCACTCAACTCATGGACGTATTTTTTACTTTTAATTTCCGTACAGGAGATTCGGCTGTTTGATACGATCGATTGGGTTGGATCCGGTCCTCCGGTGGCCGAACCACGGTGTGGATTTCGTGGCGAAAAGTGTATCAGTAAGTAGAAGAGTGGCCTATGGCAAACCATTCTCATTCGAATACACACACACGTTTGCTTTCCCACCCACTGGGATAGGTTACACGGGCGAGATAACGGGCGGCATTGCTGGCGGTGCCCTGTTGCTGCTGGGTGTCGTATCGCTCGTGCTCTACCGGAACTGGCGCTACGAGCAGGAGCTCGACAGCCTGCTGTGGAAGGTGGACTTTCGCGAAATTCAGATGCACGAAAATGAGAAGGAAACGGCCGGACAGAAAATGACACGGGTAGGTATCGACAGGTGGTCACTCCCAGCATCATGCCCGATTAAGCATTGATTTATGAACAGCTTGGAAAGTGTCGAAACGGGTACATCAACAACACTTTAACAAACGGAATGGTCAATTGATGGTTCGATTAGCTCTCTCTCTCTCTCTCTTGACCTGTCCCGAAAGCTGGTGACCTAGATTTATGTGAAAGCTTTTTACTTTTTGTTTCGAGTTTGTATTTTACTGTTGCCGGACGGAAAGGAGAACTTCGTGCAAAATGTATAAACACGAACAGAAACTTACCACCCGTTGGTAATGGGCGTTACTACAGCAGTGACACGCAGCACGCAATACACCGCGTACAACCATTTGGGTCGATGACCTAAAACATGCCATAGAAGAAGAAGGAAAACTACACATACACACACAAGTGAAGCGACGTGTTAGCTCATGTCGTTTGAAAATAAATAAATAATAACGATTTCCTTCTCTTGTGCGTGTTTTGTGAAAGAAGGAAGCACCAGGCTTTTTTTTGGGGACCGAGTGGACTGCCCTTTTGGAGACATTCTGTCAATGTGTGAACGAGCATTATGATTTTGAAAGGTCTGCCTCGGTTGAGTAAGGTAATGTGTTGTGATAAGGGTCGGTGTTCAATCACTTGCTCGCTTATTCCGCTTTTGCACATTGACCTTTTTTTTTGTCGCAATTTTGCATACCAATTGTGAAGGTATTTATGATCCTTCTTTCACGATTTACATTAAAAGTCGTACAGATATGATCAATTAAATCATTTATTTGTAAAATCAATATTTACTTAATTTGGATTATTTGGTTTATTATTTAATTGAATTATTTTGTTTTATTATATCAAATAGCAGGAGCAAATTGTTTGTTATGCAATGTTTAAAATAAAACTCACTTTTGAATGATATTCTTTATACCACAATGGCGATTAAAAGATCTTCCTCATACGATGGAGGCGCATGGTACTTTGTAAAAATGGCGCTCATATTTCAAACCAGTGCTATGGAACACAAAAAATCGTTAAAAAACCGTCACATTACAAAAAATTAACTGAAAATTGAAAGAATATACTATAAATTTTCGTCACTTTTTACATTACAGACGACGCACCCATTGATACGAACGAGCCAGGTTAGCTTGAGCTCGAATCCGGACCTGGACTTTCGCTACTCGACCATCTTCACACCGATCGGCCTGTACAAGGGACAACTGTACGCGATCAAGAAGGTGAAGAAGAAAAGCATCGACATTACGCGCGAGATGAAGAAGGAGCTGAAGCTGTTGCGTGATATGCGGCACGATAATTTGAACGCATTCATCGGTGCGTGTACCGATCCGCCAAACATTTGCATCATTACGGATTACTGTAATCGTGGCAGCTTGAAGGTGAGTGTTGGAGTATATTTTTTACTTTTAAACCAACCCTGAACCATTCGTTGTGTGCATGTAACTTACTGTTTCTTTTTATCTCTTACCGCCCTGTAGGATGTGCTGGAAAATGAAGATGTTAAGCTGGACAACATGTTCACGGCCTCGATGGTGGCGGACATACTGCGCGGTATGATATACTTGCACGATTCGCCGCTCCGATTTCACGGCTCACTGCGCACGTCCAACTGTTTGATCGATTCCCGCTGGGTGGTGAAGCTGAGCGACTTTGGGCTGTTTGCCTTCAAGCAGGGCTCGGAGGACGTGCCCGACGAGAAGGAGAAGCTCGAGGAAAAGTGTCAAAGTGAGTGGCGTACCATGTCGGATGCAATTGTTTGCTGTGGTGTATTGTATTGGAGTTGAAAGAGTTGTACGGTGGGATGCTAACAACCGGGGATTTTCCGTCTATCTCAACACTTTAACTCACTGGAAGGCAATGGTTTTATCCGAATCCGATATCCGATTTTTACCTTCCTTCAAATATTTGTTTACGTGAGGGAGAGAGTAAGATAAACAAAGCAGCTGCTTTTCAGCAACACATCGTAGTTTAATCACCTGATTAATTAGTTCGATCTATTCGCCATCCTACTTCTGTTCTGTTCTCATGGAGCAAATTTGGAACTAGACGGTAAACAAATTTTGAATACATTTTTTGGTAGGAGTCTTCTGTGAATTTCTTCTAAAAGTTCAAATTAAAGATTTCTAGCGATGTAGAGTTTAATATTTTTTTTACTCTTTTCTGTAGTATTATTAGCAGTTACTGAGTAAAAGCGCCTACAAGTATGCAATCGTTGATTTTAAATCACCAACCAACGTTGTTGATGTTGCAGTGCGTTGATGGTTGCATAGTTTTAGGCGTATTGAATAATCATATCATGCTTCAAATACCTGAACTATATGTAATGAATAACAATTTTCCACTTTTATTTTGCACTTTCTTTCAGAGCTATTGTATCAAGCGCCCGAACTTTTGCACGCCGGCCCTACGGCAACCGTACCAGGCACACCGAAAGGTGACGTTTACTCCTTCGGTATCGTGCTGTACGAGATCTTTACGCGCCGTGGCCCGTTCGGGGAAATCGAATGCACCCCGATGGAGTGTTTAAAGCGCGTGCTAAACCCGCTCGACCCACACACACCGTTCCGACCGGCGATCCAACCGCTCGAAACGTCCTTCGATTGTGTGCGCGAATGTTTGAAAGAGTGCTGGTCGGAACGGCCCGAAGATCGGCCCGACTTTAAGGCGATCCGCAACAAGCTGCGCGTGCTGCGCAAGGGCATGCGGCCGAACATCTTCGACAACATGATGGCCATGATGGAGAAGTACGCCAACAATCTCGAGCAGCTGGTCGACGAGCGTACGGATCAGCTGCAGGAGGAGAAGAAAAAGACGGAAGCGTTGCTGCTGGAGATGCTGCCAAGACCGGTGGCGGAGCAGCTGAAGCGGGGCCATAAGGTGGAGGCCGAAAGTTACGATCTCGTCACGATCTACTTCAGCGACATCGTTGGCTTTACGTCGATGTCGGCCGAAAGCACACCGCTGCAGGTGGTCGACTTCCTGAACGATCTGTACACCTGCTTCGACTCGATCATCGGGCATTACGATGTGTACAAGGTGGAAACGATCGGTGACGCGTACATGGTCGTGTCGGGACTGCCGATCCGGAACGGGCTGATACACGCGGCTGAGGTTGCGTCCATGTCGCTGCAGTTGCTCGAAGCGGTCGCTGAGTTTAAGATTCGCCATCGGCCGAACGATCGACTGTACCTACGGATCGGCATCCA
>STHB01000011.1:109546-274744 GCA_018908115.1 Anopheles rivulorum
GGTTGACTGTGTGGGGGTGAGTCGCTAGGGCAGAATATAGGGGACACACAGAGGCCGCTATTTATAGCTCGTGCCGTAGAGCACTTTCGTTTCGATGGACACCCCAACAGGGGAAGCGAGCGATCAACGAGGTTTCTGTTTATATTTTTACTGCGCCAGAAACTGTTTGTGCAGTTATGTACCGAACGGTGGCAACAAGCAGCTCGTGCATGTTTATTTGCGGCACGGTGTACGTATTTACTATCGTACCATTCATTTTCGATTTGCAGCAACAAGTAATATTGCTAAAACAAAGCAAAACCACCGTGCCGTTGGGATATGTTCTGTATATACACACTGCACTCTCTGGTGTACTTTTGGCTTTGCTAAAAGAAAAAACGATCTGTTTACCTTACACATTTTTGGGGCGTGCTGAACGATCCGCTTCGAGGAGAATTTTTACGATCAGCAAAAGGAAACAGGTTTGTTTGCATAAGAAAAATATAATTTGCGTTTCACTTTCGTGGTATGGATGGATGGGGAGTGAAAAATAAAAGAGCGAATAAAGAGCTGTGGAGTTGTGGTTATTATTATAATTATCTCATTATCACGTCTGATCGAGAAATCTTTCCTTGCTTCAACGATCATGCACTTGAAGCAAAACAATGAGTTCTCCAATCCGGATTCTTTCACTTTGACAGTTAGCTTGCGGCCACTTTGACTCAAAGTCAATAGAGAGGAGGTCGACGCATACCATATAAACTGACAATTCTCCGTGGGAAAAATTTTTTGGACCAAACTGTCAGATTTGTTTACTTTCGTGTGGTGTTGATGTGTGCATTTGAAAGCAGTGATACTTAAACTATCTTAAACTAACTTCTTTTCGTGCTCCGACGGCTGGCGCCCTTGCACAGGGCCTAACAGGGCAACGCTCTCCTTAGGGCCTAGTTATAAAACTATGAAATATTTAAGAATGCACCGCTGCTCTGATAGAACAAAACAATGACTACATTTTTTATAAACAACTTTTAGACCAAACTGTCAAAATTACAAAACCAACAAAAACCATCTATGAGGTAACCTGTTCTTTAAAATAACCTTGACTTTGACTGTTGAAGCTGCAAGTGTCATATTAGCTGTCATTTGGGCAGTGCGTCCTGTCAAAATGGGATGTTCCAACTTGTTGAGTGTATTGCCCAAAATTATTGAAAATGCTTTTTTGTTATTAGTTTCCTCTGTTCTGCTAAAATAGATTACACTAGACAGAAAAAACATAACGTAAAATAGAATTCAGATGAATTCCGTGGGTTTACTCAAACAACTTTAATCCATTTGTATGTTTTTTGCACATGGCTATCATTTTAATGCTATTTGCAAACTGATTTATTTTTAGACACATCAACATCACTTTTTTTAGCATGTAAAAAATATTCTTTGCTATGGGTGTTTTTTACTTATCCGATAGAAGTAATAACATTAGTATTTCAGCTCTATTTTTCCCAGTGCATCCCTCGCAATGGAGCCGCCCAGTCAATCGTAAAACCGTTGCCATGGGTACAATAAACGATGTACCGATGTTATTTCGGCGAAAATTGGCAACCGGTTTCAATTGTTCGAGCGATACACGAGGCAAAAAGTTCATGAAAATGGTCGTGGCATTCAATGTGGTCAAATATAATACGGCTTTCGTGCCGATAAGGGCTTAACAGAGGAAAAGGTTACGATGGAGTATTTTTATTCGATTTTTTTTTGTGTTTTCGCTGGAAAAGCATGAAAGAAGGCTTTTTATATATTTTTTAGAAACGCGATAAGAAGAGGTTTTATTTTTAAATTTTTCAGTACATTTAACTCGATCAGAAGGCATCATTGATATTGTTCTATACACCGTCTATTTTTAGTGATAATTTGTATAGGATTTCAGGCATTCTATGGTGTAGTTAGGCAAATTTATGGAAATCTCTTTTCGGTTGCATTTGAAGAATTCCAAAAATATTAGTCAAGCGTATAACGAGGCCGGCACTGTGCGTTGGAATGTGAAACCATTTTAAGTGGTCTCACAGCAAAGATCGGCACTTCCTGGAAAATGGGATGAACATTCCCGGTTAGCAGGGTCTAACCTCGGAACCGATGAAGTTATGCAAAACTATGCCTTTCATTCTTACCGTGCGGCAGCGCCTTATCAAAGTGAGGCCACGTGACAATAAATCATTCCACTCTGGCGTAGTGGTGTGTGTGTGTTGGACAGTGTTTTGCGGCATGCCACCCGTTGCATGGGTGGCGAAACATCCCTGTTGCCGGTCCGGTCGCTTTTGCACGAGCAAAACTTTAAAACTGAAATGCTATTTCAGGGCGCGTGGAAATTGCGGGAGTTTAGTTACGCTTCCGGAAGTCGTGGACGCATAAGTTTTTTTTTCTTCGTGTTGTGTACCGGAAATTATGGCACGTTGTGAAATGTAGCGGAAAATGTAGGACAAATGTCGGCATAGGAAAGAACCCATATTAGGGAGGTATCGTTTCACGTTTCGTATACGTTCCACTGGTGTAAAACGTCTACTGCCGAAGTTTTGTAGCACACTCGTAGAAACTAATTTATAAATTTTGTTAACTTAATGTTTGGGAATATTTTTAAATGATAGTTGTATATATATTACATACCTCTAACGATTCTTTGACCACGTTACTTTAAAGTCTCGTGAATCTCTAGAAAGGATAATGGTTTGAATAACTCTTCATAAAAGATTCTATTAAACCAGCCATATTCTTCTTAGAGAGGTGCTTATTAAATTAATGCTTTTATTCACCATGTCAGTATTTAAAGAATGCAGCATTAAATTAATAACGTATAGAACTCTCTTATCATGTACAGAATTACGGGCCTATTTCTACTTGCCAGCAGGCAAAACAGCCCTATGAGCTACACAGAAGAACAACTTTAACATGCATAGCGCTTGTTCTGTGAGGAGTAACTTAATCATGAGTTTTACACACGTCCCATTGCTCGGAGGAAAGTACCATGCATGTTACAGCGTGTAGCAGACATAGAAATTCTCATATTATGCCCCAGGATAGTAAGCTAGTAAGGGTCGTGGGTATCTTCAAAGGATGCACCTGTCGCTAGAACTACTGGCGCAACATTGTTAACCCACCTGTTGTGCATTCAAAACGTAGGATTTGGGGTTTCATAGGGAATATTTTAAACTATAAAGTAAAATGTAGAAGAGTGACATGGTTTGTTTTGTCCTCACACCGTAGGGAGTTATACCCGGAACGAGTTAAGTAATGAAACTGCCTTCCCAATGGGTTATTCTCAACCGAGACCTACTCATTATACGCGGGGCGTATCGGTTTGGTTTTGGTCCGAACCTTTTTTTTTTGTAGAGAGCGAGCGAGCTCCAACAGCACAACGACTAGCTAGCTTGCTGAACACGGCAAATGGACAGGATCGGCCCAGCGAAGGCTTGGCGTTGATCGGTATTAAGCATACAACATAACTGTCAGCCCGTCGGCGGCATAAATTAATGGCTAATTGTTGGTTTTATCGGTAGCAACCAGTGGCCCAGCAGGTTCCTGGAGGAGGAGGGGGTTGGAGGGAGGGAGGGGGGGGAGTGGGGGGAGACTATCAGCTGGGAGTAAAGTAGCGGAAACGGTTGCCTGCCTGCCCGGTGTTGCCTGCTGTGTCATCCGATCGAACCGTTTTATCGTTTGTGGTGTTAGGGGCAAAAAAAAAAAGAAGGCGCTGGCATCCGTTTCGCCAGGATCGTTTGCCTTCCGTACCAGGTTTCCATGGCGGTTAGGCCGTTGGCTTGCAATATTTAGACATTCGGTAAAAGCCCGACCGTTGGTGTTGGTGCTAGGTAAATAAAACCGCGCTACGCCGGTGTGCGTGAGTAATCCAAAATGGCACCGCAACGGTGACAAACACATCTTGCGGCACGTGGCCAACTGCGTGTTTGCTGATTTTGTTTAACAATTTTTTGTTTGTTAAATAATTGTAACTCTCAAAATATTGTTCTCACCAACGATTGTATGTGCATAATTGTTAAATTTTTAATCATGCTAATGACATCTACATCATCAGCACGTGACACATGGCCATGTTTCGTCTCGTAGCGTTGTGCTTTATGGTTCTTCACATCCGCATAAAAAAAAAAATAGAGAATAAAACCACACAGCACAAGTTTTCGCTACTATTTCGGTGATGTTTAATTACGCGTTTAGCAAGACGGGAAAGACACCGCTAAAAAAAAAAAAAAAGGTGTCCCGTAATATACGTCCTTTAGGTAGCTTCCCCGATTTCAAAAAAGCGACCGAGAAAACTGGTGCGAGTCGACCCGGGCTGGACCGGGTGGGTGGGTTTGTTTGGTTTGCACCCGGTAGGTGATAATTTATCGTGATGGACGGGGGTAAATATTTAATTAACACATTCGACAGCACGGGAATGGTTTGGAGATAAATATCTAAAAGCCACCACTATTGGTGCACATGTTTCGCGAATTGGTTTTTGCGTCGTGGCTATCGGTCGGTCGTGTTGAGCGTCACTGTGGGTTTTTTTTTCTTTTTCGGTCGCTCTTTTACTTATTCGCGTCCAGTATATTTAACGCACCTAGATAATATATCGTGTGCTGCGGGAAGTTAAAAAAACCCCCCCATCCAATCGTAGACCAGAGAATCGATCGATGGTCTACAATTTTTTAATACACGCGTCATTTTGCGGCCGTGTTCGTTTTGTGTTTGTTTATTTTTTGAAACACTAAGCAGCAACAACCATTCATTCCTGGGGCGCCCTAGCGACAGGGGGCAGCTCATATTTTTACGAGCGAAACTACTAAACGACGAATGAAATGCAAACTTGGTGGCGATACGCGATAAGTGGACGCTCAATTAGTAACTTCGGCCACCGGTAGGGCGGACACACTAGGGAAGAATACAAACGATCTTGATTAGGCGATGATACGGCAACCTGTAGCTAACGCTTAGCAGTAGGACGGTTGTCGCTGCGCAAAATCGATCCATCGTGTTCGGTGATTTCATTCGACGGAAGCTTGTCCGATTCACAGAATGTTAAAAATATGGCATTTATTTTCACTTTTATATTAAATTATGTTCAGGAAGTAGTAAAATTGCTCTTGGTAAAGTCAAATTTCTAGTAAGATATTTTTTCAACCGAAGTGTAAAAAATAATTCTAGATCTTTTGCTAGTTATCCATACAAAATCAAATGTTCTTCAAGCGGACCACACAGTAACTATTCGCTTGAAGGGGAACTAAATATTTAATCGTTATAATTACCTTTAATGCTTTGAGCAAATTTGTCTGCATGCACCGTTTTTCATTCGAATTCTCTTTGTTGTGGTTTCATTTAATAGTCCAACCGTTTAATTTAAATATCAAAGGACCTTCCTCATGTTCCATTTGTTGTTTTGCCGCTTAAATTAAGGTATATTTCTGCTTGAAGCAGAAAGAAAGTGTAGCACACGAGCGTACGAGACGACCTACTCCGTCGGCGAGTGGTAGCGTGCACCCACGGCGTGTGCGAGGCAAGGCCAACAAAATGCATCCAGAAATTAATCGCCCACCGCACCAAAACCGGTGACCGGCCGTGCAAGTCGGCGGCACTACAGGTCGTCGCCGTCATCTTGGCCGTGCATGTGCTGGGACGCCAAGCTACCCCGCTGGGTCCGCTGGGTTCGCTGGCTGTTCCGTGAAACAGGTTAGACCGGGCCCGGGCAAACCGCACACCGCTCCGGCGTTGTTGTGATTCCGGGTGACACTCACGCGTGGAAGCGAGAGAAGATGTCATCTGGTTGGGTGTATGCCGCGGCGGAGGTCAATGAAACTGCTGTACGGCTAAGTGGTTTTTCGAGGTGGCAGTTGTTGTGGTTTGGTTTACTTAAGCAACTTGGGGCATGGCGAACCGTTTCCTACTGCCAGGCGAAAAGGTGGCAACGGCTCATCACGCTAGGCTGAACTATTTTAATACGCGGTTGTTTAATAAAAGATATTTATAACGAAAAGGGTGGAAAAAAGCTTCGCCTTTTGCTTTGCTGTTCACACCCGGCACGTAGTACTAATTACAATTAGTCTAAAATTTATTGCTTCCAGATTGGAAACTTTATTTCCGTCACTCCAGTCACCGAGCAGGAAAGCGCAAGAACGCCAGCAACGAGACCGTGATCCATGATTGGAAATGGAAAATGTGATTTGGCAAGATAGTGGAGGGGGAAAAAAAAAACAGCGTCGTATCACAGCCCAGCACACTAGCATTCGATAAAATATAGTCTTATGATAGCGCCCGACAAGATTGTCGTGATGGTGAAGTCTTGGTGAAGCGGCGGTCTGGCTGGAAATGAAACCGTCACCCGGTGTGCGGTCGAGCGAGTTTCAGACAGGCTGTCCTTTCCGACACACAGGATGTGTTCTGGATGATGGTTTTGCTTCCCTTCTGCCTCGTGCCATCTTTACACGCCCCGGGTCCCGGGTCCCCGGGGGCACACCGGAGAATGAATACCGGCACCGGAAAAGAAGCTGACAGAAGCTCGGTGCGAAAAGTTCTTTTTTCCCCATACAGGTTCTGTTGTAGCGTGTTGCACTGTGAAACACTTTTTAGAGTTGTTGTGTTTTTGCTTCACGTTGCCTGTATCTCTTCGTGCGGGAGTGCATTAATGCAACGCATGCCAGTGACAGTACGCAGCGTCGCTGTGTTTTGCAGGGGTACTCGCTTTTGTTTTTGTTTTGCTTTTGTATGACGCCGGACAAGGAAGTGGATTATCGTAGAAAAATTATAAAACCGCAACAGGACACTTTTTTCTCTCTGTGAAAAAAAAACAACTGTTTATAAATTTATGGCTGTTGTGATTTGAATTCATTTGGGGTCCAACAGAGAGGAAGGTAATCTTTAACAGATAGATATATTATGATGATGTTATGAATTAAATGGTAATGGAATGAACATGATTTATGGACATGCAAAAGCTGTAATAAAAGTCAAGAAATGCCAAAAATCTCTTGAACAAAGTAGAATGAATCAGAACCCCAAAAGCGCGTATGAAAGACTAAAAAAACGTCCATAAATATTACATTGTTCTACGAAACCAAAACTTTGGAAAAGGTATTTTTTGGGATTATTTATAAACCAAACAGCCAAAATGTCACAAAGTTCAGTTTGTGTTATAGTTTGTGACATTTTAAATAAAAATACGCTTTGTTGCTCTGCAAATAAGATAAAACCAAAACTGCAAACAACTTTTAAAAAAGCTTATAAAAGTCTGCTATTCTGTACAAAGGATAATGGGCAGCATATCAGCAAAACATATCCCAATTCGTTTACAGTCTTTTTCAGAAAAAAAACGGCGACCCAACATAATTATTTGCTCGCGTGGAAAAGAGTTTATAATTTGCCCAGCTGTAACTTTGTTGTTTGTTGATGTATTGATTTAACAATGTAATCAGATATTCCCATGATGTAGGCCTTTCAGCGAAGGCGAAACGCAAAAACGATTTTTGTTTTCGGCTGAATGTGTTCGGTAATGTTGCTGCAACTCATAAGCCTTTACTTATGTTATTATGACTGTAGATAATTAAATTTTAAATTGCATCGAAAAATCGTTTCCAGTAGTGTATGTATTTATGGAATTGCTTTGCTATGGTATATATCAGCAGATAATAATTGATTTGTCAATAAAATTAAGTCTCGCCTACAGATTATGGTGGAATCGGAACATATAGTTTAATAATGCTGCCAACCCATTTCGCTGGGTTTTCGTTACGACAGTCGTCAATTATCACATCGACCTTTCTTGCCCGTATCAACTGTTTGTTCCCTGTTTGCCTTTGCCCAGGTTCACCTTCCTAGCAAACATTTCACAGAACATAACTGAACCCATCCATCATGCTACTTTGTTTGCCTGATTGGCACCAGTTTCGAAACGAAATCGGCATGAAAAGCAAACACACACACACACACACCCAGGCACATATGCTTAACCTTCTCATTACCATTTGGTGGGGCCGATTTCCGGTTACGGCGATGTCCGCTTCTTGCGGTTGCCTTTCCAGCTGAGCGAAGCACCGATGATCAGCACCGATCGAGATGACCATGACATTTTCTTTCCCAGCATAGGCCCACCACGATCGATCATCGGCAGAACAACGTACCCTCCCGCTGGGCTTTTGCTTCTGGCTGCTGTGGTTCGTGTTTTATTTTTATTAAGTTTTTTTTCTTCCTTTCTTTCGTAAATGTTATCTCTCGGTCCTCTTCGACCGGTGTTCTTTTCTGTACCGCGTGCGCCGACACTGATGGTGGCAGTGCGAACGAAAACTTTGTTCTTTTTCTTACTGCATGCAAAGCTTACGCACGCACTATTGGCAAATCAATTAATTTAGAGTAAAGCAGCAACGTGTGCGCTCACGGTGTAGCTCTTCCTGTCTGCCACGAAGGGGGTACGGGTTTTAGTACGCATCGTATCGGATCGCGTCCGGCCAGCAGAAAGGAGAATCAAGACATTCCGGACAATGTTGCAAAATTGCCCATTTGCTTAGGGTGGCCGGTTGACTCGAGGTCGATGGATGGCTATAACGGTGGGTTTTTTTTTAAAGCTGGGACGCGTAAAGCTGGTTTTGACAAACGTGTGCCGCCCGACAACGGGTCGCCCCATCGGTTCCCCGAGGTCTGGCTCTGACTTTGATCGACTTGAACTTGACCACCTAGGATACTCGGCTCGTAGTATGAACCACCGAGCACGCACCGTGGTCGTTTTGTTCAGCACTGCTTGATTGATAAGTGAGTTGAAACAGGGATAGTATTTTTCGTACCTTGCATCTTGTTTACAAATTGTCCGTGTGCCTTCAGTTGACAGTTGACAGTTGAAAATGACAGTTGTTTACAAATGACAACTACTTCGAATTGACATCACTCTCCTCAATAATAAATTGAATGTAGTTGATGTACATTATGCACCCTTCTGTAACATTCAGTGGCCTTTTTTAAGACGTCACGTATCGTCGAGTAGTGATAATTGTCTATAAATGACACTCGAAAAGACCGCATTATTCGGTTAACCGGGATGCAGGAGCAAACGAGCACGGATCATCGGGAGTTCGCGTTGTTTACAAGATTTGAATTCTCAGTTTCAAAACAAATCTTAGTAGAACAGACGATCAAGGGGACAATTTGGGTACTGTTTAAGGCTTTCGTTGCAATATTGATGTGCTATTCACATTTCGATCAGTTTTGTTTATAATTTTTGCTGGTTACTTCACAAGCAAGCAATTATTTGCACAAAATAAATTGATGAGTCAAGTTATGAAGGAAGCAAAAGAAAGCCGCAAAGCCGCAACAAACCGAAAATAAAAAAAAGGTAGTAGCAAGAAGAAGAACTCCTTGTCTGCAACTGCTTCCTTCGATCATTTCACCACCGGTGTGCTGGTGCGGTTCGATCGATTATGATCAGGCATAAATTATTGGCTCGAACATTCCGTTTCGTTTGACGGCTTAGCACAGGCGCACAAGGAAAGGTATCTGTCGGGGTATAGAGGGAAGGTATATAGGGTTATGTGGTAAGGGGGCAAAACGGAAGGGAGGGGGGGGGGAGGGGGGCACGGTAGCAATACGGATGGGCAGTTTGGTTTTAATTCGATCGGGGACCACCACGAACCGAACTGGCGTCGCCGTACTGCGGCAGCGGTACCATCATCTCATGTGCCAGGGTGCGGGTTTGTGCTTTGGGTCCAAGGTCCCAAGGATGGCTAGCCACATTTCAACCCGGGTGCGAAATCGTTGACCGTACTCAGTTGAAGGTGAAGTTGTTTTGTATTTCTTTCCTTTGTTGGAAATCTACCATTTAGAGCGAGAGAGAGAGAAAGAGAGAGAAAGAGAGAGAGAGACAGATTGGCAAGGAAGGAAGCATTGCGATGTAGCACAGTTATTACTTAATTAGCGATACAAACCACCATCATGGTTCGGAGGTTTGCTAATGCCTCCAGAAGCAGCGGCTCGCCCCTCACAAAACAAAACGCACACCGCGTAGATAATTTCTTTGCGGACGACAAACTATGACAACGGACCACCACCACCGTCGGAACCATGGCTTGGTCCGCTTCCGGCTTGGTGGGAAAAAAAGGGACCGATAATTGAATCAGCATCCCAGCTACGGTATGGGATGGGACAGGGTAGAGTGATGTACTTGATGCATCACATCCCAGGCTATGCGGTGGAAAAAGTGTTAAAGCATGATAATTGAACCATTGTGGCATGAAGGTGGATGAAATGTTTAAATTCCACAACTGAAGTACACATTTAAACGCTCAAATCTCTTTGCCATTTATGTTTCAAATCGGTTGTTTTTTTGACACATTTACTTACATTTTAAACCTCTTTGTATTGGATTTTTCATTCACTAGTCAAGTTACAGTCAAGGCCGCTGTTATTGCTTGAATTTAAAAGTTTTTTCCATATTTTTCATGTTTTGTATCAAAATTTTACATTTTTGTTTAATTATTTTGGTATTGCTTTAGAATAAAAAATATCTAAATAAGTGGATACTCGTCGATATACTTTATTTATAAAATGCAAATATAAATTGTATGTCCAAATTTATTAATACTGCTTTATCTACCGTACAAACGCCCTTAAAGAGCAATAATTTAAAGTTGTAAAACATGTATCAAAGCGCATACGTGAAGCTTCACTTGACCTGGTTGCATGTGATAATAGTAGCAGAACATCCTCATACAAGATTCACTAACCATAAGCTCTTCATATGAATTGAATTGGTTACAGAAAGAGAAAAACGAAAAGAAATGAGGAGAACAAACCAAAAAAAAATCCCTGCATATGCAACTACAGTGTGCACCCGCAAACGATACGTTCGATCTATTACGGGAAAATGCACCAGATGCATTCATTGAGCCGGGTAAAGTAAAGATCCGAAAGCGAATCATAAACTTTGCTGACATGGTAGTAAAAAAAAATAATGGAAAAGTCAGTCAGACGGGGCCTTCTGGAAGAGGAACCCAATCCATCAGCCAAGAGACCTTTACCTTTCGGCTACGCTATATGGTCGGGTTCATCGGGTTTAATGAATTCCATTCAGACAGGCAGGGAACAGCTCGCCCTCTAGAGTTGCCTTACCAGCCAGCACGACGCGGGCGTAGATCGACGAAAGGATAAGAATTTCCATTTTTGCTGCGCTCTGCTCGTGTGCGTGCGTTCTTTTGAGGCGTACGAGGCTTGTAAAAGGGTTCCGTACGAAAGTAGAGTGTGTACTGTACCGTCGCTCGTAACATCAACATCAACGCGACCAATACCTTGGCCGTGTATGTGTGTGGCGGGTAATAGAAATATTGATAAATGTGTCTCTCCTTCCAACGTCATCATTACATTGTTGTCGCCAATTTTGCGCTAGAAATGTTTGCTATTTGGAGAACGTGATATGAAAAATAAATATTAATCTAAACGTCCATTTTTTTTTTCTCGCAAACCCTGCTGGTATGAATCAATCTTGACTTTGGCATCAGACGTTACAGCTGCTACGGTTGATAAGACGAATCATTCAAAATTCTTGCCCGGCGAGTGCAAACTTCCGGCTACGATTGGCGGGCAATGATTGAATTTGCCTACAGCAACCGTTCGGTAAACGGACTGCAAGCATGGGGAGTGTGAAAAATGTACCATTTTCCACATGTTTTCCATCTGCGTTCCGTCAGTTCCATTCCGAATGCAACGGAAGTAATTCATAGATTCAATATTGAACCGCCAACTAGATGTATGCGGAAGTTTGTTAGAGTTGAAGGGGAATAAATGGCAATTTAATAAGATCAGCCTATGAGTTCACCGAAGACTTTTAATGATGTTTTATGGGATTTTATATATCTTTATTTTATTTTTAACGCTTATTTTTAATTCGCTTTCTAAAAAGCAACTTTTTAGATAAAATTTTAACTTCAAATTAACTTAATTTAGAATGACTAACTAAGCATTACGTGTTATTGCGTATTATTAGATTATTTTTAATTTTTAATACCACATTGTCTAAATGAACTTGGTCGAAATGCAATATCTGCATAGCAATAGCTGCCATTTGCAATAGACAATAGTGCATCGGTGTCTTATTGAAATCGGATTGGAATGTGTGTTCCAATCCGATAGACAAAGCGATGTTCGCACGTCCGACTAGCCGTGCGTAGTCGGCAATAAGCCGTTTCGTGCAAATTGCCACGAGCGATGCCAACGGGATAGAAATTATTGGATGATGATGAGCAAGAAGGATCGAGCGTACTAATGTAGCTAGCACCAGGGCCGGGTCACATCACAGAAGCGTGAAGCAAACTACAGTGTGGTGCCGATGTTTGTTTCATTCGTTCGGATCGGGTTGGTGGTGTTTAATTCGACACCACGGCACAGATTTTAATTAAAGATTGCGACGGAAGATTCGATACGCTCGTTCGATCGGTTTTATTTGAGCTGTTAGTTCCCCCTGCATAATTGACATCGATTCAAACCGAAGCGTAATGGGGTGAAAAATGGAAGGCCACTGTTCAATCAACAGGTTGCACCGGAAACCGTACCATCCGGCCATATTGCCGCCACCGTCCACCGTCCGTTTGACGAGACCTTCGTTCGGCCGAAGGCGCGCGCTTCATTGATTAGCACAGTGCGCACACTTCTGGCCGCGGACCCTAGCCGGCGAGTGGATGCATTGCATCTTTTCCCGACGGTTTCAATGATTGATTAAACAGTGCTACACTACCCCGGGTCGGTTCAACTTTGTTCGATGCCGGCGTTCGATGCAGCAACGCTCAGCTGGCAAACGGCCAAAGAGATTTGTATGGGTCTTCCGCCCGGCAATGTTTGCGCTAAAATTCATTTTCTTGCCAACCTCCGGAGCACGAAGCTGAACACCATCAACACCAATTAAGCGCAGACAATGGACGAACCGGGTAAAGGAGGTATGTTGGTGTGTGAGTGGGAATGTGTGCCGTTTAGTAAGAGACCGATTGACAATTTAATTTTGAACCTCGTCGCAATTCGTATGCCGGACCATGGCGCTGATTCGATCGAGATTGTTTGATGAATAAGTGCGTCAATACAAAGGTATTGGCATTTATGACAAAACGCAAGCGAATTAATTGATCGACATCAATTTGGGTGCATTAGTATTTAGTTTTTCTTACTTTTTTATCGATCGCGTTTGCCGTTCGAACATCAAATGGTACATTAATGTTCATGAACGTACTATTTATATGAATAATTTTGATATTGGGCAGTGTTTTGCTATAAGTAATCAACTAGCTGCTACTGATTGGTGAAATATTCCTTCCTTTACTACTTATAAATGTATAAAATGTGTAGATAGAGTTTTGTTTATTTATTGGCTCGTAGTATAAAACGTGATCCGTGTCCCACCATTAGTATAACAAAATTCATATCCCACCATTAGTATAAAAAGGTTTGCTAAAAAATTAAATTAAAATAATTCTTGTTATGACACGCTTGTGTGATCGATCTCCTAGGTCGGCTGGATTAAATGTGAGTGAGTAATTCTTTTTAATTTCGCTATTACATCATTCCCTTTTCTCGATAAATCAACACCAGTTTAAAGAAACAGTTCTAACGTAGCGTGTAAGGGAACAGCAGCATCACGATCTAACACTCTTCGGGCAGGGCATCAAGGCATCGCAAACCTGCACCATTCATGCAACACCAGCACGACACAATAGCAGGGTGCGGAGGCCCGATCCGGGCGGTGGGAGGGACTTAGAAAACCCAGCAAAAGAACGTTGCAACGATCGCCAGGGCACGGCGACAACATGATCGTGTGTGACTACGATAACTTGCTCGGCTTCACTTGCAACTGGTCCGCAATCCAAGGCCAGTTATTTATACGCTATCGGTGGGCTAAAAATAGCTACACTTTTAATAAATTATCTACCCGTATTCCTGCTTCTTCCACACACTGTGCTGTTGTACGGTGGTGGTGTCTCGTCGCTTGGCTGGGGTGCCTTTTACACTCGCTCGCACACTTTCGACACTTGAGTCGGCTTAAGCGACGACACTTGGTCGTTTGTGTTGCGGGTGCACGTGGAACCGAGAGGCGCGGTCGACGTTTTGATTGAAGTGTAGAAAATGGAGACGATTCTGTGTGTGCGGTGTGGAGTGTTCTACCCGGCTAGTGCAGCTTGATGCCTGGTGGTGGCATGATGAACCATCTTCGGAACGTGCTCCAGCATGCTGTGCTTTCGAGTGGTCGCAAGAATCTCCAAAGTCTACCAATGGAACGTAACGAGAAGTTGATCTTCGAACGGCGCTGGTACCGGTACCGCTTCGGAAACACACAGCAGAACGTGCTGAACGCCATGTTTTAAGGCTGTACGTTGGAAGGGAAAGGCAGAGCAGCTGAATGAAAGGAAGGAAGAAGGGATGGATCGGGATGGGAGTTTGTGCGTAAAAAGAACGCATTGCAATGTAGTGTTCATTCGCAGCTCATCAGAATAAATTAAACTACTCAATAGCATTTGCGATTGTCGTGTGGAACAGGACCAAATAAATAAAAAAAAACCATGGGAAGAGATTGGAAAATAAAGAACGGTACGAGCGCTCAGAAGTCACGGAGCAATATCATTCGACGTCTGAGCGCGATGCCTAGCGACATGCTCGTTGTAAGCTTGATTGAATGTACGTGTTTCGGTTGTGTCTGTATGGTTTTGAGATTTGGTTTTGTATGGTCGGTNTGTAGTGTTCATTCGCAGCTCATCAGAATAAATTAAACTACTCAATAGCATTTGCGATTGTCGTGTGGAACAGGACCAAATAAATAAAAAAAAACCATGGGAAGAGATTGGAAAATAAAGAACGGTACGAGCGCTCAGAAGTCACGGAGCAATATCATTCGACGTCTGAGCGCGATGCCTAGCGACATGCTCGTTGTAAGCTTGATTGAATGTACGTGTTTCGGTTGTGTTTGTATGGTTTTGAGATTTGGTTTTGTATGGTCGGTGATGAAAACTCGTTAATGAAGTGAAGTAAAAATTGAACCACAAACGCATAACAGTCACATTCGCTAAGCCTGCCAGAAATCCAGAAATAGACATCTTTGGTATTGATTGCCGTCATTAAAATTAATAATTGAATTCATTACGTCTTTTCTAAACTTCTAAAGCCTAATGTCACCTGATACAAATCGTGCCACGTGCTTTCGTCTAATAATTAAATTAGCATAGCATATCTAATGAAGATCGTTTTAGTTTTTGCCATTTCAAATCAAATTTAATTGTATTATGTACTAATTTGATGAAATTGTTTAGGACTTTATGTTTCGTTTCGCCATTCTGCAATAAATGTTGGAATGATTTCATTAGAATCTTCAGTATAATTAAGAAAAGATCTTTGATCTTTGCTAGTTGCTTGACAGCTTGGCATGTTCTAGTCCGGAAGCTTCGGACGTTCTCAAACGTGTACTCGGTCGACCTAAGTCGACAAAGTGGTAACTGTTGCATTAATAATTACATATTGCATAACTTTAGGCGAAACTTTACAAAACGATGAATTTGGTGCAAATCAATTCGTGGTAAATAGCTTAAAAATATTTGTATAATTGCATCTTAACACTTAAAAAATAAAGAAAAAACGTTAAAAACTACTTCCGTGTGCGATTCATTTGGAATCGTTTCGAGTCAATGAATGGTTGTTTGGTGGTCGCCCGTGCCCGTCGCTGTAACACTATCGGACGATTGCATGAAGTTGAAGCCACCGAAGGATGGAAGAATAAGCGAAAAAGGAGAAGAAAACAACAACAACAGCAGCATGATCGTGTGGCATGCGAGGCTGGAACACAGCGAATGGCAGCGAATGAAGTGCGTCGATCTTGTTCCATCCATCATGTGCGCGGCAAGTCTTGCAACCGGTTGATCCGGTAGTCACGACCGGCGGTTTCGGTGCGGCTATTTTTAGAACGGAAAAATAATATTTATTTATTTACTGATACTGTTGTTTGTCCGCTGTGTGTGTGTGTGTGGATGAACGCGCGCGCGTGTGTGTGCGCCCAACTTTTGCTGGCAATTGTTGTTTGGATTTTGGGTGGGGTGGTTGCGGGTGTGGAGAGTGCACGAAACGGGGGGAGGGCGCGCGACCTGTTGCTGGAGCGAAGGAGAAAGAAACGACCGATTTACAATATATCATCCCCGACACACCGATCGCTGGCGTCGTCCTCCAGCGTCGTCGTCGTCGTGGTCGTGTCCGGATGATTAACGTTTGCCGATGATGGGAACCGTTTTTGTTACGCTGTGGCCTCTTCCGAGACACGCACAAACAGCGACCGTCCCGTCGGCCGTTTGCACGTAGGTTTGAACTTTTATGCAAAGCGCGTAAAACCTTTGGTGTCGAACGTTTTCTGGGACATAATTGGAAGTAACGTTACAATGGACTTTCGGCGAATATGCGTTTGTCGAAACTCCCAAACAAATAGTTGATGGTGAAATATGTTCCAGTACTTGTGAATCTTGTTGTGATGATTGAAAATATACATAATAGTGCAATTTGTTGAAATGAAATTATTTATGAACCAAATTTGTGCTTTGGACAGTTTTATTCCAAAACTAAAAATTTACCCCGGCACCGTTCAATGGATCTTCCCTCGTTTTTTGTTTGCTTGTACAGCTGTATTGAAATGGGAACTGGTACACACAAAGGAAAAAAAAAACAACGTTCGGTACACGTACACATCCATCGTAACGCGACGTCACCAGACATGGGAGATATTTTTAGCGCTCCTCCCCACCCCTCCCTCCTACTCCCCCCAGCGCGTATGACGGTGGTGGCGCACCTTCATTGCATATTCCTGTCAACGACACACGCGGGGAACCCACAAACGCGGATCTTCGCGATCGTGGCGTACCCCGAAAACAATAGTGAACCGTGCGTGGCGTGTACGGAATTTGACCAACGCGCACCAAAGCACTCGCACACGTAATGTCAACAAGGATGTGGTGGAAAGTGCTGCCGAAGCTGTTGCTGTTGCGGCGTACCGAGCGGCATTAACATAGATCGCGCCCAAAACGGCCTCAAAGTGGCGCAACATATTGTTGTCGTTGCTGATTGATGGGTGGTTCGTGAAGAAAATCTTAATATTGCTTTGTGTGTGTGTGTGTGTAGTTGTCTGTTTTTGTCCGGTTTGCTAACAGAAAAGTGTGATTGTATAATTAAACACACGAATTGTTGAAATTCTTATTTTGTTTATGGGGGACATTATTAAAGCAGATCATTGTAATAGATTCTTCTGCAGCTACAAATAGTCAAAGAGGTAAAATAAGAGAACGATCAACCTTTTTCTTTCGAAATTGTCGAACAATTTTGCATGTATCTTAGCACAGCTTGTGAGAAATACAAACAAACAATACGGAGAAAGAAAATAAAAACCAAAAACACCACACACAGACACACCTTCCTCTCCCATGTTACACATACTTTCTTACGATTTGCTAAAGAATTCGAGAAACAACAAAAAAAACCCCAACTCATCCCCAAATTGACCAGCAAGCGACGCCCTTCAGTTTTGGGTAGGAAATGTTATTTTTACAAATCCGGTTTTTAAGCTGCTGGTGTCGTGTCTGCGATGACTACTGCTGCTGCAACGTGCCCGGCTTTTGGTGTTTGCCGGAGGCAGTAGAGAACCTTCGGCTCATTCCTGTAGCGCGCTGAAGACACCGCAGCTACATCGGCGTGTTTCGAATTTTAGCGGTCATTGATGATTGTCGCCGGCGTGCCATTTCGTGGTCATGGCAAACGGAGACAAATGGTGGTTTTTGTTTGTTTTTTGGGGTGTATAACCGGCATCTTATACACAGTGTGGTGCTTATTTATGGCGGAAGAAATTATTTTAATATTGGAATATATTTTTTCACTCTTATTCATGCGAGTATTTTAATGAAACATATATGTTTTTCAATTGAAATTTTATACAATCATCAAAAGCAAGTACAATTATCCACCGTTTTGTTTTTCTCAAAACTAGTAACAACACACATACTAACACAACAATCACATTTGATTTGACAACTGTCAAAAATGGTTATCCGACAGCGCCATCTAGCGGGATGTAGCAGCTTGTGCAATCGATAATACACTTTTCCTGTCGCGTCAAACACAGATTGCCAAATTTCCCGTTTCCGAACAACCGTAACAAGCCTCGTAACGTATCGCTTGTCTTCATTAGTGGCGGACAAAATCAACAACAATGGTTTCGGGGTGGGTAGGGCATCCGGGCGAACCGATTTCACCCGAAAACAACACGTTGGTTCAAATGCGTTGAAAATGTCACCGGAACAAATACCCGAAATTCGATCAAGTCGGGTCAGGTTTTTCCATTAGTCTACATCCCATCGCCCGCGGTGGTGGCAGTTAATCACCGTTACGTGTGAAACTTGTCGAAAAGCGTGCACGGCGCACACCAAACCAAACCCGATGGGTCAAGGTTGCCGTTCACTCCGCCAGCAGGATGAACGGGGTGGAATGTTGTCGTTGTCGGATGTGTTTATTCACCGCTGTGAGGGTTCCGCGTGTTGCGCTGGGCTTGGAGAAAATTTTCCCTGATTTTTGTTTATTTTCTGTATCTGTAACGATGGCAGGGAACGATGAGATCGGAGAGAATCGGATCGTGCATTCTTTTTCCAAACCAATATTTGAGCAGTTAAGATAATATTTTTCCACACGAGTTTTCACGATAACTAATTGAATAATTAAACTTGTTCCATTGAAGAAGATAAATGTTTCGGTGAGTTTGTGTTTTTTTTTTTGGCAACAAAAAGTGGGGGAAAATCCAGCAGTGAACACATTTTTGCGGATCAACTTTATGGTGTTTATGTTATTAACATTATGAAGAGTAAACATCATAATACGATCGTTTTGTGTGTATCCGTACCTCCTACAGTGGAAAGTTGTGTTGATGTTTTGCCATGACAGCAAAGCTTTCTCCCTTGTGCGAATCAACAGATGCGAGGGCGTTCTGTAAGATAAATATTCCCTACAGACGTCTTAGGGTACAGGACGTATGTTTTATTATTCTTACCAGAGTGTGTACCGACAGTCAGTGCACGTCTTGGCGCACGACACGCGGGAGGCTCTTCACTTTTCTCCCACGGGGATTAAATTCCGCAGCATCAAAGGATTGCGCTTGTCTACGCCGAATGTTTTCTTAAATCGCGAAATTTGCATAATCGCGTCTCGGCTGTAATTGAACACCCGAACATTAATTATTAGTGAAATGTTCGGCGAAGCTCGCGAGCATTGGGTTTGGATCACCATTCATGCCAAGTGATGCCATGTTTGGCAAACGACCAATCAAAGTGGATTAAATGAACCCGACGAAAGGTGTGTCTCAACTTGTGATGTGAAGGATAAAAGTTTAATTTGATGCTTTGCTATTTATCCTTCAAAATTGTATTGATCTTTGAATGCTTCCAGCTCGTAGTGATCAAGTACACTCGATAGGGTCGAGTTAAACAGTTTGAGTCTGTTTTATTCTACTTTACCATTTGGCATTACAATCTCCCACCAACGTTTCAAATTTTGTTAAAGTCCTTTTTTGTTGCTCCAGCAGCGATTGGCTAAAGTTCATCATTCGATTAGAAAAATACAAGCTTCTCGTGGTGGAGGGCTTAGGAAGGTTAGCTGTGGGGATTGTACAGGCCATCAAAAGTTTTAGATTGGAGTTGTGATGATGGAATTTTAAGTATGGTCAATACGGCACGAATCGCCATTGGGATTAATCGTAGCGCAAAATCGCTTTTATTTCGTCATTAATTACTTTTTTCTGAAGAAAAATTTTAAACAAACTCGAAGGTTTCATTGAGATACAGTTTGCATAGATGGCCTCAGGGAGAAAGCTTAAAGTTTGCCAAAGATTTGACGTTACATATGTTCTGAATAATTTAAACACGAAGCGAATAAGTTAATACCGATTTTGTTTAATGTGCATTTTATCAAACTAATCAGTAGCAACATTAAACAATTTGAGAGACGCTTGTGTGTTGTGCTTTAATTTCGAGGATTAAATGTGAATATGCTGCCATTACGAATGATGATGCGAGAGAGTGAGAGTGCCGTCCACGTGATGGCGTTAAGTGGTGTTCTGCTATTTGCCAAACGGACGACGACATTTGATCGAATAATCACCAAGGCACGTGACCCAGCACTTGGGCAAGCGATTGGGGTGAGGTGAGAATAGTGTACAGTGATACGTTCTAGCCACTATATGCAACGTTTCACCGAGTCACCGAACGAACTGGATGTACCGACGATATGTACGGCGAAACTGTGCAACTCCACATGTAGTTGCACGCGCATCCATTTAGCTTCATCATGTTAGGGGGCGTAAATGTAGACGGCGAGGGAAATTAGTTGCCACTGGCGTTAGAGTTATGCATCGTGCTATTGTGAAACCTGTTGATTGATAAGTCAATCAGGAGCCTTTGACGAGCTGGCCCGGATGTGTGTGGAGATTGCATTACGTTATTGGATTGTTTCATAAAGGGATCATTGTAGCATCAATTAATCATAACGAATCAAAGCGTCTGTACCTTTCGTTGTGCAATTTTAAAACAACTTATCCATCCGCTCGATTAGTACCAAAGCTACCGAACGTACCGGAACGGAAGCTGATTAATTAAGGTTTTCTCCCAAATGTCCTGTGGGTTTGCTGCTCTTTGAGGTCGTACTTCATGCCGCACGTTTGAAACGCTAACGAGCGCTGGAAGATTACCGTGCAGCCTAACATAATTAGATGCATGAGTGAGCGAACCAAAAACGATCTCTTCGTACGAAGCTTGTTTCGTAGTTTGCATGTTGGTGTGTTTCCCGCACCGCAAGCAAAGGATGGGTACGCGTTGTCTTCATCCTGGTTACGTTCGGGAGGCTGTGCGTTGACTTTTGATTTACCCAACGGATTAGACGGTCGACTGGTTGGAATGGGAATCTCTTGCGGTTGATTTAACATTAAATAGGAAATGTGTAGTGTAGCAAACGAGTGGCGAATGGCTTCACACGAGGCAGACTTTAAGATTCGCTTTAAATGTACTAAACGTGTGCAAATGTCGTCTTCTCTTCCACAGCCGGTGTTCGAAATCGGTTGGAGTCGCGCTGATCGGCCCCATTCGAGGGGGCCATGACGCGTTGGCCCGTCCTACTGCTTGCACTGCTCTCGGTGGCGTTCGGTCATGTCCCGGCCGTGGTGGCCCTAAATTCCGGCCCGAATGGCGCCGGTATCGGTCACCCGCCGAGCGGCGGTTCCGTCGGTTCCGGGAGCCCGGGCGCACCGGAAGCGTCTGCATCCTCGGCCCTGCCGCTCTATCATGACCCGTATCAACCTCAGTCGTTGCTGCTTCAGCATCAATCATCCACCCAGCAGCAGCAGCAGCAGCAGCAGCAGCATCAGCAGCCGCTACATCAGCACCAGCAGCAGCAACAGACGCACTCGTCCGGCTCGTACATTACGAAGATGCCGGAGAACTCACCGCACCAGAAGTTCCGCAACAATCGGACGGTGCTGACGCTCGGCTATCTGACCGCGGTCAAGGGTGATCTGATCGAGAAGCAGGGCCTCACCATCTCGGGCGCCCTCACGATGGCCCTGGACGAGATCAACAACGATCCGGACCTGCTGCCGAACGTGACGCTGGCCCTGCGCTGGAACGATACGCGGGGTGAAACGGTTGTCGCCACACGTGTCATTACCGAGATGATTTGTGATGGTGTGGCCGCATTCTTCGGACCGGAGGGTACCTGTCAGACCGAGGCGATCGTTTCACAGAGCCGCGATATACCAATGATCTCGTATGTGAGTATACCGTGCCGTAAAAGTAATGTTTACTAATGTGCTAACACACGTAGGCTATGTTATTTTGTATCAAAAATTTACAGCAAATCAGTGGAAATCGTGTCTATAATGCTTTATAGTAAGATCCAAACAAATGGTCTCGTAGCTGCTCATCTTCTCTTTAAAAAAGTAGTTTGAATTGTTGACAGCATTACTTTGTTGTTGACTTTACAACTTGCAAGTATAAACGATATTTGTGTTCTGCTATAATAAAACATTTTTTTTTTTTTAGTTTGTTAGAACGGAACAGGCCGTATTAGACTAATTTTACCACGAAGCAGGCTAGTCAGACCGTGCTACGGGGGGACGATCCGAATGGGATTTGAACCCGGTCCGGTCGTGTTAGGAACAGGCGCCGTTGCCAAATACACCACCGGGCCGCCCCCTATAATAAAACATCTCGCACTTAAAATTTATAGCAAATTAATTTATAACCTTCATTTTGTGGTGCATTTTTGTACCTTTGTTAATGTAGTAAACTAATACAAAAAGCATGCTTTTTTATAATAATCTTTTATGAGTGTGATGGTGACTTTTGTCTTAGGCACATGAAGATCTGTACGTTTAATGCGATGATTAGAAAATCGGTCGACGTTTTCTTATCATTAGCAAACCCATCTTCGCTACAGTTACTTTACTTTCATCATCAACACCGATTGCATGCGATCGATAAGGCATGCGAAAATAAAATAAAAAATTGATTCGACCTTTCGCTCGTTTGTACACGGCGTTGACGTCGCTTTAACGATGCTGTCAACGGATGGTGATTCGGTTGAACTTGCAGCGAATGTTACACGCCCTATCTGGCGTCCCGATCTAGGCATCTTCGGCCTAGTTGACCCCTTTGCACTACGCCAAGAACAATGTCGAAAAGTGTCGCACGAAATGAATAATGTCGCTCTAAAAATAACACCCAGCAGTGCCAGTTGTGTTTGATCACGGGCATCGGGAAGCTCCATGCCGTTGTGCTGTGTCACACAACGGGTGTCGAAAAGTGAAGGAGAAAGATGAATTGCTTCATAAATGCAGTTGCCACCGAGTGCATTTGATCCGTGCGGACACTCGGCGGCGGCGGTGTGTTGTTTGATTGGGTGGCTCACTGCCGGCTCGATGACAGTGGTGGTGAACGTCTTCCTGCATAATTATCAGCATATTCTTGGGCGTTCGATCGAGCGATAGTTGCTTTGTGCAATGTTTTGCTTAGCAAGCCTGCTCGAGGGCACGGCACGGCAAAGACGAAACGAGGCGAAGCATTCGGTTATGGTAATTGATGATTGCTAATTAACTCAACTCAATAGCAAATGTCATCGTTGTTTTTCTGTCACTCACAACGGCGTGCTGTATATGACATAGATATGGGCTCGTTGATGATCTTTAGTTTTGAAACGGGCGATAGTTAAGGTGCATCATGCAATACTTATGTTTATGTTACTTTTATAAAACTTTCCAGTTCATGGAAATGGATGTTATGTTTTGTACAACATATTTTCTTACTTTATGTGTACATAAAAGTTATTAAAATTGAACTTTTGTACTTTTGCTGAGTATTTTAAATTTATTATAGATGTGAAGAATTAATCTATGCGTTCACACTCGAATTTCATTCCATTTGGCACGTACTGTGCAGATAGTGTTAAAATTGCCTTTTCACCTATTAGACACGATTCTAGCTTTAGCTAATGGACCGAATAAATTGTAACTAACCGTTCCCTTTGATACATTTATTTGCAGAGATGTTCCGAGCTGCAGCGTAGCTCACCAATTCCTACCTTCGCCCGGACCGAGCCACCCGATACTCAGGTATGTGCGCCTATTGCTAGTAGTTTCACCCAGGTTGTAGTACACACCTTTCCCCGTTTCATCTATTAATCAGAAAGTTTGCAAAACAAATGTGTGCAATAGTCATTACCTGCAAAAAAAAAGCTAAACGCCAACGGTTGGGTTTGTGTCTGTTTTATTGATTTTATTTAAATGAGATACAGCTAGGATGCTGCTTGAAATCGTTGTGTTGTTGTGTACGCTGGAAAACAGCTAGAAGTAGCTGTGTTTTAATTTCTCCCGATACAAGTTTGTCCTAAATAAACAAATTTACCCATACCTGTTTGTAGAAGCAGCATCTGTAGCACCTTATGTCTAGGATGGAAATTAAATTAAAAAGTAATTGGGTATTGGGTAGTAAAAAAGTATTGGGCGAATGTTTTTCTGCTCGATAATCGTGCAAAAGTTCGTCTTCGTACGCTACCAGCCAGGCAGTAAGTGCTGTTTCATCCCAGATACAAAACCGAATGCTAAAAACCAATCCCGAAACGTCAAACCAATCAAATGGTAGCATGTACTTAGCATATTGATTGATTTGCGAGCGTTTGAAAGTGCAGAGAGAGAGAGAGAGAGAATGAGATGAAAAGAGAAAACACACACACATCTTAACGGAAGAAGAAAATGTAATTATGCCACTCTGTCATCGAAGATCTTTTCGCTGTTTTTTTTGGTGTTGGTGTTGCTACCAGCACGAGCTTCCATTTGCGCCGTTTCCGATTACCTTTACGCCCGGTTGACTCACTTTGCAAACAGGCAAATTGGAGTAAATATTTCCTGGCGGCAAGGGCACAAAACTGATGGCGTTCAATTTCGCTGACAGATACTCTGACCACCGTCCAGCGTTGTTCTTTTTGTTTTTGCTGTTACTTGCCTTTTAAAGGAACGCACCACCTGTTGCTTCGCGTTGTGCCGAGCGCTATCGGGCTCGTGTCAGCAAATTTCTTCCTGAAACGCTCTCTAAAAATAATGTTTTGTCCTGGGTAGCTTTCGGAAGGTTGAAACGGTTGCGGACGATGGTGCTGACGGCGTGTGCAAAACAGTAATAAAAGAAGCGTTCGCAAATTAGCGTGCCCGCTCGGGGCGATAATCACTTCCGGATTGCGTTTCCAAGACGGTAAAGTTGACACCGCACAATTTATTGGAACCGCGCGATCGGAAGTACTGATCAAGCAGCTTTTACGCTGTACGCCAGGGGTTTTTTGTGTTTTTAATGCCAACGTGAGCCAACGTGTTGAATGAATGGAAAATGGAGCGCGTCGGACACGTCGTGTGGGCTCATGTTTTGTCAGGTGTAGGGATGGCACACGCGCCTGTTTACGCTACGGGTCAAATTTCATCGGCAACGTTATTGCTTGGCACGTACGCTTCTTTCATGGCAATTCTGGAGTTTTTTTGTTTCTTTCTTAAGTGTAAGCTGATATCCTAAATATTGTTTTTCAATCATTGCAAATGATTATCAACGACGGTTGTGTGTTTCAACCCGAACCTATTTCATGATTTGAGATTCATATACATATCCTGGTCACTGCACCATAGGGGAATTTTTCAAACAAAATTTGTGGCATAAACTTTCAGGACAGTTCATATTCAAGCATAATGAAAATGAATGGCTGAACACATCTATTTGCTCCTGAACTCCTGAGACATTTTGAATTAAAAAAGGAGTAGAATATGGCATACTATTTTTATTTATTCTCAAGAAATAAGAATGCATATATGTATGCTTTCTTGAAATTGGCACCTTACTTCCTTTGGCAAGTCTTCACTATTCACAAGTAATGCTTGGCTGCATTCGACACTCAGACAGGAAAGATAGTTATGCTCTGACACGCGATGTTCGAGGTAAAATTGTACTTTGCTTTCCTTTGCATGCACCTGTGTGTTGAATTTCGTGCACGAAACGAATGCAATCGGTACTGCGCGACAGCAGTAACTTTTCGGGCAAATTCCTTTGATGTTTTTGACGTTGTAGCGAATGGGAATGTAACATTTTGCTGTAGTTGCATCTCAATGCATCCACCCGGGGTGTATCATTCTGATCGCATGATGCGTCTGCAATGACGGTTAATGGTATAATTTTAAATTCAATTTCCTCGCAATGGTTTAAATCATCGTCCCCAAAAACATCATCATTAGCCACCATTCCACCATTTCGATGAACGGTTCCTCAGCAGCTAATGCAATGCATTTCGCTTCTCCTTTGCAGGTTACCAAATCCATCATTTCCCTGCTGACCTACTACGGCTGGCGCAAGTTCTCCATCATCCACGAGCAGCTGTGGAAGAATGTGGCGACCTCGCTCGAAGCGCAAGCCACCCGCAACAACCTGTCCGTCAACCACGTCGAGATGGTGTTCGACAACTACAAGTGCTGCCAGGACGATATGGACTGCTGCCGTAGTGGATATTGGTACACGGTATTATATTATTACATAAATAATTAAATGTTGTCTAGAGCAGAAAGTTTCGGGTTTGTTTTTTTTTTTGTGCAACTATCCGCCACCACCATTCAACCCTTGCACGCGCTTCCCTTTTTGACCACCTCTAGCAAACCCCGTACACCCTTTGGTCCGTTTTGGGGATGGGTCGAAAGTTAGCTTGTCTGCCTGCCAGCCTGTATTTGAATACGGTTGACGCGTGTCTTCCGACACAAATCGCACGGACAGATAACTTTCACCCTTTCACGATTATGGCGGGCGGGTTAGAATAACGTATCGCAAATGGTAGTAGCTAAGCTTTCCATCCTTTTAAAGCCCCCCCCCCACCCCTGACTACGGACACGGGGATAATTGATTCGGTATATTTGCGGTGGGAAAACGAAACTTTTAACTAAGTGCTTTTCAGTCTCATTAACAGATCCTGTGTTTTTTTTTTGCTATAATTTCATTCCCTTTTCCCCGTCAAATGGATCAAAATGTAAAGTTTGCTTCAGTTTTGTTTTAGTTTGTAATTCATCACATCATTATGCACTAACCAACAGAAAGAATATTTTTTGTTCTCCTGTTAAACGTTCATTTCACGGTGTAATCCTTCCCCGCCAATGTATGTACATGCTGCCATTTTGTTCACCTCTTGTTTCAACGTGTGTGTTTGTTTTCTTTCTCTCCGTGTGTGTGTGTGTGCGTGTGTGTTTTTTTTTCTCTTCTTTTCTTTTTTCTCGTTACACGCTCTTTCCACGCTCCTTCGCAGGTCATACAGAAAACGATGAACAGGACCCGCATCTACGTGTTTCTCGGCAACAGCAACCAGCTCGTTGACATGATGGCCACCATGGACGGTATGCAGCTCTTTGCCAAAGGCGAATATCTCGTAATATCCGCCGACATGATGACTTATTCGCCGAAGTAAGTGAAGTGTGTTTGCATGTGGTTTTTGTTCCTCAACTTACACAAATGGGGTATATTCTCTTCCTAGTGCTCTAAAGCATATTGCTACATTCCAAACATATTATAAAAAGAAGGAAGAAAGGAAGAATACGGACATTATTAAATTTCCCAAAACACTAACCCCATCTCAGTAGCGTACCGTTTTATTTGTCTCTTCGGTACTTGAGGATGATAGGCTCATAGAAGAGCTTTCTTATCTTGCTTTCCACTGTCCTATTCTAGTGTCTGGAATTTTATTTTAGTACTTTCGTACTTTGAATTGCGCTTCTTAAAAAAAGCGGTTCTTCTTTCTACGAGTGCGTTGCTCTCTGATTTCAACTTCCAAACAGTCTTCAAATTTCTCCTACTTCAGACGACTGTCCCATTTCTTTGCCATTTAATTTCGTTCACAAGTACGGAAAATGAAGATCTGTGAGAATTTCCTCGTGTAGTGCTTAGTTAGCTTTCAGTGGTTAATTTTTCTTCCCACTTTTGATTTTGGAATGATCAATTTTAACCATTTTCTTGATAAACAATCTTGTTAAAAAATGTTAAATATTGTAATATCTTAGAAAACATATTTTAATTGTTCTAACATGCATTACAAAACATCATTAATGTTGTGTTAACAATCTTTCTCCCTGTATGCCATGTTCGTTTCTTTAAAACTATTTTTGTTTTGTTTCGTTGCAGACTGTCGAACAAGTATCTGTGGCGGGTGGAAAAGCCACCGAACGTGCGAAACTGTCTGGATCTGCCCGGGAACTTTGAGCGGCGTAGCAAAAGTTTGCTGGTAGTTGTCGCCTCCGAACCATTGCCCACGTTTGAAGCGTTCACGCACAAAGTGCGCGAGTACACACAGAAGGAACCGTTTTTCTTCAAGCAACCGT
The DNA here is from genome assembly GCA_018908115.1 of Anopheles rivulorum. NCBI lineage: Eukaryota > Metazoa > Arthropoda > Insecta > Diptera > Culicidae > Anopheles > Anopheles rivulorum. The sequence continues at coordinate 137,460 of STHB01000011.1, forward strand.
CGCTGTTCCATCAGTTTGTGAAGGTTAATTTTCCCTTAACGATACCACGATACCCCCCGGATCATGTTGCGCACTGGTGTTTGCAATCATTTTCTTACGATTTGTTTTTCGGTGTTTCAAACAGCCCGTTGCCCTTGTAAAGCTTCTGCTCAGCGATGCAGCAAACAAAAAACAAAAAACAAAAAAACTAAAAAAGATCACGTGTAAAAAGGGTCGGCTTTGTTTTACCGAAATAAAACAAAAACGCCAAAACAAAAAAATATTGCATAGCTTCAGGCGTAACTCTTTCAAACGAGAATGCTTAACTGGAAGGATCAAAGCAATCCTTTCGCAGCAAGGGGTTGCTGGGTAGATGATTTTCATTTCCCTCGTTTGCTTTTGTTTCGACATTAATAGCATATTTGCGCCCATTTTCTTTGCACACACTTGGCAATCGGCAATCATGATTGTGACGTTTCCTTTGCCTCTGTTTCCCGGTTTCCCATCTCACCAGTACGTGTCAATTTATGCCGCCTATCTGTACGATTCGGTGAAGCTGTACGCGTGGGCACTGGATAAGCTGCTGAAGGAGGAACAGCAGCACCGGCCGTTGACGAGCGACGTGATCCGGGACGTGGCCAGCAACGGTACCAAGATCATACAAACCATCATCAACAACCGAACGTACCACAGTGAGTGTTTAAAAAGCAAAACAAAAAAAATACACCGTACACGATGATGATACGATGATTAGTTTTGCGCCGTGCCAGAGCGTTTCGAACGTACGTTCACATGTTTGTTTGTTTCGCTGTTTGTAGGCGTTGCTGGCGCGACAATTAAAATCGACGACTATGGCGATTCGGAGGGCAATTTCTCCGTGCTGGCACTAAAGCGGGAGTATTACGAGGAGGCCAACTTTTCCTGCGTGTTCCAGATGCGGCCGGTTGCACACTTTCAGATGCGGCAACCGCAACACCTCAACGACACGAACCAGCATCGAAACGATGAAATTCCAGTGAGTGAGTCGTGATTGTTTCCGTACTTGCATTGCCTTTAGCTGCCCCACTAGCCACTAGTAGTAGTGTCGGGTAGGATCGCAATAACCTCCGTAGCGAAGCGTTACCAACCGTGTAGCTCACGGTCTGTGTGCGGAATAATCCGACTGATTCGAAGGGTACCGTTCATTTAAATGCGAATGGGCCGGTAGGTTTTGTCGAGTTTACATGGAAAAAACGGGAAGCTAACATTGTGTTATTCGATTTAAAATAATATATGCAAAACCTGTCCCAACCGGTAGAATAGAATGAACACGGACAACCAAATTTATAGCGAGGAATAGCAAGGACGATATGCATTCCGTATGAAATATTCCTATTCAAGTTTGTCCGATGCATAAACGTTGGAAGTAAAATGTATCCATATCGGTGGTGGTGGTGATGGTGGTGGTAGAATTCGCATTGGAAAGGATTGCAGCTTATCCTACAATACCCGGTAGGATATTCCTGTCTGTTTAAATTTCACACAACAAAAAAGTAATTGTATTTTATAGTTAAATTTTTGGTTTATATGCTGGCGGCACAAGGTATACTAAAACAGTTTACATTGTTGAACGATTGTTGTGTTACGAAATGGTAGATACATTTGTACGTTAAAATGTATGTATAATTTGAATGTTTGCGTAACTCAACACACACACACACATGACAAATGGACAGAACTTTCTCGAACCATCCAACCGTTGCGGGAGCTTTGTGTCTGGAGGTGAAATACGATAATGAATTTAGTTGTCGTGTTCGGGATGCAAATTGTTTTGGGTTTGTTAGTTTTTGTGCTTGGGTCCGTCACTAATTAATAGTGACGTATTGTAACGAATGACGCACGCCGTTCGCTTTTGAAAGGCGCTAGAAATAGAAACAGGTTTTTGATACTGTCCTTCTGTATGTGAACCACTGGTTTGACTGTTGTTTGTCTTGGAAACCAACAAGGAGCTGATTGCTGGTAAGCGCTTCTTGGTGCCTGTACCCATTGGACCCAGAAATAGTTACTATGTGCCTGAGTTTCTAGCGTGACATTGATCGTAATCTTGTACTCAGCAGGATACTCACTCCAAAGCTCACCGCTAGCGCATCGGCCCAAAGACAACCGCAGCGCAAGGACAAACAGAACAAAGCTCAATATACTCAATCAGTGACTACTTCATTCCGTCAACGCGAACACCCCAATCCCGCATCCTTTACAGACCGACAACAAAAGAGCGCACCGAGCAGCAGTACTGCCGCACTCAAGCGACAAAGTTGAACGCAAAAGGAAGTGACACTCGGCTGCACGGATCGCCGAATGTAAATGATTGCGCCCTGCTCACGCCGCACAATGGTACTCGCACTCGTGGGCACTCGGGGATTTTGGTACGAATCCTAAAGGATTATCAATTATTTTTAACTCCTGCTCCGTTGACCGCCCGCAAGGACGGCAAGCAAGCAGTAACGAGCATTGCATTGTCCGAATTCGGTTTCCATGCCGGATTTACTCGTTTTTTTTTTTTTTTGTACGTCCCTTTACGGACGGATAGTTAAGCTGCCCATTGTACCTTCGCATCACGCGCAATCAAACGAACCTTATTGTAGGTGGTCGTAGAAATTATGGTTAGGCAAGGCAAGGCGAAAAAATCAAGAATTCAATCGCCATTCAAATCGAACAGCTTCCGTTCTGTGACGGCCAACGCAGAGTCACTGTCACTGAGTGGATGATTCACTTTTGTGGATGATTTTGGTTTGTTATCGGCTGGTGCGCTTGTTTCGACGTGTCGGGGGTTGTATGTACAGATAGAATTTATCCTATTTTCCTTTTATAACTCCCACTACCATTCGAAGCGATCCGTCCTTGCTGGACCTGGTCTGCACGCCATACATGAATGCTTGCTCTATGCGCACCGTTTGGTTTAACCCGCCTGTTCGCGTACGTTCGTTACAGGAGTTTAAATTGTCCAAGGTTGGGAATGCGATCGACTGGCCCGGATCGGACCGACCGATGGATGAGCCGTCCTGCGGTTTCATGAACGAGCACTGCATGAAAGATGACACCCATATCATGTCGATGGTGGTGGCGGGCGTCCTCGCGTTGATACTCTTCTGTGCGGGCGTCATCACGATGAGCATCTATCGCAAATGGAAAATCGAGCTAGAAATCGAGGGTCTGCTGTGGAAGATCGATCCGGGCGACATCAAGGGCTACTTCAACACGGAAATTGTGTCCTCGCCGAGCAAGGTAGGTTCGGGTCGGGCAAATGGGGGTTTTCGAGACGGAACGCTCCAGAACACGCGCAGTTGGCAGTGAAGTTTGCATTCCGATTCCGTCGCACGTTACACATTCTCGTTAATGCTTGCGGCTAAAACCATACTTGAATCTTATTGAAAAGTCACCATGAAAAGATGGATTTCCTTCGTAACGCATCGCAAATGGGGCTTCTTTATCGGTGAAATAATGTAAATTAGCTTCCGGGTACTGGCTTTTCGCTTGAAATCAAACATTGTGAGCTGCCGACCATTTCGATTAACATCCGTCCTATTACCAAGAGTATGCTCCTTAGTTGAAGGATTAAATATACCACCCGCCTTAATATTTATTGTTTGAACCGAGTTCCGATTGTATTACCGAGCGTTTACATTTCTTTGATTTTGCAGCGCCTGAAAGTATGCAATTGGTAGTCAACTTTAGTCTTTTCGTATAAAGTTGAATACAAGAGTAATTACCTTGATTTTTTCAAAGCCTTTTCTTAGTTTCTCCTTTTATAGAGCCATTTTCCTAAGCTTACGAAATCGTTTCCTTCGCTTATCAAACGCTTTTGCTCACTTTAAAAATCCTTTCCACTGACACGATTGCACCCAGAACGGTTCACTGCACAGCCGATCGACTTTAAAGCGTTCGGTGAATTGAAGCGCGCACAGCTCGCGGACATAAAACCGTACTGCCCGTTGTTCGTTATCATCGGTATCCTCGGTATTCGGTGGCTGAAACTTGTTGCCTCTTCGTTCATTCATTTGCCTTCTCGTTTCTCTTCCCTCTCGCAACACGTGCAGCTCAGTCTAGCCAGTGCCCAGTCGTTTGGATCGCGGTGCTCGAACCAGGTGTTCACGCCCACCGCCCGCTTCCGGAGCGTGGTGGTGCGCATCAAGGAGCTAAAGTTTTCCCGCCGCAAGGACATCTCGCGCGAAATCATGAAGGAGATGCGGCTGCTGCGCGACCTGCGGCACGATAACATCAATAGCTTCATCGGTGCTTGCGTGGAACCGATGCGGATATTACTAGTCACTGATTATTGTGCCAAGGGAAGCCTGTACGATATCATCGAGAACGAGGATATCAAGCTAGATGATTTATTTATTGCATCACTGGTGCATGATTTAATTAAGGTGAGCGAAACGAATCGATTGCAGCGCCCCGGCACCATCGGTCCGGTCCGTTGGTGCACAAAACACATCCAATGGTGCATTCGCTAATCTAGTTAGTTTCGCTGTTCCGTTCGCTGTTCCCTTTTTTCTGTTTTCTTTATTGGTTTACGGTACGTGTCCCGGCATATGCAGGCAATGATCTACATACACAGTTCAGCTTTAAACTATCACGGTAATTTGAAATCGTCCAACTGTGTCGTGACGTCGCGCTGGATGCTGCAGGTGACGGACTTTGGTTTGCACGATCTTCGCCACTGTGCGGAGAATGAATCGATCGGCGAACATCAGCACTATCGCAGTAAGAAAACATTAGCATCCTGCAACAGAACGGTATGGCAACCGGCACTCAACTACATGTGTCCGTTTTTGTTCCATTTTAGATCTGTTCTGGAAGTCACCGGAACTTTTGCGTCAACCGAACGCTTACGGCAGCCAGAAGGGAGACGTGTATGCGTTCGCGATCATACTGTTCGAAATCATTGGCCGGAGGGGTCCGTTCGGGTACACCGAGCTCGAGCCGAAAGAGATCATCGATCGGGTGAAAGGGCTGCCCGAGCCGAACAGGGAACCGTTCCGGCCGGATATCGAGAGCGTGATCGAGAACGAGAATGTGTCGGACTATGTGATCAACTGCATACGTGACTGTTGGGAGGAAAATGCTGATCTGAGGCCAGATTTTCCCAACATAAGGTAAGGAGATGGATGTCGCTGCTGTCGCGTGGTCGCTTGGTACAATAACACTGTGCACGGTGTTCCCTCTTTTTTCGAACAGGAATCGGCTGAAGCGTATGCGTGGCGGTAAGTCGAAAAACATCATGGACCAGATGATGGAAATGATGGAAAAGTACGCGAACAACCTGGAGGAGATCGTCCAGGATCGCACACGGTTGCTGTGCGAGGAGAAGCGCAAGACGGAGGATCTGCTTCACCGCATGCTGCCGCAGCCGGTGGCAGAGAAATTGACCAAAGGGCTCGGCGTCGAGCCAGTATCGTATGATTCGGTGACGATCTACTTCAGTGACATTGTTGGTTTTACAGCGATGTCGGCCGAAAGCACACCGCTGCAGGTCGTCAACTTCCTGAACGATCTGTACACGGTGTTCGATCGCATCATCAAGGGTTACGACGTGTACAAGGTGGAAACGATCGGTGACGCGTACATGGTGGTAAGTGTGTCATCACCCATCACTAGTCCGTACGGAAGTGTGTTTTTGTTTACGACTTTTTTTGTTTTTTGTTTTTTGAAAACTCTCTCTTTCTCCATCTGCCTCCTTTCACACCAGGTGTCCGGATTGCCCATCACGAACGGGAACCGACACGTCGGTGAGATCGCGTCCATGGCACTCGAGCTGCTGCAAGCGGTGCGCAGCCATCGGATTGCACACCGGCCGAACGAAACGCTAAAGCTGCGCATCGGCATTCATACCGGTCCGGTCGTGGCAGGTGTGGTCGGTCTGACCATGCCACGCTATTGCCTGTTCGGCGACACAGTCAACACGGCGTCCCGCATGGAATCGAACGGGGAGGCACTGAAGATTCACATCTCGCAGCAGTGCAAAGATGCGCTGGACACGCTGGGCGGTTACGTGATCATCGAGCGGGGCCTGATCGCGATGAAGGGCAAGGGCGAAGTGATGACGTACTGGCTCGAGGCCGCGACGGAACAAGCGATCCAGAAGATCCCGGTGGACGTGCGGGATCTGCCACCACCGCTGTTCTGTCGACCGCGGCGCAGCCCAAAGATGACGTACGATTCGCGCCACCCGAGCATCATCGGACTGCCCGGCGGCGGTATGATCGGCAACGTGAGCGGGATGGGCAGCTACATGCCGGGCAGCAGACGGCAATCGTGCGCCCATCGGGTCGGTGTCGGTGGTGGTGCGGACCACGAAAGCAGCTACAGCCTGCAGGGTTCCATGTTTGGGCCGATGGTACCGTTGCGCGCCACCGATTCTCCGCCACCGCGCCGTCCCGATCCAGCCGGGCGGGAAGGTTCGATCGTGCTGGATGATGCGGATGACTATTCGCAGTGTACGCTCGAGCAGCGCACCGTACCGAACGCACCGATGCACGGCAGTAGCAAGATTGCCTCCAGTGACAATCTCAAGCGTGCGTTGTTTGGCAACAGTCCGGGCAAGCGGTTGAGTCACAAACTGCGCTCGATTACGTCCGCCGACGATTACAGGCAGCTGTGCAGCAACCTGCCGGCGAATGGGGGCCGATCGCCCGAGGCGGCCCTGTTGCGCGAGAGCCGCTCGCTCGATCCTTTCCCCGTAACGATCGAGCCGAAGCGCAAGCGGCTGGACGCATTCACCAAACGCGTGCCCCGGCTGGGTAAAACGATAGCCGCACCGTCGCGCACCGGTTCGCAGACGCTCGTACCGGCCGCCACGGTTGTGTCGACGATCAGCCACGAATCCATTGTCGACACCGTTCGGGGACAGCGCGACGATCCACAGCGGCACGGATCGGGCAAGCTGGCCACGCCGACGAGCGGCAAATGTCGCGTGCCGGAACCGAACAACAGTCACAGCGAGGCGGCATACCACAAGTATCTGCACAACAACAACTGCAACGGTTCGATCGGCAACGGTGCGTCGGAGGAGCAGGCCACCTGTCCGCTGCTCACGCGCCAAACGTCCCTCACCACGCCGCAGGATCACGACTGTCCCGGGCTGTACACGAACAACAGCAGCAGCAAGCGCTGGTACTCGCTCGAGCATGTCGGCGTGCCGGATGAGGATAGCTGCAGCAAGAAGTCGCTAACGCGCAGCTCGATCAAATCCTGGCTGGTCGGGTTCATTCACGGCAATGGGTTCAAGTCGAGCGACAGCTCGTTGCGCAAGGTGGGCGTCCTGCCGGTCGGTGTCGGTGGCGTTACTGGGTTTGGCGAGTTGCAACCAACGCCGGAGAAGGAAAGCATGGTTTGAAGCACCATCCCACCTCACCCCCCCCCCCCCCACACCCCATTCAATCCATCCCATTCACGGCAAGCAACATTCAAAGAAGAAGAAGAAGAAGAAGCTACAATACAAAACTTTCCACACCCCCCCCCTCCTTCTTCCCCCCATCCCCTCCCTGCCAAGGTTCTCCGCGCAAAACTGTGAAGGATCCTGTTTTTTTTAACCCGGCTTACCAACCAAAACCCACGGCTCCACAACCCCTCGGGCACCGGTTCACTGGGTTCCGGTGTCCTGGAATGGAAGGCGCGTTTCCGTACAGCAGTGTATCGATGTTTTTTTTTTTGTTTATTTTAATTCTAAAACGTTTTTGTTTGTTTGTTTGTTTGTTTTCCTCATGTATTTAGCCTGATTGTAATCTGAGTGCCATGCGTTTTGCAAAACGGATAACAGTGTAATAAGCGTAACAGACAGTGAGGTTTGTCCATGTAAGAGTGAGAGAAAAAGAGCGAGAGAGAAAGAGAGCGAAAGAGAGAGAGAACGAAAGAGAGCAAAAATGCGGGTTGGAATTTCCAGAATACGAATGTGAGAGCGTATGTTTTTGTGTACGTGCGTGTATAAATGGCGAATGTGAATACGTAAGCACGCGTATATGAATGTGTGTGTGTGTGCGCGCTTATGGTAAAGCCATAGCGAATCAACTGTACCTTCGTTTTTTTTTTTGTTTTTTAAATGTATCTTCCATTCTAATAATTTTAATCGTATGATTAAATGATCAACCTTCATACGTGTACTGTTCCACCTCGTCCAAAGCGTGAGGTACGGGAAAAAAGGTGTGTATGTGTGTGTGTGAGAGGGAGGGGAAGGGGAGGGTGTGTTGGGTAGGGTTGGAAAATTTATTAGTTACGCGCCAAACCAATTAAAAACTAGACTCGTTTCCAAGGATTTCAATTACAGTGCAAAATCGGAAAGTCATCAAATAAATGATGCAAAAAATATATGTGCGTGTGTGTGTGTGTGTGTGAGGAAGGTTAAGGATAGCGAAATGAATTCATCGTAACCACAGACAGAAGATGAAATAGCAGATACCAGGAGTGGGTAGATGAAAAGGGAGGGTGTAGAGAGCGTCGAAAGCATAGAAAGAACGTAAGATAGAGATAGAGAGTGAAATAAAGGGTAAAGAATTGGAAAGTAAACAGCACAGAAAAGAAAGGAAAATGGAAATGATAGGGAGAGAGAGAGAGAGAAAGTGAAAGAAAGAAAGAGAGAGAGAGAGAGAGAGAGAGAGAGAGAAAAAATACAACTAGGCTGTGAAAATAGAAGTTAATCAATTAAGAATGTTTGTCGTTTCTTTCTGGCACCGGGGAGCGGGTTTTTTTGTTGTCGAACTTTCGAGAAAAGAAGAATGTGGACCACCTATCCGGGTGGTTGCAGGATGCGCTCGCCGCCGGTGGGTTGATGGATGAAATCTGAGTTTACAGTGCATTACGCTTTAGGGGCAGGCATGTTCGAAGCTGGTAGATGATTGTAAACAGCACTCAGTCAAGAGTTTAGTGATTGACCTCATCGCCCATAGCCAGATCAGGGAAGCTCGCGTAATGCGCCGGTGTTGTGGTAGATACGTGGTAGTTTTGCTATGAGGTTTCTTTTTTTTGTTTGCGAGTGTTTCATCAACACAGCGAATAGGGCAGCGTGGCAGGCGTATGCTGGAGGAGCTTAACTATACTTCTTGTGATTGTGATCTGGGTAATATGATCTGGTGGCCGCCACAACTAGTCGTGTCCCCCATTTATCGGTGTCTCTGTGTATGTTTCGTATAGGTGTGTGTATGTGTGTATCTACGTGTCGATGTGCCCGTATGTATATGTATGTATATTTGGTCGTATTGTTTGCTTATCCGACTTGTCCGACTTGGTGTCCCGTTTCTCTCTTCCTTGCAAGAAGCTTCATACTGGCGTTGTGCTTGGTTTTGTTTTTCCTGACTTTTCGTGCAAAATGTACTTTAAACGATGTATGTAAAAGATGTACAAGCGTATAAGCAAAAGAGACAGGCACACACTCGTGCACGAACGTGTGGTGAAGATCGGTACGAGCGATCACCAGTGTAGGATTGTGTGTGTGTATTTATCATCCTGCGGGTTGTGGACGGGAGCGTAGCGTTTGTATAGGGGGAGGAAAATCAAACATGCACACATACAGAGAGAGAGAGAGAGAGAGAGAGAGAGAGAAAGAGAGAGAAAGCAACATATAAAAATGAGCGTTTAGCATATGTGTAATATTTCCCCGTAGGGTAAATTTGGTAATTGAAATGCCTTGTGCACTGGGCAGGGTTCGCCCAGTGTAAAATGCTAGCGGGCGTGGATGGCCACGTGAAGCACGATTAAAAGTTACCGTCATTAGTAGAGGAATGTAATGTTTGATGAATCTTACAACGAAACTACAAAATGCAACAAATCAAAACACAACTACAGCGGATGCGGTTGAGTTACTGCTGCTAAAGTGACCAGCAATTTCCGTTTTGATACACCGCCTCCGTAAAGGCGCAGTGACAGACAGATATCGATATCAGTATATTTACGGTATGAATCTACTCGTTACCGGTCTGTTTGGATCAGTTCACTTCTGTTTTCTCGCCAATGTAGCGTGCATTGTTAGCAGCGATCAAACGGCCGTCACCTTACGGGCGTTGTGGAAAACTATATTTACAATCTGACAAACATAAACCCCTTTAAATGGCAAAGCTGTTAAGCAGTAAAGGAAGCATGCTGTCAACCATCCGTGTATCGGTCAAGGATGGAAGGAAACGTTTGCAAATATTACTGTATGTCATATATTTTATAGCAACAGCTAAGCATTCAGGCCGCAACTGACCGGCGGTGCCGTTAAAAAGAATGTATCCAACCAAACTATCGTTGTTAGTGCAGAAATGGAAGCAGAATCTCGTGCAGGGACGAGACGTGTGGGCAGCATAATGGCGCAGGCAAGCAAGGAGAGCAAGAAAGAAAGAACAGAAAAAAACATTGGTTAGCGTGTTTTTTTTTATTTTAACTAAACATAACGGGTTTTAAACTATCAAATCATTCATTGTATAGTGCATAGTATATGATTCACGTTAAACGAGTGCTCCCGAGAGGGGGGGGGGGAGGGGGGACGAAACCCCCTACCACCTGGGACGGAGTAATGAGAAATGTATATTTATTGAAAATAAAAAAAAGATACTACAGTACATATTGTGGAGAGTATTTTGCGTTTTTCTATTCCTTTAAAGTTATTCGAAATCATCGAATATAAATATATCATTATTCGAAATAACTTAAATTAGTAAAAAAGAAAACAATATACTAATATAAATAAAATTTATTCTCTTGCAAAATAGAAATCAGTTACGCCACTTCACATAATGAACCAAAACATGTATCTATTCAACGCATCACTTTTAAACCCACGCAAAAAAACTGGTTATTATCGAGCACAAAAAATCACAAAATGACATATTGCCCCACTATATATCATACGACCATCGTCATAATTCATTCGTATGGTATCATGAGGCGAACGATGAAGCTACCCACCCGAGTGTGTTTATTTATCGAACCGCAAAGCAATGTCGTTTACGGTCAGCAGATACACATGTATGTGTGTATTATCCATGTATTTCAAATAGAAACATTTTATATTCTACGTTGTTGTTGAACAATTTCATTATTTAGTTGTTTTTGTACTAAGAAAGCGTTTGAAAATTGCTTTAGTACATAGAACCATCTGTTTTGGAATATGGTGCTTGTAAGAAGTTTTCAAAATATATGTTAAGAAAACATACGAATGAAATATGCAATCTAAATGTGATGCCAATGGAGGCGCATGGTGTTTACTGATGGAGGCGCATGGTGGTTGAAGATGGAGGCGCCTGGTGGTTGAAGATGGAGGCGCCTGGTTGAAGATAATTGAAAAGCTCTCTCACATAACATTGTGAACAATATTGACTTTGAACCACGGCTGTAAACTGCTTGCTAAATATTTCCTGCTAAGCAGCAGAAATCGGTTTAAACATTGTTCGGATCAATATTTGATTTCATTACTAACACGATCACTCTTGGGTGTAATTTACAAATCGTGCCTTCAAGCACAGCCGTATAAAACCGGATATTAATTCCAAATCGGACAGATTTACCTATTTGGCTATTCGATGCACCATATCTACCAGCACCATAAACTTGCCCATCCATTCCCAGCCAATGGTAGATTGGCTGGTGGTGTACGTGTTCGGCAATCAGTAAACATGGTGCTTATCCTACCAGCAAGGCACGTCCAACCCCGATTCCGGCCGCAAGAGTGGCAAAGGGAACAAAATCAATTGCTGCTTATCGGCACGATTGCCTTTGATTGAATTGGCTGTATGGAAAACAAAATCCCATATGACTCGCTATTCGTCGAAAGAGACCAAAACGGGGAAGTAAAGGAAAGGCTCCACTAGGGGAGTAGTGGGAAGGGGGAGGAGGGATAAGATAATTATTACAGTTTCGTACGTACGATAGCTTCCTTCCTTTGGGTAGGTTAACAGATTGGCCCCTGGGTCGGCATCGAGCTGATCGGCACTTCAACCGAGCAACAAAACTTTACCGATCGAAAGTGAGTGTTGGATGACGTGATGAGTAGTTAATGCAGTTTTCCTGTTTTTTTTTCTTTGCTACAGTTCAGCTCAAGTGCAACAAGTTTTGGGACCGACAGTGGAGTGTTAAACAGAGAGGACAATCAGCTGACAGTCGACACATTGTGCTTCGATCGATAAATTGACAGATTGTAAAGTTTGCTTCTCTAAGTAAGTGCCGACCAGGGCTGTGGCAGTTTATATTGTACGGTGTAGCTTTGTGGTTGGGTCAATCGTAATTTTCAAAGTGCTATTCGTGTTTATCAATCGCAATGTATCAACTTATTGAGCAAATTTTAGCTAACTTAAACAATCTAATCAAACTAGCCGACGAGTGCCCGTTGGTAACGTACACTGGTTATGCTAAAATGGGGGATACTTCACACGCACGACATTGCATCTTTCATCATCATTATCATCATGCAAAACAATCTTCCATGCCCTATTTCTAGATGGATTTTACCGTGTACGATTATCCGCGCGAGATCTGGCGTTTGAAGCCGGCCTGGGAAGTGACACTGAAGACGATCACCTTTCTGCCGCTGATACTGTTCGGTGTGCTCGGCAATGCGATCCTGTGCTACATTCTCGTCCAGATACGTGCCCTCCGTACGCCGACGAACTTGCTGATAGTGAACCTGGCCGTGGCCGATCTGGCCACACTCGTAATCTGTCCGCTGATGTTTATGTTTCACGATTTCTACCAAAACTACGTGCTCGGTGCTATTGGCTGCAAGACGGAGGGCTTTCTTCAGGGTAAGTTGAGTTGAGTTACCCACGAGCGCCTGAAAGTATGCAATCGCCAGTTCAAAAGCCACTTACTAACGTTCACCCAGGATTTGAGAAAATGTTTTTAACAACAATCTTTATTACTTTTCGTAACAAGGTTCGTTGTTGATAACGTCCGTCCTGTGCCTGTGCGCCATCAGCTACGACCGACTGACGGCCATTGTGTTTCCGAAGCGTTCGCGTCTTACCAAGCGTGGTGCGGCCGTGCTCATCGTCACATCGTGGATCGGTGGCTTTCTGCTCGCCCTGCCTTTGAGCATATATCGGGCGTATCGGGAGCGCCAGTGGAAAAACTACCTCGAGACGTACTGTGCGGAAAACACGACCTTTCTGCCGAGCTACTGGCACGTGCTGATCGGTGCGCTCGTATGGTTTCCACTGCTGGTCATGTTCTGCTGCTACAGTCTCATCTTCCTGAAGCTGGATCGGTACGAACGGCGCGTGCTAAGGAAGGAACATCCCATCTCGGTGTCGTACAAGCGAAAGGTGGCCAAGACACTGTTTATTGTGTTGATCGTGTTTGTGCTGCTGCGCATCCCGTTTACCACGCTCGTCTTCATACGCTACAACCGATACCTGAACGACAATCAGAACCAGGTGGGTGTGATATTGGTCTGCTGAATAATCCATACTTTATGACGCTTTCTGAATGTTAAATGACGATCCACCCTGAAGGTATGCAATACCATTCGAAAAAACGATTAAAAGCGTGCATTGAAATACGGATTGCATACCTCTAGGCGATGATGGCGGAGAATTATAATACATGTCATGTATTTATATCTTTCCCGAATATCTTTCTTCTCTCGTTCTCACACTCGCTCTTTCTTTCCGTTCCATCTTTCCAACAGATTGGCAATGATTTCCTCGTGCTCTGGTACGTATCACACTATCTGATGTACCTGAATGCGGCGCTAAACCCACTGATCTACGGGCTGACGAATGAAAACTTCCGCAAAGCGTTCCGCAAAATAAGTCTTTCCCGGGTGCTGTGCATTCCGGCACTCGCAAGTAAACGCCGATCGGGTGGGAAAGGTCGTTCGCGCGGCAATAAGCCCGGTTACGGTGAGAAGGACGGTCCCAATGGCATTGCGATGATCGGGGGACGATTGCAACCGAGAGCACCCTGCGGTACGAACGAGAAGATGGCTAACCTGTCCAGCTGGATCGTGTGTCAGGCACGGCGTGACAATCCACCGACCAGCCCATCGAAGGACACGAAGATATCCCAGCTGAAGCTGACGACGGATGCACTGGGTGGAGGCGATTCGCAGACGCCGATCGTTTCGGATGGATTTATGTGACACGGTCGTGTGACTTAAAGCAGCCCGAAACAGACTGGTTGTATTGGTGTAAACGACGAACAGATAGTCACAGCGCGTGAAGCGTGTGCTTAACGCATCCGAACCGTTTCGCTTCTTTGCTGGATTCGGCCCGTTTAATGGCACAGCTACGATTAGGTCATTCTTACACACTACACCGCACACTTTGCTGCCGTTCTAATCTCTCAAGTTGTAGAAAATGTCAAAGAGTCAAAGAAAATTAACAGTGCTAAATCAAATCGAACCAGATCGAAGTAAAGCTTACAACAAATGTTCCTCCTATTTATGTTCCCTCAACAGTACAAAAAAAAACAGTGAAAGCATCTCTTTCACCCTAAACGATTTCTCAGTGCACATAATATATCTTCCAAATATCGGCATCGAAGATCGCAACAAAACAAAACAAAACTAGTCCACCTCCAGCTTGCGGAACGAGCCCTCCATTCCGAACAGTGATTCGGCCGTTTTAGCCTTTCCGACGCGTTTCCGTTCGTCCGTGCCGTACTGGTCCTCCTCCAGGAAGTACTCCCGATAGGAAAGGATCTTTTTCTCCCAGGTGGCGGTAATTTCCTGCAGCGAGCTACTTTCCCCTCCGTACTCCTTCGGTAGCAGACGCTTCGGTATGTGTTGGTACAGCTTTTCCAGATTGCTTCCGTGCACGTACAGCTGGGAAGTGAAAAAGGACAACAAACAATGAACTACAGCTGGCCAAAAGTAACTCCATTGTGTTGTGCACACACTTACCCGTGATCGGTTCTTTTCACTCATAAACGATTTGAACATGTTGAAAACGGTCTCGAAACCGGTCGGTGTGTTGATGTAGTGGAAACCCTTCTGCCGTAGCGGGGACCCTTCCTGGCTCATCATGGTCATTTTTTTCACAAACGTCGGTGTAAACTGCAGAAAGTGGGCGCTAGTCACGTTTGCCAGGTCGAGAATGCCAACCTTTTTCGGTGGGAAATAAATGTAACACTCGTTAGTATGAACAGCTCGATCGTTCTTCAATAGAATATAAGAAAAAGCTTCTGTATTTGTATGTTCTTTGCTATAAAATTTCTTCCATTAGGGAAATTTTACACTATTTCTTAGTCTACATTTCGTCTAGAAGCATTCACAGTTGGTCACTTAATGAATCAATTACATTAACGGTGATCGTTGGGCCACCATTGATGTGGTTTCCACTAGCGCCATCTTTTGGTAATGATACGCATTCAAAAAATGAGCTACTAATACTAATCACTATGGTGCCTCATGTCATTGAGCATTCTCATGGTAAATGTTTGTAAAAAGGTTAATTGTAAACTATTTTGACATATCCTAAACGAAGAGTTGATTGATCGAGAAAACCCATTATTATCACTTCGTGAATACTTTTGCTCAATGGAATGGAGTGGTAAACATCCGATATCGCTTTAATAAGCTCTCCTCAACACTTGAGCAACACTTGAACACACTAAGCTCACCGCTCCCCAAGCTACCTGTCTCCTTTCACATGTTAATGGTTTCGGCATACCCGGAGCGCTTGTTGTTATCATTCGCGTTGACAACAATCTGACACTTACGTCACGAGATGAATCACACAAGCACACTCCTACACTCGTGGCACTAGCGTCAGTTGACACTTGCACATCGTCATCGCGAGACGCTTATCGCCCGAGCGAACCCGAGTACCGCAACAAAACACAAACACACCCGAACGGCGCGTCACTCACTGGCTCTCTCACACACTCACAGCCTAGTGACACGCGACTGCGCAAGATAAGGCTCGCTGAGCGCATTCCTTGCAAACTGATTGCGAACACCTAGAAGATTCCCAACGGGCGTACGTGCTTGAACTCACCTGACCGGCGATCACCATATTGTCGTCCTCCAGCATCAGTATGTCGTTGATCATGGTGCTCACCTTGATCACCTCCTCGATCGTGTACTGTTTCGGATTGTACACACCGGGCCGGATCAACATGATGCGCGGCGCATCCGGACCGTCCGTTAGTGGCAGCGGCAACCCAACGCCGAGCCGCACAATCTCCCGCGTACGGGCCTTGTCCGGGTCACGGTTGCGCATCAGCTCCGGGATGGCCGTGCGCACACTGTAAAACATGTCGATTTTCTCCTTCGCCCGCTCGAGGCTGTACTTGCAGCCGCGCAGAAACGTCACCAGAAACTGGTCGTCTATCCGGGCGCGGATGTGCGGTGTCCGGGCAAGCCATTGTCGCAGTGCAGCCAGATCCTCATCGATTCGTTCCGGTTTTTCGTTCAGTTCGCGCTTTGCTTTCTCGTGCAGCGGCGCCGATATTGCCCGCAGGTTCACCATGGTGAGTGTCACCACTAAACCACTAAGCACACGCACGCACACACACACACACAGACGCGTGACCTGACAGCTCCCAACGATGGCGGTACGCTGACTGACAGCTTGCAGCTGGATCGCAACGACCAGTACCCAGCAGTACTGGTCTGGGGGATATCTTCACTTCCTACAAGCGATAAGGTCGAAACGCACCTTGCTCACTTATCGTGCTGGAACGCGAACGGTACGTAACGCCATCTTTCGGGCCCCTCGAACAGTAAAGCCACTGTGGTGGCCCGTTTGTACCGAGACAATGCAAACGTGATCGAAGCGAAAGTTATAAGCCACAGCTATCGGGTGGATTGATAGTTGCGCTGGGACACCTCAACAGGCCGGTTGGTGCACGAACGTTATCTTATCGCACGATAAAAACCGAACCATGATTAAGCGATTTTGTTTCTGCGATTTCATGCCACTGCGGGACGGTAAGGTCGGTTCTGTTTGCAAAAAAAAACGCAATCGGAATTCCCGGTACTACCCGGTGTGGTAGATGCGCAATCTAGTGCCGCGGCCGTGGTCGAATGTAATTGATTTCGCTGTACAACATCTTCTGACACGAGTGATTGTTGTGCGATATAGATATGTTGTATTAGTTGTTCGCTTTGTGTCGCGTTGTGTGTTTATTTGGGTGATATTTTAAGATTCTGTCGTCTATTTTACCTGTTTTATTTTAGGAGGTCGTATCTGTGACTGAGACATTAGAATAAAGGCACTTAATGTAGTACAAACCGCGTTGGTCAAAGATAAGATGAAGATAGCTGATAGATTGTGACCCAAAATGACTTGAAGATTCCCTTACCTTAGGGTCGTACTTTATACGAGTATGAAGGTTTAGCCCACATTTAAATGATTGTTTGGTGTCTTTCTCATGACATGACATGACCAGACATAATAATCCAAAGTTACCCAGTGCACAAAGAGGACAAATTTATTTCGACACCATAACACACCTTCTTCCTTTCGTGTTCCACGTTCTCCGCCTAATCGACCTCCAGCTTGCGGAAGGAACCCTCCAACCCGAACAGACTGTCCGCATTCTTTGGACGTCCCGGGCGCTTCTTTTCGTCCGTACCATACAGATCCTCCTCCTTGAAGTACTCCTTGTAGGAGATTATCTTCTTAGCCCAATTATCGACGATGTCCTTAATCGGGCCAGCATCGCCACCGTATTCGGTCGGCAGCATGCTCTTCGGTATGTGCTCGTACAGCGACTCAAGATTGCTTCCGTGGACAAACAGCTGCAAAAGAAGAGAGAATGAGAGGGAACATAAATATTGATGTAGTGGTATGACCTGTGATCACTGGCGGCCATGATCTGCTTACCCTAGAGCGATTCTTCTCATTGAGGAAGCTCTTGAACAGATTGTAAACCACCTCGAAGCCACTGGGCGTGTTGACGTAGTGGAAACCCTTCTGACGCAGCGGCGACCCTTCCTGACTCCACATGGTGGCCTTCTTCACGAACGTTGGACTGAACTGCAGGAAGTGGGCCATGGTGCAGTTGGAAAGATCCAGAATACCCATCTACCGAGTGGATAACCATTAGAGCAATGTTCCTACCTTAACAGCTAGACGTACTTACCTGCCCAGCGACGATCAGATTGTCATCCTCCTTCATCATAATATCGGCCATCATGGTGTTGTACCGGAACACCTCCTGGATGGTGTACTTGCTCGGATCGTACGTGCCCGGGCGCACCAGAATAATGCGCGGCCCGTCCGGCGTTACCGTGTTTGGCAGTGGTACGGCCACACCCAGCTTGATCAGCTCCATCATTTTCGATTCATCCGGGTCGCGGTTCCGCATCAGCTCCGGCAGGGCCGTCCGTACCGTGTAGTACATGTCCAGCTTTTCCTTGGCCCGCTCGAGACTGTGCTTGGAACCGCGCAGGAACATCGTCAGGAATTGATCATCGTTGCGCGATTTGATGTGCGTGCTCTTGGCCAACCAGGCCCGCAACGCGACCAGATCCTCATCGATCCGTTCCGGCTTCTCGAACAACTCGTCCGCGGCCTTCTTTGCCAACTCGGCAGACAGTGGCCTAATGTTCGGCATTATCGGGGGAGTTTTTTTTACGCGCGGTGTGGTTTCTATTGATAAGCTGCGATATAAGGGGCACAATCGCACCGGTAAGATTATGGCTTGCTATGGGACAAATGTTCAAGGTCAACGGGCTCGCGTGAAGAGTTCAAGGAACTGAACAGATGCGTATGCAAATCGTTTGCCGCTGTCTTCGTGGGTGATCTCGTCTATCTTACCTTTTCGCCCTCAATACTTCCTTAAATCTTCCCTCCTTATCACACACACACACACGCACGTTTTGTCAACAGTCAACGCTAGGAACGTCCGCGTTGCGGAATGGTGGCCTCCGTACTGGATCTTCCGTTTTTAGTTCGCCCAACACTTCGATTGGTAACGCGCGTACGGTGAGCTTCATTATCGATCTCCTTCGCCACCCTTTCGGTGCGATTAATTTATTGATCTTACTACGGTTGCGCCGATAAGATAGCAGCGCACCTTACAAGGCGTTAGATCTTGGTGGATGGCTTTCGAAGGAGTACATAAAAAAATAGAAGTGAAATCGGTTTGTTTAAATTGTGCACGGTCACGGACCCGTTTGCATGTGGTTTCGTTTTAGGCTAGCGACAGATAACCGCCATGTGTGCCTGCTGAATGTGGCATTGCTTCGGTGAGCTTTCGTACTGCTTGCGCTACCACACGATAGATGGCGCTCACGAGTGAACATTTGAATTTCGGACCGTTAAAACGAAAAGTTGCTTGAGAAAAAATTGAATATTTGAAGGACGTTTATGAATAGCTAGCAAATATAGGTTGCTAAAGGAATGGAATGGAATGTATGGGAATAAAATTAATTATTATAATTTTTTTGCTAAATCTTAATAAATAACCTTCCATTGTTTGTTGCATATTAGCAGGTGCCACAAGATCGGGCCATCGACATCGAGAGATGAACACAATGTTCTTCCAATTATTTCCAATTTCCTCAGAACCATGCACAATTCCACCTTCAGTCCTGCTAGTGTTACCACACCTCCTCACAAGCACTTATCAGCTTGAAGTATTCTCCGGTGCAGATGTTTCCTTCAAGTGTTTCTTTGCCTAGTTTTTAACTTTGTAAATATTTACAGCTCATCACAGCGAAGTGGAGACACTGTATTGTTTGAAGTGACACAACATCATGCTAGATTGGGGGGGAAATTTGTTTATCACAAAAAGAAAATTGCTATTAATCGCGAAATTACATCACAAACCAAGTAATTCTTCATTGGGGAATTTCTGCTTACGCACACAAAGCTACATGATGCGAAATGATTCATAAAATGGAATAAATTAGAAGGTTTATTTTATCACTCCCCACTCCAAAATTAGCGTTTGCCACGCATTATTGTATTAATGAACTTCCGTGTATCGTGCGCAAATTGCACCGTCAGCAAACGCACTCTGCCTTGTCACGAAGCTTTGGCGAAAGTCTCGCCCAGAAAAACAATCGTTCAGCGCTATCTCAACCGAAACCGGATTGATGTACGGTTCTGTGGTAGTGTAGGTGATGGCCGACATTCATCAGCCGTATCTCACCCGCACCTGATGTAGTGCGACACCGGGCACACAACGTGGACAGCTGGACGGTTCGAGAAGCGCCGGTTCCATTATCTTATCTGATCAATATCCAAAACAGACCAGNACTCGAAGGGACGACACTAGTCGAATCCTTTACGGTACGGTCGTTTAGGATAATTAAGTGTTTCTGGAAGTTGCGATCCCTTTGAGCGCTGCAGTACTAACGATGCACTCTAGCTTCTGGTCAAAGCACCTAAGCTAGAAGTTGCACGTGCGCGAGTTTTTGCTGCAGAAAATGAAAGGTGGACGTTCTGTAGCCAGAAATCTCGCTACGTGTAGTGTTTTTACCAGTTTATCTGTTCGCCTTTGTACCGCTCATCCTATTGCCATCGGGTCAAATGGACGTAGTACCGTAGTGCACGATACAACTCGTCCACAATCTACTGTCCTGTCCTGAATACTTCTCATGCTGGTAAAATTGCTAAGAGTGTCAGTGTTACAATGTTCGCCTTTGCTGGTAGGCATACGTCGTTCAGTCAATACTGTGTTGGACTTCCGTCCGAAAGGCAAACATTTGGGATTTGATGTGAGGTAGGTCGTTTTCAGTACGTGCGGAGGCATTCATATGGTTCGCTGACATTTAGTAGTGAGCTTGCAAAATCAATAGATCAACCAGATAGTAGACCTGCTGTTTGAATTTGGCTCTACCATATATTTTTTTATTTTATCTTTCTACACTAAACAAACAATGCCCGAAGGATTGTATATATATCGGCACACAGGATCGTGCTAGCGTAGTCATTATTTTGATTCCATTCTTTGGTGGTGGAGATTATGATGAAATTTCAACAAAAATATGAGAAACAATATTGTAACAGATTTATATACTGTTTTAAAATATTACACAAAAAACTATAAAAATAAAAAATCTGATTTAGGGGCGGCCCGGTGGTGTATTTGGCAACGGCGCCAGTTCCTAACACGACCGGACCGGGTTCAAATCCCATTCGGACCGTCCCCCCGTAGCACGGTCTGACTAGCCTGCTACGTGGTAAAATTAGTCTAATACGGCCTGTTCCGTTCTAACATACTAAAAAAAAAAAAAAAAAATCTGATTCGTACTTAAATCTCAACCTACAAACATTCTTGTACAGTTCCATTCGAAAGTACTGAAAAATGTTTCATTGTGATGACAAATGACAAACAAAAAGAAAATTCGTTGACATTGAGCATCCAGCCAGAAACTTTAGCAGACATGATTGTTCAAAAGGCAACAAGGATGATTTATTAACGAAACGATGGTGACCAACCAGCTGCCCTAAACGAAAATTTCACCCACAAGAATACGTTCGTTGAACATCGTTTTTCTGCCGACATTTTTCTTTGTGAGTTCCTGATGACAGCAAAAATCATCATCAACAGAATCTAACGTATTTCTACGATAACCCGTCGTGAACTTGACATCACCACCGAACGGAGATTCGAAATCGATAAGCAATGCCAAAACCTTACATTAAGAATGAATTGTTTTTATACTTTACTTCAAATTAAGTATACCAGTGTACAGCTTTGCTTTAAAATAGCATCACTATTCAACTAGTGTTGACTTCAGTCTCAATTTCCTAGGCACCTTTACAAGTAACTTGATTAATTTAAACTGTCAGTGCTCACGACTGCTCGCAGAATGTCGCAGTTTTGATTTATATTTGCGCCCATTCTTCACTTAGCATCAAATAGAATTCCTTTCTCGAGCCAGCAAAAGCGATACTGAACCCATTCATTGTGGAACACTGGAGCCCCTTCGGTAACAGATGTAAGAATTTGTGCCTGTCGGTGCACATGGCGCATGCAAATAGGAAATCGGAAGTAAACTACTTCATTCTGAAAATCGATTCCAGGTGAAATTGTGCACGTCTGACGCTCTGAGTGAGGAAAAAAATTCAATCTAGCAGTAAATGTATGCAAATGCGTTTGAATGAGAGCTAAAGTGGTACAGACGGCTTGTGGTGATTGAGATTTTGTGGCATATTTTCGTTATTCTATGGAAGTAAAGCGAAATATGATGGGTACGTATTCGTGAAAGGAAATTGATCCATATTTATGAATGCGATATACGTCTTCGGCAAGGAAATAATTTTGAAAATCAATGAATAGTTTTTCTGTTGCACAACAGCAAAGCTACAATTAATGTAGAAGAAATCATATTTGTTGAGATATATGAAACAAAATATTTCGTATATAAAACATGTACTACCTTACCAGTGTTCTCGCACCTACTAAACATCGGGTCCCAAAGAAATACGAAACCCACCCACTCCGTTTGTCACCATATCATCTTGTATGCGGAGTTTCTAAAAACCGCCATGCTAAACGCCTCTACATTCATCATCCTTTGTTCGGGATTAGCTCAACCGAAGGATTGTGTGAGCTTTCGGTGAGCACAAATACTTTCTGCATAATCGGATTTGTCGAGCATTTTTCGACGATAGGACAGTCATTATGTGACAGGTTGGGGTGGCGGAAAATAAACACAGCGGCACCGGAATTCGTTAGCGCATCAATCATTGAGCTGAAGGCGTACGATTACTATTTTTGAAGAATGTGTTTATTTTTGGATTCGAGAAGAAGTTACAATACAAAGCCGATATAAGATAAAAGTGTAAATGAAGAAAGTAAAACTCCTTATCGTAATGTGATAAGTCAATTAAGTATATAGCTTGTAATCGCAAGTTTTTTTTGCGATTGGAATAAATTTAAATAATGTTTATTGGAACCTTCTGTTGGAAAATTAGATAAAAATACTGATACTAATTCAATAGACGTTTTTTTTTTGTTTAGAAGGTAACACGTTCAGTACGGTAATAAGGAAAAAGTTTCTTGAGTAAATATTTAAGCCTTGTCTCCCGTATACTTCTCTTCATTATTCATTTCCATGCAGCTGTTTGTTTTCTCCAAAAAAGTAAAAGCTTGATGCGCATGTAGCAGCACCCACATACATCCCACATCAGCTCAGGGACGGGATTTACATTCTCGAGTGATTGAGCTTCATTAAGAGGAAGACATAATCAGGCTCCCGGCCTTCTCTCATCTTATCGGTTCACCACGCTTACACCCTGCACCATGTTTATGATCCCTTTGAAGCGTGACTTTATCCTCGGAAACTGAATTTCTGGCTGAGGCTGTGAACGCCTCCGAAGGCAGGCAAACGATATGGTACGATATTTTTCACGCTCGAGCAGGCGCTTTCGATACATTAAGAAGATGATGATGTCGGGGTGGTGTTTGTCCTGGATGGATCGGGATCATTGCGTTTGCTTTTGTAAAATCTTGGTGGTATTGAAGCGAGCAAAAATTGCGCATTTCGCACAAAGGCTGTTTCCACTAAGTAAGGCATGATTGGGTCGCTTGGGTGTACGTGAGTGTCACCTCATCATGCCCGGCTACGATACGGTATACATGTGGAGAAGATTTGTTTACTTTTAGCTATTGGACGGTGTATTTATATAGAATGAATAATAGGCGCAAGTAATCGAAATTAATAATGTGAAAAGTAAGAAGACATACAAGTGCAATGAGGTTATACAAATGGTACAAAGCCATACAAATTTGATTTGAGTTTGTTTTATTAAAAGCTTCCTACGATCTCAAAAATTAAATGAGCTGCTGTGCAATAAATTACCGAATGAAGCAATCTCGTCGTTGCATATTAAACGTATCCAACACGGAGGAAGACAATAATTATCATAAATACTACCCTCACGCAAGCAAACGGATTTACCGCCGGTTTGAATAAATCATTTCTTTTATCCGCTATTCTCTGGACGCGGAATTGCAGAGGAATTCGCTTCAAACACAACCGAATAACTTCCCATGGAGAGAAAATGCAACATTAATTTCTAGCTTTCCCAGTCAAGTGCTACAAAATCAAAAGAATGGACTTGAGGTCCCAATTCTCGACCGTACGCTACCCCAAAACGAAGACGAAGACAAACTTATCGAGCGGAACTAACTCCCAAAACCATAAACTCTCTTGTCCGTGTCTGTTTTTCTTCCTCTTCGATTAGCATCCGGTCAACAAGGGCACTCGGTTGATACGTTGGTGAGGCAGGTTATATTATCTCACCAATGCTCGCAGAATGTTGGACGGAAGAAGGGTTTAGATTAGCAGAACAGCAAACAAAAAGACACGAAAAGTAAATCAGAACACCCATGTCAAACCAAAACTCCCCACAAAAAAAAATATTCACCGTCCCGTTTGAAATGGCTAGTTTTAATTTTAAGCTTTGCGATAAACTGTCCTAAAGCATGGAGAGTCGATTCGATTTCTATGTGGATGGTAAAAGAGCAATAATGAGTGGGCTATAAATTTTTGCGTTCGATTTTTTTTCATCTTGCCATGGCACACCGACTGGGAAGATTTTGGGACGGATCCGTTGATTGGTTTTATATTTATATACTACAAACAGATTCAAGTAAGATTAGAGATAATTCAAAATCAGATAATAGGGACTGCAAATCTTGGTTAAGCATTGCCATTACTCTTGTTGGATGGTTCAAGCAATAAAATGTGTTCGATATGAGGTAATAGTACAATTTGTCTTTAAATAATTGCTTGCCACAGGAATTGGATACGTACAGGCGTTTCAAACCTCTTTAACGCAAGGCCCAACGCAAAAGAGAACAGGCACAGCTTTAATCAAACTGAAGCGATTATAACCACGTGCATGGCATTTGTCACGTAATTAACATCAACCCGATTTTAACCGACGGGTGGTTAATGCCTCATTTCGGCTTATACATTTCGTCCCCCATTCGTACGGTGATGCCACACATGGATACACCAATTTTAAATGACAAATGAAATACACCTGTACAGCGGAAATGGGCCTTGCTGTATGCCGGTGGGTTCATGTTCGCAGTTATCTTAAACGTATTTTCGTCCTATCCTATCGGGTGAATTTGGAACCTCTGCTTTCTTAATAAGAGAATTATTCAATAAATTCATTTAATGTTATTTCACGATGTTGCTACCATTGCGCAAGAAACGAATTAGAATATTAAATTTTGACAAAAAATAGACATTTTATCGTGAGAAAAAGCGCCAAAGCGTCTTGTGGTAATTCATTCCAGATGCCGTGGTTTCGCTGTCAAGCTTAGGCATTCTGACGCACTGCTGGATTGGGTCGAGTGCATGGGAATGAGGTACTGCTGTGTAGCATATTTCCATTCTCCTTACGTATGCACCACACGAACCGCTCAATGGCATAATTTCAGGCTGAGCGTCTCGAAGAAACTTCAACGACGACACGATGATACAGAAGCGCGAAAAAAACCCCAACACGAAGGCTTCTGCTATGGGTTGCTGCTATGTCTTTTGCCGAGTGAGTAGAAGAAATTCTTTACCCAACTTTTCCACGTCCGCTTTTTCTGCCATGTTGTGAGCATTTCTTTTCTTTCGGTAAGAGCTCCCGCACCAAATTCCACGAGCCATGGGTTGAAGAGGTCTGTTGCCATGGATGGAAGGAGCGCATGTGAGTACGGATCCGGGAATCAATTATTAATGTCGTTGACTGCAACCATGCCGTGAAGGTAACCGAAATCATTCGTACTTGTTTTGGTTGTTTTTGCTTAAACGATCATCAACACACTTCTGAGGGTAAGGGCATTCTTGGTGTGTGTATTATCTTCGCAATTTGGTAGCCGGCAAAGCTCGAGTCTATTTATGTAGATTGTGGTGAAATCGTAAGGAAAAGGCCAACAGCTCCCTATTATTTTGTGACTTTTTGCCGGATCAACGTATGTCAATGTGCAATTAACTCGGTAAACGATGTCCCGGACGACCTGGGTTTAGGTCATGTCAGTAAGCGACAAGAGCGAGCTCAGTCATCAAGATAGAATACATCAAGATAAGTCTCAAGTCTTGTATGTTTCGTAAGTAATTTTGTAGCAATATAGCGTTGAAATATGGCGAAAATTACATTCAGCAGATAATTTTGTTTTTTGTACATTAGTGTGTTCTTTTCCATCCAAGCTGCACAATTTTTAGATCAAACGCAGGCGATAGGCACGACGAATTTTGTGGCAACAAACCAAACGTATATCCAATTCGATTATCCAATTGATTGCCACTTAAGCCTATTAGCTAGCGCATTAACATTCCTCTCACCATCGAATCACGCACTCGATCTGCGGTTGTTGAGGCTCCCGAATGTGTAATGTATCGGTGCTGCTGCTTTTCTTTCGCTCGCCTAAATCAGGTAGCTCACCCTAGGAGCATTATTCTGTTACGCAGAATAAAAATTCTCTGCCACCCGTCAAAGCATACGCTCTTCCCCAAATGTTGGCAAAGTCTTCAAGTGCTTGAAAAAACAATACCCCCATTTTTTCATTTCAATGGCACACGCAAGTGGGCTCAAATGTTTGGGCTTTTTCATTGGCCTGAAGCTTCTTTCCGGGGTGGACGTGCTTAGTATTCAAGGAGCGCTACCGATTAAGAAGGTGCTGCTTTTGCCGCCCCGAAGCGCTAAGTAGCCTGCAGCTCGGTAGCGGACGCGTAGTCGTGAAGTGTTACTTCTGCGGTAACAAGACGGTTTAGCTGAAAATTTCCAAGAATCCCCTTCGTCGCAACAAAATTGCTAAATCTGGAAGGTAATGGGGAGAATTCCTGAACAGGTAATTTTATTTTCCACACCGGGAGTTTCGCTTAGGAAATGTGATTTTGATTTAGCTATTCGCGGATTGCATCACGATGCTAAGTCGTGTTTTTAAAAGTTAAGTAATGTGACTAAAAAAAGAGAGCTATTCCATTGGAGTTAGCAATGTTTTACTTTTATCATCCTTAGTGTTAATATCGAAAATGATTTCAATTATTCTATGTTATCTTACACGAATTTTTTGACTAACAGAGCTGTCACATTTCAAAAATTTGGCCACCTTTATTGCCTTTCTAATTGCAACAATACAATTTATTCATAGTATATTTTCGTTTTTCGTCATTTTGGTTTCACCAAACCAGTAGGTCCATCATGTCGATAGTATCATGCCAATCCAATCAACTGCCCAAACGCAGCAACCAATCAAAGGCCGAATCAGCAGGAGTCAGTATGCCGATCGGATGGTTGACAATGGTGATAATGGCCGGTTTTTTTATTCGGGTGGAACCATGGAACTCAGCTGCATGGACAGCTGAAATGATGAAGGCAAACAATCGATATACACAAAAAAAGCGAACTGAACAAACGCCGGCAGTGTAGCTCGTGCTGTGAAATATCGATTAACTTTGTTGTATGGAGGTTTTTTTTGTATTTTTGGGTGATATCATCGACAAAGAGTTTTTTTACGAGGTGTATTTGGAGGATCTTTTCAAGATATTTAAATTTTTAAATTTATTTTTTTTAGTTCCTCCTTTTACTTTTAAAAGCATTGCTTACATTTTATTTTTTTTAAAGATAATTATTGAAACTTGTACGACAAAATGCATTACTATTGGCAGTATATAATTATTCAAAATGGAAATTTCCACTGATCAATCGCATACAACAGGATGCCGACATTTCGACATCAGCTGTGTCCTAAAAGCCGCAATGAACAACATATGGTACTTCCTGTTGAGCTTAATTTTTACTCTGTTAAACTCTTCTCCAAAGTCGTGTTACAGGTGTTGGCAAGTTTTTTTTTTAATATTATTTCATTACATGCGTCAGGACGATCCGACCGTATGTCTTATGTCTTAGGGATGTTGAGATGCGCATAATTTGCCTGTTATGTAGTGAGTCTTGTTTACCATCTTGTGTAGCCGGAAATGCTTCCTTAGCCAAACATTTCTTCTTTCATCCCTCAGCAAAACGAGAGCTTCATAAACCACACAAAGAAAGGACACGTTTGCTATTCTTTCGAAACAGAAGATGTTCAGCAACTGAAAACAAATTCGCAGATGGAGTTACGCGGTAAGTTTTTCCCCATTTTTTTCGTTCACCTTTTAACGTTTTAAATTCACGTGGTGCAACACTATCCGTAAACTGTTACGCAGCTTTTACTTTATGCTCTGCACACTCATCAAGAGGTCTTGATCGAGCTTCGACCGTTTTGCAGCTGCCGCGCGTAAGCAACCGCAAAACGAGCCCAGCCCTTGAGCAAAGAGGGTCAAAATAAACAAAACTACAGAGGGAACTGGTGAAAGAAACATGCGTGACGGGCGGAAGGACGCGTAAAGTGGTCTGCAAGGTAGGCAAATGTCTTTCAACAACGGAACAGAACATAAGGCGCTACCGAACAGCTGCATATTTCCGCTCTCGCTCTCTGTTAAGGATTATTAATGACGGTATACGAGAGTGTATGTGCGTCCGACTGCGTGAAGAGGAAAAGTTTCAGAATATTACGATTGTACGTAAAACTCAAGGAAGACCGTGAACCATTGGGTACGTTTCAAGGAAAATGTGTTCTTATTCTGACATAAGTCACCTTAAAAGTCTAAGAAAACGTAAAAAATGGCCGAACTAGTTGAAGCGCATTAAACATTAAAACAAGAATAGAATAGTATCAAAGAAAGACAAAAGTTTAAATTTTTACACTCAACCTGCTTTGGTCAAATTTGTAAATTTTATTAATCGTATTTAATTATGAACCAGAGAATAACATCGGACGCGCGCCACGATCTTCACCGGCATAGATTGTAATGACTTTCGGGATCGTTAAAATCGTGCACTCTTGCCGGCATTTTATTCAGCCCGCTTTACGGACGGTTCCACTTGAGTACCGTCACCGGAACCGGAATCAAGAACAAGGCCCGTGCCGCGTTCCGCACTCGCGAGCACTGTGACGAAATTGATTGCATTTGGTGCCGAGATGCGGAGAAAGATGTTACGAACTAATTAAACTAGATATTGCCGACAATGAACGAGTGGTACAGCAGAGAAGAAAAACAAAATACACAATAAAAAAACAAATACGCTGGGTAAGCTTCCAAGAGTTCTACAACAAAAAAGGTAAAAAAAGTGTGGCTAGTAAGTATAAATGTCTGTCTGCTTCCCAGCTTTTCCATTTTTTATTCTCAGAGAAAACTTATTCCGTCCATAAGCATCGTAACGGGTAAGTTCGTTGTTTCACTCAATCACAATAATCTTCTTATGCTACTCAGTTTTGTGTAGGTTATTGTTATTGGAAGAGTGTAATAAAAGAAAAGATTCTCTTGCATTTGTAAAAGACATTAAAAGTATTTACAGCTTAAAATAACAAAAGATGAACACATTAGAAACGCACCAAATCAGTTAATGAAATAAGTGAGCAACTACAAATTACAAGCAATAGAACAACTTTTTATAATAATAGCATAACAACATTATGCGATTCAATGTTATAGGTATTCAACAAACTGGATATCAGAGTTGGAGTTGACCTTGAAAACACGTGCTTTTAATAAACTGGCTAATTTATCTACGAGATACGATATCCTTTGCTTTTGAGAGACAATCACATAATCGTTCAACAGAAGAAGAAATTGTTCTGAGAGAAAGCAAAACAATAAAGCTATATTGTACGTTCCATACCATTCAACCACAAAGGAAGAACGGACGAACTCGAGCTCTGGCTACGTAACTCCAGTACGGGTGGCTTATTATTGCTTTTTTCTGTATTCTCTGGAAGTGATTGTTTGATTTCCTACCAGCTAAGATTATGCGAAAAGGTCGAGAAGACATCAGTGACCCACTGAGGCAGGATGACACAATACATACGCTCCCAGATCCGATCTATCCCTGTCTACATCCGTGTCGTGGGGAATGAAATGGAGGAAATTTAATTTACAAATCCCGGAAAGAAACGTCACATGTATTGAAGGCATAGATCCTTCTTCCGAGATGCGAGATGATAAAAAGAAAAAACATGCGAGAAACAAGAAAGGTTTCCTCTTTTATCACCACATTCTTGCACCCTTTTTTCAATACCAAATCGATGGTGTATCCCGATAGTGGTCATTTGATGACTGCCGAGCTTCATTTTCTGTTTCATATCGATAGCATACTTTCGTATCCCGTTCGGCATGCTTACGCACAGAACGGTTGATTCGTTTATTTTCGTAACCATCCTGTCTGGATGACGTCCTGTTGGAACTATGAGTAAGATTGAATTGGGTTGGTCAAATAGTATTGTCGGTAATGCCCAACATAACACACCCGCCGTTTGTTACATACATTCTATAGCTATACATAATTTAAGTCACAGATTTGCAGTCATTAGGCTTGGAGTATAGAGAGTTTATGAAAGAAGGCTGTTTGTTCAATAATTCATATTTTTTTAAAGTATATCATTTTATCTGTCAAATGACATATTGATAAGCATTTAGAAGTTGCTTAGAACATTTAAAATCCAACATAAAAGATGGATAATATGTAAAAAACTTCACATAATTCTTTAAATGATACCAGATGTCGAGTTTGATTCTACTGGTAAATTTAAAAGGTTCTTTGCCTTTCCCTAAGGTTACTACAACTGGGTCATCTTCCACAAACCTAAAATCAGACACTTCTTCCTGGACGATTAAGACTCCAATTATACCAAAACATCATAACCTTAAACAATTTCCTCACGCTTCCTGCAACCTGAAATTGTTGAAGATAAGAAATCCTTTCCAATGTGGTTACTTACCAGCACATTCGGTTTCCCGGTACGATCATCGACCCACACCAGAACTAGATCCGACCCGGCCATGTGCTCCGACCGGTGGGAAAAGCCAAGCCCCATAAAACCGCGCGTATTGGCCGTGGCCGTGAACACGATGTCCTTCTGGTCAATATGCCAGTCGAGCGTGTACAGCCCGTTCGGGTCCATCGCTTCCGACCGGCTCCAACGATGATGGACGGGTTCGATTTTGGACGGCACTGTGAGCCCCTCGGCATTTTTCGGAAGCATCACCAGCAGAAGTACGGTCACAAGCGCCAGCTGGACTGTCACTGGGAGTTGCCATCTTGAGGGGTGCTTATAATTAGTTAATGGGCCGCAGACATCGAACGGTTCGCGAGCTTTCGGTACACACAATGCCATTATGATTACACTAAACTGGTTCTCCTTCTTCTTTCTTTCGCGGTTGCAGATTTATATTTTTTTCCCTATTTCAAATGCTTTTTGGAGAAGGTTATATTTTCATACACCAACTCACAAGCAAACATAACCCTTTAAGGGTTATTGAATGGTAAGGGCGAAATTTGAATGGTAATAAGCTAATTTTCAAAACAGCACAACACACCGCATGTATGTACAGTATGGAATTTTTTCGAACACACTCCGTACACTCTCTTCTATTATTTTCAATCGATCACATGCACGTCTTCGTTTCACTTTTTTTACGGAACAAAGATTCGGGTGGTAAGAGATAATAATCAAGCACTTATTTTCTTTAATTATACCATCAACAATAATTTACACTCTCACCATTTCGATTCAATTCTCTATCATACACACACACATTTGTACGCACATTTACACATAGGAGCACACACTAAACAAAGCCTCCTAGATAAAGAAGATAGGTAGGAATTTGTTTTAATTCTTTACCCGCAAGAACGCACCATAATCACTGTTTTAGAGAAGATGAAGATGGAAGAAGCGAATAATAATCACAGCAGCACACACCGGGGGTATCGAATTATTCACTTATCGATCGCGGCCTTAATTAGGCTTATCTTTTTTTGGTTACTATCCGCGATCGGGATTTTGCCTTGCAGCAGAAAAGCTCAAAGCAAAGCTCAAACCCAAAGCAAGACGTAAAAATAAAGATAGAAATCGAATTAGCAATTCAGGCCACCGTTTGCCGTGTTCCGTGAGAAGGAAAGGTATGCAAATTACTAATGTGTGCTTTCTGATGCTTTGTGTTTTAATCGAGAAGGTTATTTTTGGCAGCGAAAAAGTGTCTTTCGCCTAAATCACTTACACTAATCAATCCTCTGTACCGCAACGCATCGCAGTGGCACAGAGATAACGCCAATCATTGAATTCGATTTTACCGTTAACGTCTGCTTCGTTTCGATCTAATGCGGTTCGTTGACATTTGATGAATAGCTGTCATTGGGAGATGATTTAATTTTCGCATGCTTATAGTTTATAATCACCTGGTCATGGCTTCGTTTTATTTTTTTTCCACGCACATATACCCCATTATAGAGGACACATTGCCAAAATGCTAATGGGATCTTCCGTTCCTTGAGGGCATCTTGTCACGTGTGTCTGTGTGTGTTCTTTATTTTATTTTTTATCGTAGTCCATCCTCGGACGCCAAAACCGTGGGAACTGAAACTTGTTGCGAATTTTACTTCCCCACACACGCGATCACCACCTTCTACATGATCGCTTTTAGCTTTCGGTTGTTTGATTATTCTTTAGTCGGAACGCTGTGGCATCCCTCTTCTTATCCCGGCACGACACAAAACTCACGGCGACAAAGCGCTGCAAATCTTCGCTTCTTTTTTCGCTAGCTTTGTTTCCACATTCATCTGTTGGAAGATGCTTTTACACTATTCCGCATGGACAGACTGTAAGCAACGGAGGAGGATAAACAGAACTACACAAACTGGCAAACTAACAAAAAAAAAAAGAACTGCGTCTCACATGCACTCCCCGGCCGGGAGATGAACGATCGTGCAAAATCACAACACACAAAACAAGCCGCGACAAACAAACAAACAAAAAAATGGCAAAACGACACACTGAACTTTTTTATCCGTGAGTAATAGCTAATCGTAAAGCGTTTAAACAACACAGCCACAGCCTCATTCCCTTTTGTGGGAGAACGAACGATAAAACGGTGCAGTAATAAAATTCACCAACCAAATGCGTGATCCTAAAAACTTCTCACTCGTACGAAACAACGACGCGACAGGCGCGCTAACATGCAGCAGCAGCAACTACAGAAAACTCCTTCGGGTTTGCCGGTTTCGGTAGGTTTGCTTTAGGCTGCGTGCGCCAGGCGTGCTTTGACCGCCTGGTAGCAACACATCTGCGATCAGTGCACATCATACGCACACCACCATAGCCGGCATTACGTTCTCTTGCCGTTCTTTTTGTTTCATCTCTATCTCTGTCTCTCTATCCTTCCATTTCGCGCTATGCTACCTTGATGTTGTTTCGTTCCCGTTCCGTTCCGGTGTGTTCTTTTTGGGGGGGTAGTCTTTTTTTTGTCGGTTAGCCGTCTCCTTTTTTTCTGCTGCACAAATGTATGAGGGCTCGTGGATAACAGCCGTGTGCGAGATTGAAGCTGCACTTGGAATATGCATTGTGATTTACTATTTTGTTTCAGAACTGTTACGAATTTATTTAGCTGTGTCGTTCGTTCTAGATATTTTATTCCAATTTTATCCGTTCATCAAAATATTTAAATAAAAATAAAAAAAAAATCCCCCATATAATGTTACGATGTCTGCTGCTAACGTTTCTTTCACGAGTGTTAATTTCTGTTTCCCGCTTGAGGTCTCACCGTGCACACGGCAGCATTTAACGAGAAGCTGACAAAAACTGCGGGACAACATCATATTTACCCTCTACCGTATGTTGCCCGTGGTGGCGGCCTTTTTACACGCACCCTGCACCAACACACAAACCCGTATATAAGAGCAAAGATACGGCAAACAGAACGAAAGAAAAACGGAAAAAAGCACTCAAGAAGAAGCGTACCTTTTCCTTCCAGGCGGCACAGGACATGTGGTTGAGGTCCCTTTTTGCACACGCTCCAGGGCAAGGGAAGAAGGAATACTGAGTAAAGGAAGAAGATGCATCGCATCCAGATGCGCTGCATTCATTGGCACGGTACGTAATGCCGTGAGGAGAATTCCGACCAAAGCAACCAAGAAGATAGTGAAAGAAAGCATCGCTTCGGGATATCTCAAGTACTGTGAATGTAGAAGCTGACCTAAGAGTCTTGTAATTGGTTATGAAATGTGTGTTGAAAATTATTACTACACACTACACTGCACTAACTTGCCGTTCGAAACATTAAGCGCAAGAGCGATGTTTCTTTACCACTATGGTAAAGGATTATTTCAAGCTGTTCTCAGTGCCCGGAAGTAAAATTAGAAACAAATCGTATTTTTATACAACGGATTTATCTTTTCTTGCACAAGGACACTATTCACCAGAGCGCCATTTGTCCGACCATTGCAAAGGACGATGCGAGCTGCAAGGGAAGTCTTGTACTTGTTCCGGTACAAGGACAATCCTTACCGTTCACGGTTGTTTGGAGTTTGCGGAAGTAAAATTATTCAATTCAAACAATTCAAGAAAATTGCAAGAGAGACTATCATTTGTCATGCCTGGTAAGTTATTCGTTGCTGCAACGACCACAAATTAGAATGGATGCATCAGTGGCAGTGTTTACTATGATGGCATCCGTTGCCCCTAGCTTCACTAGACAAATTTGCTACCATTTGTTTTGAATAATTCTTAATTAATCTTTTCCATCTCTGTGATCTTTGGTAATGAAGATTTTAGAGTGATATAGTGATATAAATAATATGTAACTTTTATATTTACAACGTTATTTAAAGAGCATTGCCTTCCTAAAGATGGTTCCATTCCATCAAGAGAAGCTTCTCGAAAAGTGTGCCTCAACGGTAATAGCAAAAGCAAGAAGATGGTCCGCATCATTTCCTTCCCTACTGCCACGAGAATGTTCAAGCGTGTGCCTTAGCACATGTGCGCAGCTTTTACCTTCCACACCGACCTAAAATTCGTTAACTCGCACAGAGCAGAGAAAGGACTGTAGCAGCAACCACAGCGGTAACGAAGCATGAAAGGACGAGGAAGAAAGAAATCGGGGTGAACCCGATAACGGAAGGGGCGACAATGTAAAGCCAGGTGCGTTTTTGGTAGTTTTGCGAACGAATACACACACATGGACACGGGCGCATCAACCAAGTTCTTCGGTGCGTGAAAAATATACTTCTGGATCAATGCGCATTAATGAGAGGAAATGAGAAGCAACTTTGGCAGGGGTCGCTTGAGAAAGAGAGCGAACAATTATGGGAATTTGCTAAAGGGTTAAAGTACTGGAATGGAACCGAACCAGCCGCAAAACGGTGGTGTGCGTTATGTGATTAGTTTTGAAATACTTTTTTCTAATCAATGCAATAAATTATGTTTATTTTGGAAAGTTGAAAGCTGGAAAAAAAAAACATTAAAGTACATCACAATGAATAATGTATTATTTCAAGTAACTGAAAATTGTAATAGATAATTGTAACGAATCCCAAGGCAAAACTTGGTGCAAATGTTTTTTTCTATGAATGATTCATTACTTAGAACAAACTTTTTATGTTTATTCTTTTAGAGCATTCCTGAAAGAAATGCCATTCAAAGGTGGATGCGGACAAATTCTGGGAATAAAATTCTGTTTTAAATAAATGCTTTCTAGCAATTATGACTAGCGCATAATACTCTTCGTCCAGCAACATTTATATGCTAGTTGAATGCAGCTTTTCTCACAATAATTTCTCATTTCATTTCGTAACCAGATGAATGCATGGTTTTAACGGTCAACATAACGAGCTTGTTTATGAGCATTCATTTCAAATTATGGCTGCGTGCGTAAGCAGCTTATAGGCAGTATGCAGCCGTAAACATTACGAGCATACAAATGCCTACCTTTAGGCGTTTTTCGTCTTTAGTTCATAACCACCAATTGAATCGGAATAATAATGCTGCAAGAATGATGTTATTAAGTTCATAAGGAAAAAATAATGGAATAATTAGTTAGTCAAAACATTTTTACGTCAAAGTAAGTTTTTATTTCATCTTTTAATTTGCATACTCTTTCGGGTTTGCTTGCATTTCTCTAAATCATGTACTCGTTCTACATACATGATATTTTATAGGAAAGGATGTTTTATAAACTATTCAATTCTTTTCCAGTGTAAATATTACCCATCACAAATATTCATTTCGTACCGAAGCTTCTTACTGTGTAATACGTGTAATGCAATTTTCTAAAAGGTTTGGGGCTTACTCCGTGATGGCAAGAAGGAAACATTCCGGAAGTAACACTGTACAAACTGCAAACCATCTTCGTTATCATCATCGTTCATCCGCATTACAACAATAGGATTCGTTTTTACATTTAGGTTTATTTTGTTTTTCCTTTTTCTTTTGGTTACTTATTATCAACAGCACTGATGAGAAACGCACTTTTTATTTGCATTGGCAAATAGGAAATGCCTTGTTTTACGTTGTTTGCAATTCTTACGTGTTGCCACATTTTGACAGTTTGGATTTGTTTGGTTCTCATTACATCTAATCGTGTTTCTATATGTATGTACGCGTGAATGTGGGAGGGTTTTGGTATGTTTTCCTATGTGGCATAAATCAAAGATCAGTGTCAGCTTTCGTTTCTAGTATGGTCGTACCATTAAGCAGCGGAAATCAATGTCAATTTTCTCTAGAAATGGCTTCTTTGTACAGCTGTACGGATTACCTAGACTCCATGTATTAGTTGTGTACGTAGGTACTAGCAAAAGTTCAAAAAAAGTTTAATAAACAAAAAATATCCTATTCCAAATGATTTTTCCTAACAATATGCGAATGCAAGAATGTTCCCTTAGGTCTATTTTTATTAACAGTATTTTTTGCCATCTATAGTATGGACAATTTTTTGGTGATGGAAGATTGTTACGAAATTATTCTATGCCTTTACCAGTAATTGATTCTATTTTGGGTGCAATTTACATCAATGTTACAGATCCGTACCGATTCAGCTGAATTTCATTCTTACGTCTGACGCTTGTTTATACAATATCGCCCACCCATTTCGTAAGCGAAAGTTGACGTTAGTGCACGATGCAGATCACGTGGTCGGTAAGCAAGGTTTGAGTTACGACTTCTCGACTGCTAGGTCGTTCTTTCGTTCATTCCGAAGGATTCGAAATGAGTTTCGCTTAACATGGCGTTTGCTTTATATTGTGTGTGGCAAATAAAAAAAAAAAACACTGGCTAATTTGAAAAATCTATACGATTGATTGTGGATTGATTGGATATACCGGAAGAAGCACTTTTGACAGTCAGTAATCTTACTGAACTGTAATCGAGCGACTGTCAATTCAGGCCAAGCAATTCAAGACATACAATGTATGAAGTAGTAAATATTTCTATTGCAATTCAATAAACCAACCATATTCAATTCATATGATTGAGTGTATCGGATAAAACGGAAATATTCTATTCACAATAGATTGCGTAAAGCACATCAAAGGAAACGACAGAAACCCGTGGTTCAAGATGACAAGATTTATCTGCAATAAATCAAGATATGAATTACATTAATGCAAAGCAGAACAAGACGATGCAAGGCAAATTATATTAGGGGGCCGAAAACACTCGTCATGACGATGATTCGAAACATATTTGATGCTCTTGAATGAGCGTACAAGCTCATGAAAAAATTGAAGTTAAACATAAAGTTAAAACATTTGGAAAAATATTGTTGAAAGCTGTATGTGACATCAAAGATGCACAACATAAACAAAAAGAGCATGAAACAAAATGAAACACATTTTGCCTTTATTTGATATCTGATCCAAGCTTTGAAAAAGGCCTTTACGCCTTAATTTTGTGCATGCTTTTGCCAACGCTTTTGCCATGACAAATTAAACAGACGTATGGTCGTTTCGTACACTTATTTTTACAGGACCCAGAATCTACTTCTACTTATCCATGTGTAATGATATTTTGACAGTTGCTTTTACAGTGCACGCCACACTCTGTATTGCAGTAAGCGTGTATGTGCTTTCGGCCAATAAGCTGTATCTCATCATCCACCATAATGTGACATTCGTATGAATAATTGAATCTCGGTGATTTTCACATTATTGAACATGATTCTGTGATTAAGTTTTGATTTGCTGAAAGCAAATTTGATGAAATCGTGCCGGACGTTACTGCGCGCTGCTTTCCGTTTTCGGTGCCCATATACGTAACGCTTTTCGTTTTGGCATTAGGGAGAAACACATGAAAAATTCATGACCAAATCGTTCCTTCAATCGCGTGGAACAGCAGCAGGTTTTATTTGGAACCTTTTTGCTTTTCTTTTCTATTCTAACAATATTCACAAACATGTTTTGCAACGTAATGTAGGTTTGCCGATGTGATTCGGGGTTTTTGTCGTTGTTTTTGTACAAGGGAACCACATTTGTTGCAGTCATGTTAGTGTAATGCTTAAAATATGTACTGCTGTGGCGTTTTTTTGAATATTAACCCGACCACGTTGTTTCAGTTCAGTTTAAAGGGTAAGAGCTAAGAATAGAAAGAAAGTAAGGAGGTATTTGCGCATTCGGTGCATAACAAGCCTTCATTATTCTATAGCTAATTGGATGCTAATTTAGTTTTTTCGATCTTTCGCAGCCTCCAGCCATGGACGAGTCTGCTCTACACAACAGAGTAAAACAACTGGAACGGATTACACTGCGTTTAATCATGCCATTCATACGCATCGCTTTTTAACAACAGACTGTTGGTTGGTTGGTTGCCGAAAGCGCCTAAATGTATGCAATGTATGCAGCAGTATAATTGACACGTATTCTTCGCATTGACCTAGCACGACACTACACGACTTTTTGTTGCTCAATATGATAGCATCAGCATCTTCACAAGAACCAATCTTTCATTTGCATAAACTTCCGCTCGCTTGCGGAAGCTGTAAATTAGTTTATCTGCAGAAAGTAGCAAAAGCATCTCATCACAACGAACTGCGCCAGAGTTGAAATGGCCAATGAGGCTAAAAGTCAACAATTTGGAACAAGCAATGGATGTACAGTTGAATAGGTAATAAAACGACTGATTATTTGAACTTACAAAACAACAATATTGTCCTCCGTGGGACAATCTTTTCCGATTGGTGTGAAGCATAATGTTACTTGAATGACTACAAAAGTTGGTTCACTTAAACGATCTTTTAAAAGGTATGCTTGAAATTGTTGTTAAAGAGCCAACATTTCACAAAGAAACATTTACCATTCAAACGAGAACATCTTTACTAGGGGGAAAAAAATCAAAAGCGTGATAAGCAAACGTACTCCATTAAGAGCACTGCACTTGGCATCTTTGGTTACCAGATAGAACAGCTTTTCTTTTGCCGCCAAAAAAACACACCTCACAGCCATCGCCCTACTATTGTTGGTCCTAATTGTTGGACAAATCTTAAGCTAGTCAGCAGATAAAGCACGGCTGCTGGGTTTGAAGTTATCTGGACCGTGAGTTTCACTTTTTGTGCAGACGGAAAGCGACGGAACCTCCTCACGCGAACCAAGCGTACAGTTCCAGTAATTTGCGAGGTCTGCTTAACCTTCCCACTTTTCAATGGCAAGGACATTTGTCTGCTTGTTTTGTGTGTCACATTTTTTATCTGCAGGACAATTAAAGATAAGGGTGAGTCTTTTTTCGTTTCGGTTCGGTACGGTGTCTGCTCTTTTCAACATCATCGTGCGCTAATCTGCGAACAACAGAAGGATAATGGTGCTCTAAAATTGTTTTATAATTAGAATGTTTGGAAGTGGACAAGTTTGAGCTCTTGTTGATCATCCTTACATTAAGGATATGTATTGTACCCTTACGAAATGAATTCATATTCAAATACCTTTCATCCATGTTCATGTTTGATCCTCGTCTTTTCTGACAAAAGGCAGTAGTACAGAAGTACAACATTTTGGTCAACAACATTTCAACATATTAACCTCAACATTCTAAATACCAGATTCAATCATAAACTTCCCTTTGAAGCGCATTTCATGACGTCCAGTGACACTAGGTGTATGGGTTGAAGTAGCAGGATATCCTTCTCGGAAGGACATCATCTACCGACATTCGTTCGCTTACGCGTGAACAACTTTGAAGCCCAATGGCTCTAGTGTAAAAAAAAAACATAATGGTTTCCAAGCAACTGATCCCAGAAAGCAAAAAACGAGACATTTGCTAGATAATTGCCTTCAGCGATGAATTGCCTTTTAGTGCGGTGAAATGGTGATGGAACTAGGATAAAACTTGATGTCTCACGGCGAAGAACGCATGTGTGTTCGACAGAGAATGCTTCATCTATGTAGCGTAAAGACCGTGCAACAATGCAATTTGCATCTGTAAATCAGATTAAACCGAAATACTCACACAGATGCCATGAAGGAAGACAAATTCCTGACAAGCTTAACCACTAATTACTCAAGAGAAGAACCATTCCTACTCGAAAACCGGAACCATTTCCATAAATTTATTGAATGTACCCGCGATTCTGAGGGTGAATGTGGAATGAGATCACGTGTATCCGCATAAACTAGCAGTTGCGAAGCAAGGAATTGATAGATTTGCGATATCTGGTTCGGTTGGATCATGTCCACTGCATTAAGGACACAACTGAGGCCATGAAATGCTGGAGTAGAAATTCTTGAAACATATCAAGGTCGTATTAAATTATAGGAAAGTGATGTAATCCCGTGTAAATTGAAAAGATGTTGAAAACTGAAATTGAAATAGACAATTTTGAAGAACATATCTAACGAAAGCCCTGTAAACTAAATTCTATAAACATAAGAGTAGATTAACATTAAATCCACATACACTGCATCGTGCCAACCGCAAAGATTTAACTGATGTCCAATATGGTCAGTCAGCGCTATCCAAAACATGTATCAATCATCTTCGTGGCGAAAATGGACAGTCTTACTTACACAAACACACGCACGCATGTCGCTTGTCCTAAATCAAACCTTGCTCATCTCACACGCTTGACGTGGTCGAACAGCAGAACGACCGGGTGGCAATCGGAAACCGACGGTCGACAGCTTCCGGTCGCAAGTTGTTGTTCCTCTCGTAGGCCACAAATCTTGGTTACCGTCACTACCGACCCCACCCTCTTCATCAGCACCATCGCATCCAGCATCCGTAGACGTCATTTCGTGGGTCGTCGCTAGCCTTTGGACAACACCCTTGGTTCGGTTTCCGGTGCCCGCTAGATGGTGCTTTCGCTGTTACGATAAACACACCATTTCCTTTTCGAGCACGGCGCCCTCGGACTTGGAGTTCCCGTTCGGTATCATCACGATCGTTGTCTCCTGGATGTTTCTATTTGAGAGGACAGAAAATGAATATGGGTTAAGCTCTAACGAAGCAACATGACAAGCAACGGTTCACGTGGTTATCAAAGGTCTATTACATAGCATGTAGTATTAGTCAATTTACCAAACCTACCGTGTGTATTTTATAATGCATTGTTAAATTCATTCTACTTCGGGTTTAATCTCTGAGTGTTATGGTGTGTGTGATAAGTATTAATCTCATTGAAAACAAACCAGGAAAGACACACCAGTCTGACAATTTCTCCATAATTGTGTCAATCACGGAGACGAAACCACTTCCACCGTTCAATCAGGTATTATAGTAATGATGTGGTAAGATGGTGATCATTGTGCTGAAATAATTTATTGTTTGAAACCGTGTGTATCAACAATAGTTCCTACAACTCGTCATGGTTGAGAATAACCTCAACTTCTTAACAATTGATCCTTCAGAACAATTGACTCACAACATAAAGCATTTGCGTAGTTAACTACTAGGCCATTATCGCTGTACCTGCTGTAACGTCGTCTAATAAGTGACGA
Source organism: Anopheles rivulorum (assembly GCA_018908115.1). Lineage (NCBI taxonomy): Eukaryota > Metazoa > Arthropoda > Insecta > Diptera > Culicidae > Anopheles > Anopheles rivulorum. Next base: position 179,090 of record STHB01000011.1, read on the forward strand.
TTAAAGCAATGTTGGCCGGGTTTCGAATCGCTACTGATCGTACACTTTATTGCCAGATCATTTTCCTCATTGTTTTGTCGAAGCAATTCGCGGCACGCAATTATGGGCAATTTGTGTCGATTATATCGATCAACCCTAACCGTAACTCGCCTCATCGTTTCTACCGTCGTTAAATATCGATTTAACCAATCGGGTTTCCCGTACCGTACCGTAGCCAATCCCCCAAACAGAAGGCAATGGGAAACACCCGGGAAAGTGGTACAGCAGTTTACTCCTTCCGTTTCATTTCCATGCCATTTTTCTGCAGTAACGCGTACGCCGTGCGCCACATTTAACTGACAGCGGAAGGGATTTGTTCCCTTTAATCGAGACGGTGAAGACGGGATTTTTCTGTCCCGTTTTTATTTCCTTCATCATGTGAAAACTGGCGACTGGCTCGATGGGGGACCTTTTTTTCTTTCCTACCGCATGGCGTACTGGCTCCAGGTTTCGGTGCCAATGTTTGTTGTCAAAGGGAAAACGGAAAAATGACAGCAACATGAACGAATTAAGCAAGGATTAACGTTCGCCATTTGCCGAATTTAATCAAGCAAAAAGATTAGCTGACTTAAGGGCCCATCAAACAGGGTGCGTGTGCGCTTCAGTGGTTGACCATTTTGGTTGGAAATGTGGGCATATTAATTTCCTTACCATTCACCATTCGGATGGCGTTTCGGTTGTTGCCGAACATTAAAGCTAGTTGGATTAGTGTTGGGGATAACGCTTATGCTTTATGGGTTTGCCACCAATGTCCGACGAAGCAGGAAGAGAACAAATGTGATCAATTTAATCACACGATTGTTAATGCGCTCAAAGAGTGGTGAACAAGACAAATGCAGAAAATGGATAAGAAAAAGTATTTATAAACGCTTTCCATTTCGACGCTGTCTTTGTGGTGCTTTTCTAAAGAATAATTAAACATTTATTAAAATATCAACTTAGAACTTCTCAAAGGTCAGTACGTACTTTGTCAATTATAAAGCTTGCCTACCCCACCACACCGAGCTCAGGAAGTTTATTAAAAAGTTGCTCAGTTTTATTCCTCCACAGTGAAAAGGACATTTTCCCACAAATTTCATTTTACAGCCCTCCGTTTGGTGCACTCGCCTCTCGGAGGGAACGGAAAACACCTTATCAAAGTTTACCCGACGTATCCGATTCCGTATTGTTCAGCAGAAGGTCAAACACCGTCCGATCGTACCTGCGAGCTGGCCGGGGGCAGGTTTGTTTACAGCAGGATATTTATCCTCGTAATCCACCTGTGGCGAAGAGTAATCTCCGATAAGATGGGGTTTAGCTCCCCATTTGATGGGAAGCTTGACAGCTTATCAAGTCGAGCAAAAGCCCGCATCCTAACACGGACAGTAGTACGTGCGCAGGAAACTAGTGTTCGTCGGGTTAGCTGAGTGGCGTAACTTTAATTGAAGAGCTTCCACTATAGTACGGCATTCTTGGCCCTTGCCTCAGATTCCTGCTATAGCGTACCGGACCGTGGCACCGTGAATGCGGACGGATAAACACAGATGTTGTACGATTCTCGCTCGACTAGCTTCGATGTTGGTGTGTCGTATAACACTGTCCTAGAAATTATTGAATTAACACACACACACACACACACACACACACAATCACACGCCTTTGAATAAGCTTAAGCCGGCCAAAGAGAAACGGAAGTTGTGATAATGGATGTAAAAATAATTTCATCATTGTGCAAATATGCGCTTCCTTGAATAAAACGTTCACCACGTTTACGATATTTGAACCGTGTTGTACAAGATTTGCGTTAGTTTAGCTGTTCGATCGATTCGCCCTGTCGATTATTTATTTGACTTTAAATGATGTAAAATTTAAGTGCAAGTTTTAAATTTGTTAACGAAAACATACTTTAGCCATTACGAACAATTTGCATATACGTTACTCATAATCCATCAATCAAGTTAGGAAACTCAAAGACAAAAACGTGACTTTGTGGAGGATGTAATTAACAACCCATAATCAAATTGTTTGACGAACACCATTGAATTAAGAGGTTGTTTTTTTTTCTTGAAAGAACATCATAATGAAGATAACTTCGTATGAAGAAATGAGATCTTCAAGAGTGCTGCTGCTGCTGCTACTGGTAGCTGTCACGTGACAATGTTGAGGGCAGATGATGATGTGCTGGATTGTGTAGCTGACGCACAGCATAAACCTCAACTGACAGCTGACAGCTTTCACTACCCACGTGGTTTACGGGCAAAATTTGAAAAGAAAATAAGATGTGGTTGTGGAGAAATGGTGGGTGATTGTTTTTTAAAATTTTCCATTCAAGCGAAAAAAAAGTGTGCAGCTTGGTCCGTGCACATGGTGCTTGTTTTGGTGTGCTCTAGGAATACTCGGAACGGTGGTACGGTACGTAATTTGGTAGGCATTTAATTAAGGAACATCTACAGCTACATGCACTCCAAAGTACAAACTTTGACGTAGATGGTATATGAAAAAAAAAAGACTCACAAGGATCCCCTTTCTTCCCAAGGAGTGGATAATCGAGGAAATTTCCGTATTTTCGTTACCTTTTCGATTGAACAAAACATGGCTGAAGTGGAGAAGGCACTTCAAAGCAGCTATTTCCATGAAGTGAAAAGAGTACGGAAAACCCAGACAGGCGAGAACACTTAAGAATCACTAAAAGAAACAAATCACAGTACTAAAGACACTTTCCAAAGACTTACGGTGGATACATTGTTGGTGGCATGGCCAGGATTGTAAGCTCTTAATGTGTTACAAAACAATAGCATTTTAAATACATTGTTATTTTTCCCCCGGTAAACTAGTAGAAAAGAATAATTATGGTAGGTACTTATATCCTTTCCTAAAATGGCGATAGCACGTGCAAGTCGCGTCCGTAAAATCTTCCAAAGGGACTAACAGCGAAGGATAGGGCAACGGATTTATCGAACGGTCTGAACGGTGTCAATTTTGTAACAATCTCGTTTAATTGTCTTGCCACCTGGTGGTGACGAAAAATTGGCAACGTGAATGAGGTGCTTTACACCGTAAGGGCAGCAATTAGCTGCCATATTGAAAAACCCTCTCCGCCCCATTGCAGGTAACAGCGTGCTGTCTTTTCGCTGTTGTAGAATGAGCTATACATTAAACAAATTAGATTACGACGTCAGCCAAAAACAAACCCTCGCTTTACCGATTCCATCATGAGCATAACCCCATTGGTGCAGTACACCTTGCTGTCGACAAGGATCGCTGACGATGGCAAGATTGCAAATAAACGTCAACCAATATTGAGCGCTCGCTCTCTTGTGGAAAGAGAACCAAGAAACAACAAAAAAAAGAAGATGAATAAAGGGCACATGGAACGAGTGGCAATCCGCCCTTTGGGATGGGCAGGTTGATGATACAGAAATAAAACCGAATGGGCGCAGCAGTTTGCATCACCAAAAAACGTGACAAATATACTTGGAATTTCAATAGACGACAAATATTTGTTACCAGTTTAAATGGAAACCTCAATTGAAAGGCTCGAACAACACCCCGAAACCAATAGAACAAAACGGCAAAAGGGCAGCAGAAGGTGATCCGATTGAAGGCGACCCTGTTGGCAATGTTTTACAGATGAAGCTTCCAACATGCTTCAGCAAGAATGGTTTTCATGCCATCCAAGGCAAGGCGAAATGTGGCAACAAAAACAAAAAGCAGTAAAAGAAATGTCCTATTTTTGGCCCATCAATAAGCCACAGAAGAAACGATACATGGTTTCTCTTGATCGACATCGACAGATTGGCCTTTTGGGGCCGTAAAGAGAGGGGAGAGCGATGTTTGGCGTAACAGCTGATACGAGTTTTTGCCTACGAGAAATGGCCCGAAGGGAATCGATAACAATATACGGATATTGTACTACCGCCATTGCTTCCATGTTCCTAACGTCACGCCAGTGTCAAGATTACGTCAGCGAAATATCAACATTAATCATCGTTCATTTCGGTGTACAGCAATTTGCACAATTTGCCATTGCACGGCTTATTGATAAAAAAAGGTCTTTAATAAGCAATATTTGCTGGGAAATGGGATGGAATGGGAAGAAAATCAAAACACAAATTTACCATGACCGAACACCGCTCTGCTGGTGTACTGATTTCTTCACCCCAAATGAAGCTTGAAACTAACGCAGTAAGTTGAATAATATTCCTATTGCGGCAATGAACACGAGCAGCAACATGAAGCTGTTGATGACTATAATAACGATTGTTGGCTTTTCTTTCATCAGTTTCTTCATTTGTACAAATTGTCACGTTTCCATCCGACCTGCCCGTTGACCTTCGGCGCTGGTTGAACGCTTCTGTGACACGAACCGGGCCATCCCACCCGGCCGGAACAGATGACATTGCATTGGTGGAAAGAGCTCTGTCTAGCCGTTTGCAATCTATCCTCCGCTTTCCACCGAGATTTGTCCATGTAGCGCGTCAGTGTAATGAATTATAGCCATCCGGTTAGGCGGCCGAAGAAAGTATATCATCCATTCACGCCATCACCATGGGGCAACTTTTCTCATCAACATCCAGCAACGGACACACGAGCGCATGAAGGAACGCACGTAAATTGACAGATACCATTAGAGATTAGTGTTACCAAGACATTCCGTTCGCCGTTCGCCTAGCGCCTTATGCTTTTCGTTGTAGATTTGCGAACAAAACCGACAAGTAAATTAATGGTGGCTGGTTGGTTTTTCGAAGATTTTCTGCTTGCCATCCAATATCCTCATTACCGCCTTCATGCAAAGGAAGGAGCAAACGAAAAAAAAACCCTCACCATGGCGCTACATTCGCATGCAATTGTCTGATACCACAAACCAGAGCACAATGAGAAGGTAAACCATACCTTGCACAGTGTTCTACCGCATCCTAACCGTTTTGAGATGAAACTTAATACCATCTCGACCGCTGGTGGTCGGATGGGTTTGGATTACCACCAACGTTGTTAGCAGGCGTATCCATCAAGCGCCGTCGGAAGCTCATTTCGATACAAGCCGACCATCCAATTCATCATAGTTGCCTTGAAATGCCTCATGATGAATGTGTTATTTCAAAGAAAAATATGACAGTCTGCCTACCGCGTTGTAGGATGGTGGCTGTGCAAATGAAGACATTAAATACTTCACTTATCCAAAGCAGGTAACCAGATGGAGGCGCATGGTGTTTGTGGTTAATAGAAAGTAATGTACTAATTTTGCTGATTACATTGGCTGATCACACAAAAGGCCCAACAAGTATCACAACTCAGATAATATGACTAGTTATTTACAATTGAATTTCGAACTTTTGGTATGTAGGCGTTAGAAAAATCACACATTCGTGCAATTACACGATTGACATGCGCAATCGATTTAATTTCAGTGATCTAATACATGTCATTTCGAGAAGAACGTATTCCTTAGAACTTATTCAACCTGTGGTTTGCAGGACGGTTAATGGTGGGTTTAGCTTACATCCTACACGCTTGTGTGATGGGAAATTATGTGTCTTTTATTTCTTCACCGAACCACCCTCTTTGCAGCGCACGTGTGGGTCGGCATTGGTTGAAATTGAGATTTCGATAAACCGAAAAGGTGAAATGAAACGAGATCACAAGCTTCTGCGAAGAGAGAAAGCGATACAAAAACAACAACAGCAACAAAAACAAAGCTATTCTTTTCACGGGAACAAGAAAAGAGCTTGAAGAAAGAAAGAAACAAATAGTTTGGGAAGCTTTTCATGACAGATACAGTGGAAAATCGTTGCTAAAAATTCTACATTCATTGATTTTATCCTTTCTTTTGTGGTCCGTGTTGTGTCCAGCGTCATACCCGACGGGATGCGCACCGGCCACGAAAGCTCAGTGACGTCCATCGTCGACTGTACCTTTTCACTGAACTCATCAACCCGTTAAAAGATCCTTACAGCTAATTCCCTTTCCCTGGTGCTCTTATAACCCTTCTTACATTCGTAGCGATTGCATCCGTTTGCTGGTGTAACGGCGGGACATGGTGCTGGTAAGGGATGTATCTCTCGGTGCCAGATTGTCTCCGTGCCTTCGCCGACTGCTGGAGGTCCCATCGCAAAGCAGATACCTAGAAAAGCAACGAGAGGAAGGGAAAAAAGATCTGTAGCCGTGAAAACAAACACGAAACCTTACGATTGTAAAGGATTGTCTAGTGTCCGGGGTGATGGATTTTGCGGATGGACGGATGGACATTGCCTACATTCTGGGCTGGGGATACACCGCGAGTTAAAAAAACGTGCTCTACCCTCATTAAATCAACAAGGGTATGGACAGTGGATATGACGTATCATGTGCATGAACCATCATATATCTCACAGCCTCCTTTGAGCAGCATCTGGTGTAGTTCTGAGTTTTTGACAGTTTTTTTTTCATGTACGTTGTCGCTTGTGATGGAACACGATACGTACCGATTGAAGTGTTTCCGGAAGGCACCGCTTACACAGTAGAGCGCGACAGGATTGGCGCAGCTGTTGGCGAACGAAAGACAAAAGCCTACTATCCGCAGTACGTGCCAGAATCCGTTGTAATCCTCGTTGAAGTTAGGACTGTGAAAGAAAAAAGTATTCCGATTTCATTTGAGTTAATGTAGTTGGTGACATGTTCTAGTTGCGGCTAGTAGTGGAGCAACCTTAAGGCAGACGTTTCGTTAGCGTCAATCAATCAGGTTTTAAACGTGGCATACGTTAAAATCGTTATTATGCGTAGGCCCTTTCTTTAATCTAAACCATCGAAGCAAATAAGAGCACCATATTGAGATTCATACGACAGCTGTTAGGTCATTGCACAAGGCGTGGAAGAAGGCCTGGAAACCGAATTGAAGTTTTTCCCAGAAATTAAATTCCATCGTTTCATCGTAGTTACGCGCAAAAGAAAAATCGTTTTTTTCATGTTAAGTAAGCGCTCTCGAGATGAAAAGAACGTTCTGTTCGAAGGCGGATTAAAAGTGAAAGTGGGATGTAAAAGATCTTTTTTCCAGCTGTACGACATTCTAACCGTGGGTTGAAATGAGTTGTTGCCTAATGTTTATACCCTTTCCCAGATAGGCAATCATATTGATAATCTTTTGAATGAGTTCGCAGGAGGTCGGGTATCTTTTTGTGGTTAAAAATAAGTTAAGCTTGGTTTCGCAATAATCATTTTTTACAGAAGCTTTTCGTGCAATGTGTTGCACAATGGATGTTTTAAATAGAAAGAAATACTAACGCAGAACACGTGCAAAATGCAGATGTTTTCCATTTACAGGCATTGCAATCAAACCATTAAATTGTTTGTTAACAGATACAATCACACACAAAAACAGAATATGATAAATTGTACTTTATTAGCGTTTGGTTTGAAAAACGAGAGTCAAATTTGGGTGTTTTTCTTTCTACTTGTACTTAACAGGCATGAAAAATGATTGCCTAATTGACAAAGCAGATGATAAAGAATTGAAATTCCTGACACTTACGAAATGAAAAAAATAAATTAATAGCATTAAAATGGAAACCGCATTGTGCAATTATGAATAATTACGTTGCGCAAAAGCAGGCAAATGTGTTTACGCATGTTTAACAAATTGCAAGACATTCTTTACTAGTGCAAAGCATTCGCACAACCTTTACATTTGCCCACCAACAAAAAAAAACTCATTTTCACGGCTGCGTAAATGGCATCCCATCATCGAGGGAAAAATGATTAAGAAAAGCTCACCGTTAAAAGCTACCCACAAATGGTTGCGGCATCGTTCGAAACGGAATGATTGTGCTGTTTGGTTGATCCTTGAAATGAAATGTTGTTTTTTTTTGTGTGCTGGTGCGGTATTTTTCTCCGAGAAGGAAGAATCGCAATCTTGCCTGAATCCGCAAATCACGGTCACAACCTTTCTACGGCGAAGGTTTAACGCATTTTGGGTTTTAAGAAATGAATAAGCAGTTCCGGCAGTTTCAAGCATGTGCTTAACCGAGACATCTATTGTATAGATAGTAGCAGTTTCGTGCTTTACTCGTTTGACGATGCTTTAAGCATGTAGTAAGTGTACAGCAAGAGATTATGACAAAAGTTTTTTTTATTTGCATTTTAACTTTTAGCTAAGTTATATTCAAGAGAAAAGTAACAATATTGAAATTAACATGAATAAAGATCACATGAAGCGTATCGTATCGAATGTTACATCAGATACCGCATAGAAACACACAAGTAAACTTATTTTATCCTCAGCAACAGTTAAGCACAATCTCACTTCGATGCTTGTGATTACAACTTTCAGACGTTCATTAATGCGGTGGATCACATTGTTACTTACATGACCATGAAACTAATCTCTAGCAAAAGCAGCAGGAGAAGAAAAAACACTCCAAAAACATCGCCTTCCCATAATGTTTGGAAAAGTTACGCACGGCAGAACATGAAATGTTAGCCCCAGTTTGGCCATGCGGCCTGTAAAGCCATGCTACACCATCGTCTCCACTTTAGAGTTTTCTCGGCGGAAGAAAACTTCATTAAAACAAACAAAAGCACCAAAGTGATTCATGCCTCGATGGACGGCGAGGAACAAGAGCAACCATTTTTCAAATTCCAAACCACTCGTAACGAACGACATGGCAGGTTACGATGTGTTTTGCGGTGTTTCTACCACCGGGCCCCGGAGGCAACAATCTTCCCGCCGTCTTGCATGCGTCACATGGTAAATGAGCTATGCAATTACATTCCGCCGAAGGTTTTCAAACTATTTGAAAGTTGGATACACGTTTTGGAGCATAGAATGGTGCCAGGAGTTTCGGTGAAATTTTCCTGTAAATAATTATGCTTTGAATGGGAGATTTTGATACATTCACTTAATGATACCCCAAACATCTGGCAAGTACCAGCAAGGGTAAAGCACTCAAGTGCGTTACAAAGTTGTTCGACTGATAACTTATTCATAGTAAAGCATTGTAACCATTGCAACAGCAATGGGTGTGCACGGAATCCGTGTGGTGACAAACTGCCCCTTATCAGTTAAAAATAATGATACACTACTACTAATACTTACTTGTAATAGAACCACAGCATAAATAGATGTGATGGCAGGAAACAGATGCCGAATATGACCACAAACGCTAACACGGTGACGGCCACTTTCCGTCGGGCTTTGATCTGTGTCCGATGGGGTGATGGTGATGTGCGGATGTGCAGCAACATTCAGAAAAAAATAAACAGTTCAACAGTTGGTGGTTCAATTCCATATGGAAAGTTTTTGCACATTGTTTGAAATGAAATAAAAGAGTAAAAAACGAATAACAGTTAGCATGGTAGAGAAGGAAGAGAAAGTAACGTGCGCTTTGTGGTTATGTGGGCAGTAATGGTTCAAAGCGCACGTACACTCTGCGTGGTCTGATTTACAGCTTTGGGATTTACAACTGTTTGACAACATTTCAACATTTTGTTTTATGGATAGATTAAATCAATGGAATGGAATCAATGCTACAGCTGTTGCCTAAAATACACCTCAATAGTTGTCTATAAATATCTCTGCTTATGCACCCCGAAAGGTATGCAATCCACAGAACATAAAACGCTTTTACCAACGACGGGTTTCTCCAGACAACAGCCATTTTCGATCATAATCACACATTTTATAGTAGATCGTTTTATCGTTTTGTACCATGTTCCCGGACTGCGTTCAATGCATGTTTCTGTTACCGAGCGTATAGTTTAACGTACGATACTTCAATTATTCATGGCCATCGCTACCAGCCGGCACTTGAAACGCATTTTTATTCACTCCTTTGTACATGCACTTGACAAAAACGCAAAAAAAACACGTCCACCTTCGACTCTTGGTTGCCATCGGACAGGGTGCAGTAATGTCAGCAACAAGATCCATAAAAACAATGAAAGCTGTTATCGTTTTTAATGTTTTGCTCTTGTGCAAAAATAAAAAGCGCGGGTCAACGTACTCCGGGCGCGTGGAAACCTTTGGCAAAGACTGAAAGGAAAATTATGTTACGCAAACTGTGAAACGACCGTAAAAGAAATCTGCTTCCAAACGTTGCTGTAATGAATACGGAATGTGTGATAAATCGTCTGGATGAATTTTACACAGCAAACTGTTCTCCTATTCAAATTATTTGTCCTTCCTTCTTTAACTATATTTTTGTTCAAAGTGTATTGAATCAAATGAAACCATAAAGCAGTAAACGAACAAAAAAGGCAACAAAACGATGTTTACCTTTTATTACGATGCACCCGCAAAATTAAATAAAAACACCTGGAAACTTTTGTCGTACCAGCAGCGGCCGGTTACAGACCACACAAAGATTAAACGCACCACAAACAAGAATTCTTCAACAATGGTAAAGTTCAGAGTCGAGACAGCGGAAAAGTTGCACAAAGTGTACAACCGTATTTCCACGACGGTGAGGTTTTCCACGTGCCACCGGCTGACGGCAGCATAATACAAAGGCAGCTTTGCATAATCATAGCACTTTCCGTTGACTTTGCAGCAATGCCGTTAGTCTTAGTTAGTTGGCTAACTTGATCAAGTTAGCTTTTTCCATTCGGTAAAGCTTGCGGTGTTGTAGCAGGAGAGCGCTTGTTGGGAGGGAAATAAAATTTCCACCTTTTCTCTTCCATCGGCGCTCTGTTTCATAAATCACAGCAGCGATAGTGGAAGTGTATCGAAATGTAATTTTTGTTGCGCAAGTTTTTACTTCCCTAGCTGATTAAAACATAATTTAACGATTGGCGGCTATCGACAAAACCACGGCTAATCAAAATTTTAATATTAACATTCCATTGTATTCACCCTTTTCCCGATGGTTTTCTTTCCATTTCACACTTTAATACTGTGTTTATGGATGGAAGCAGCACTTGTGTAGCAGAAGAACATGCTTACCTGTCGCACTGTGCCTTGCATCTCACCCGGCACGTGCTTGGCGCTGTGGATGAGATGACGCGCTATCAGTGCGTAGAAGATGCCAATTATGAACAGCGGCACGGCGTAGTAGATGAGAAATTTACCCAACACCATCCCCCGGGCGTACTGTGGGCCCCACTCGTCCGGAAACGGATAGCAGAAGTAAAACGACACGTCCTTGTTGACGATGACAGTCTGTGAAGTAGAGTGTTGTTGCCAAGTAAAGAGGGCGTGAATGTGACAGTATGGTGCAGAGATAATAGCGCCCGGGATGGTGTTTGCCATTGGCAATCATTTTCCAAGCAATATGTGCAGCGAACGCAGAAAAGCGTAATGTCCATGAGCACATTGTGGAACAAAGTGTAGCGGAAAAAAGAGCTTTGTTGGAGAGATTTTTCTCTGTAAATCATGGCGTGCTACTAACGCCTAATAATATTGTTGATGTAACTTTTTCCTTAATCCGTAACATTGCAAATATAAAAACTAGAAACCAATAATTTAAATTTGAACATTTCAACAACAGTATAACTGCAAGTGTCATGTACTCTGGAAACCATCCAAGTTGCCTATGAATATGTGATCATAATTGACTTTGTAAGCTAGTTCGCGTACCTTGATGTGCGATCCAATGATGGCAGGAACGGCAAAGGCGATAGCCAGCAGCCAGATCAGAACCGCCGTCGTGATGGTCATCCGTGTGGCTCGCCGTCCACCACCTAGAAAAGGATCTACTGCAATGAGTGTGTGTGTGTGTGTGGGACAGGGGTCGAGTGCAGAACAGGGGCACGACAAGGAAGGTGTGTAACGAGTGGAAAAAGGTAATGAAATGGTTTCCTCCAGCAATCGGTGAATAGAGGGAATCTAACAAACTATGCGAGAATGTTTTTTTTTCTTTTTGTTTTTCTACATTCATTCAAGCGCGGCAGTGTATGTGTGTGTGTGTGGGTGTGTGTCTAGAAACATTTGTTTCTCATTTGTTGATTCGCACTACAAGCTACAAGCGGGTACTACAATGGTAAAGTTTATATGAGCAAACATGAAGAGAAAACATCTCGTGGGAAATGTGAAAAACGCAAACAAACATAGCGAATCTTACCGTGCGCGTGAAACTTTCGCAACGGATCGACGATGGCAAAAAACCGATCGCCAGACAGTGCGACGAGCGTGAACACGGACACGCCGATCGACACGTCCTTGATGAACTCGGACGACGTGCAGAGCAGACTTCCCCATGGCCAGGAATCGAGCGTGTAGATGATGGACGTAAACGGCACGGTCGTTACGATCAGCAACAGGTCGGCTAGGGCCAGCGACAGGATGTAGCTGCAAACAAACAAACAAACAAAAAAATAGGGCCAGTTAGAAACGAGAACCAGAGCAAGGCAAGACGTGTAAGACGAGCATGGTGGTTAATTAATTTAATACAAACATCGCCATGGAATGCTGAATGTGGCTCAGAATGTGTGGGTTGCACTTAGCAGAAAAGTGGCATTCAGCGCCCCAACAAGCAAATACTCAGCATCGGTATTACGTGACACGGATACTATTACAATTACATACACATCCGAATGCTGCAATGGCGCCCCATGTTTGAATTGCCCGGCACTTGGCAAAGGGCTGTGGTAAGCCGCGTGGTCACGGAACACGTTTTCTTTGGTAAGGCTGATAATTGATGAAATTACGAGCTTGCGTCATATACTCCGGGCAAATGGTTTACGGCAAAATGGGGAAACCGTAGCGGAAAACAGGCAAGCTTTTTTCCACCACACCAAGGAACGCTGCACTTTCTTGCAATGCATTCCTATTCAATTAGTAGTTCCGTTCCATTTGCAGTACAGTGCTGTATGCAAAAAACGCTCACTTTCAAATTTTATAAGAATTTTCTTCTCCTAAAAAGGAAATTAAATCACATCCCCTATTTTTTATTTTTCTCCAATCTATGTTAAAGATTGTGTGTAATTTAAATGTCATTTTGTGATATTTTAAATACAGATATAGATGATTCTTTGCTATCGTTTCAACATCTGTTCTCCAGCATAACAATCGCTACATCATTCTACCGCCGACACGGGAAACAAGTTGTTGTTTTTTTCCACACCGAGATAACATAAATAACTCCCCTACCATCACTGTACCGTCCATCAGATCACGCAACAAATAAAAGTGGCTAGTGTAAATGGGGAAACTTACTTTTTCCCGCGACAGCTTGTAACCGTGCCAGCTCGGCTTTCAGTGCCGCTTCACGCTCATTAGTTCATTCATCGTGCCGTGTGTTCCCGATCCTAAATGGATAAACGCGGTTTTACTTTTTCTCTCTTCATACTCCTAGTAATCTTATCATCTACTGCAGTACACAACCGTGCACTAAAAACCGGCTGTAGCTATAAGGATCGCTACAGTCACCTACACTCCTACAGCACCGCATACGTGGTGTATCGCCCAACTCACAAACACAAACACACAAAAAACATAAAAATAAAACAATCCATAAAAAAAAGCGTTCGAAGAAAGTGCGAGCAGGTGAGAATGGGTAATCGAGGAGACACCGTAAATTGCATTTATCGTGCTTGTTTATTCGAAAAGGGTGCCATTAACAGGAAACCGGCCAGAGCCACCTAGCCGGGAAAGCCACACAACACATTAATTCTGATTGTGGCTACCGCACAATGGGTTTCCCTGGATTTTGTGCCCTTTGTCGTACAGTAATGGTAGGTCTTAATCCTTAACCACAGCACCACAGCGGTTGGAAACGAGGACATTTTACAAGAATTCAAAGGTGTAAGCTTGATCTGGTTAAATAATAGCCAGTACATTATTTAAAGAAAATCGGTGTATTTTTAGCACTGTTAGCAACGTTTCAAAAGTGGAAAAAACATTGAGCAAAAAAGTTCTTGTTAGATGGATGCCTTTTCTGACGTCCGATCCGCACATTGCTCTCGCCAAAGCAAAATGGCTAAATTAATGTTTGCATTTTATTATCGCTTTGTTATGAAGGAAAGTAAGCATGAGGAAGTAATCTTCCGCTTTGGTCATCATACGGCCATCGATCTTAAGCAACGTCAAGTGACATTCTTTTCGCTTTAATGTGTCCCTATGCTGTGCTTGGCTTGCCTCAATTCTGAAAATATGTCGTTGAAAATTGTTGATTTATGGGTGCGTTGCTGAAACCGACGCTATTTGCTCGACGACATTTCTCAACAGCTGAAGCATTTGATCTGAGCCTGTTTTTTTCTGATTCTTAGATTCTTCGTAAATTCTCGGAAGTAGAATGACGCGCAACAGAAAAGTTCATATTTATAGGCTTCATTGACCTGTCAGAAAGTTTAACATGGCTTTTGCCTTCCGGATAATCGTTCCGTTCGGTATGTCGTAGACTAGAATTGCTGAACAAAATTTCCAATCGCTAGTGAAAAGAAAAGCCTCGGCCGTTGTACTTGTCAAACGCTTCTGAGAATGTTGGTTTCTAACCGTAAAGCTATGTAAATGTACAAAGCTTAAAGATCGTTTCCGTTTCTGTTAAACAGTTCATGTTTGATTTGTTTTCAGGATCAGTCAGATTGAACATAACGTAAAACTATTTTATTGTTGCTAATCTACTGAGAAAATCTCGATCCGATTCGTTACAGTTCATTGCATACTTTTGGGTACATTTTGGCGCTCTTGAAATAATTCTATCCGGAATGCACTTAACACGTTAGTGGTAGTTGCAATTCATTTGCAAAATTCAATTTCTTTCGTGTTAAACTTAATCCTCACTTCTTTTAATGCTCTTTTTGCTGCATTCCACTCCATTATGAACTCACTCGAAGCAATTTGACATTGCACTTCAAATAAAGTTTTATCAAACGTCTGATAATTAAGCATCAGCCCCATATTTCTCCATCTCCTGTCCGTCCCGTTTGCACGCTATTTTACAGCCATTCCCAAACGACAGCACTTAGTACGAGCTTTACCCCCGGGCCGAGAATGTTCCCAAACGGCTTCAACCTAATGAACCCTTAAGGGAGTGTTCCCTCTTTTTGCCTAGCACACGACACGGGCTGCAAACACGACATGGAGGAAGTTTTTGGAAACTATCCAGCAATTGTGTCATAGCGACAGAAGCTTCTAATTAAATGTGACACAAGAGGGAGGCACTACATGCTACTGACATACCATCGGGTTGGCGGTGAAAGCTGCAATGATGATGGTACGATAAAAGGCAACGCTTTGATGGCACGTAAAAACATGCTGCCTCTTAATGATTCCTAGTATTTAAAGAAAATACCCTGATTTATCGCCCAGAAGTGTGTGTGTTTGCGTTTTTTTAGTGTGAAAACATGACTTTTATTGATGGCCACAATTTTAGTTGAAATCATTTCAATTAAAGCGGATTTTTCAAATTAGGCAGAGTTGTTTGAAGATTATTAATTGTATCTATGGATAAAGTTAAAACTTCTCTAACCAGGCAAGTACCTTGATGAAAGATATAAGATTTGTTGTTTATGTGTGTATGATAACCTATAAAAAGTATAATTAGTCCCTTAAAATGCCAATTTTAATGTCACGACACAAAAATAAATCTGCCAAAGTCGGAAGACATTACTCAAAGTTGCAGCAATTTATAATTTACATCACTCACATCGCAATCTTAAGACATCATGTCAAGCATGTCTTCCAGGTATTAGAGGAATTAACATTAAGATAGCAAATGTTCTTCACTCGTAGCCATCACATACCGTCGTGCGGTACGGTACGGTAATTACAATTAAACGATACTCACGTGTTGGGAACGTTGCGCATCGCCCGATGCCGCAAGAAAACGATAATAAGCGTGCCATTGCCGAGGACACCGATGATGAAGATGGCAGCGAACAGAATCGGCACAATGTACGTCTCCGGCCGCAGCTCGTACGGCGTGTAGGGTGTTTCGGTGGCAACGGACGACGTGTTCCAGAAGCTGCCTATCGGACCGCCGGCTGATGTGTTGAGCAGTGCTTCGAGCAGTTCAAACTCGCTCACTGGCATCTGCGCCAGGTGATGTAGTGACGGTACCGATGGAATCGATGTGTAGACATCTTCTTCATACACCATACTACCATACACCTCGTCTGTCGCGTCATCCGTGTCGTGTGCGGTATCGTTCGCGGTGGCAATTGTTCCTTGTTCCAGCATCGTCATCATTGCGGGTGCTAGCATGCTCGTTGCAGGTCACCTCAATCCTGTACTTTGATTATGTGACAAGCTTCACACGACATTGGGCCACTTCTTCAGGCGACGGGATGCGATGATCAGTTCTAGCGACGAAATACAAGAACAAGAACGAAATATATTATAAGCCACTACATTTCATTACGGCTGTCGTTGGAAAACAAAAGCAGCACGGGGTTCACAAAATTCAATAAACACAGCTACTCTCTCGAAGGTACTCATTGGCTTTACCGATTGAAGTTAAAGCTAATGAAATTCCGCCCAAAACATCGCACACCGTGGCACAGTGTTGCTCAATATACTTCGACACCTGGTTGTCGTCATGTCGGCGTTTGTCGATAAATCGCCATCTCAGTACAATCGATGAACCGAATCGGACATATGATGATTATATCCATTATCAATTTCCCAAATGGTCGTGTAATGGGGCTACCGTACAAATCCTACCCATGCTTTACGATCGGTTATGATTAATCGATTAGAGCTATCTACAGTAGTTGCAGGTAATGGAGAACTAACGCATGACATCAAAAAACGTGTCCTGATTTAGATAAAAAAAAGGATGTACATAAAAATAAACACATTAAAAAAGGAGTAGAAAATAGACGAGACACCTATAACCACACGAATAAGAATGTTCTTTGTGTCCAAAATGTCAAAGGAACGTAAAAAAGCAAGTGATCAAGGAATAACAAAACAACGGAAAGTAAGCGATTGTATTTAGTATTCCAACAAATTTATTTTCTCATTAATAACACAGACAAATATGACCAATTTCAATGCAATCTCATGATTCGGAGTCAACGCTTTCCTGTACCTTTATAAACTTAATCTTTACTGTATCCGTTTTCACAGCAACGTTACCATCCGCGAGCTGCTCCTCTATGTGTCGTTCAAGCTGCATGTATAACGCGTAAGAAACGGTCGCGAAAGTACCAACCACCAGCAAACATTTCACCAGAAACCAATTCCACTGATCGTTCGACTTTTGACCAGAAGCTGGCACCGAAGGCCTCTTTACCTTTACGGTAAAGTCCGGTTCATTGTTCTTCGATTTCTGGGCATGTGTCTGTTCCAAGCGTGGAGGTAAAAATGGCCTTTTGCATTGCTTGATCTCGCGTATGTAACGTTCGAAAATATCACACCTACAAATGTCTTTCCCACTCGCATCGAACCGATCGTTGCTGGGCATATGAAGCATCGCATTGGGCATGGATAGCTGCTGCATGATCTGCTGATTCTGTTCCGGCGTATTGCGCTTGTTCACAAACAGCCAGTACGCGTTTTGTCGCAGCTCTTGGCCGAAAACATGTTTGAAGCAGTACAACAGCAGTATATAGCGGTGTCCATCGCTCAGCAGCTGACAGGGTCGTGTTTGGCCAACGTTACAGGCAAACAGTTGATCACCCTTCCGTTTGTGGTTCATCTGATCCAGCGTTATCACATAACAGTCCTGTGGTCTTTGGTAGTGCATCAGATACGTCACGACCGTGTATTCACAACGAAAGCTCAACTGAAGCATACGCTGGCGCTTGTAGGGGACGGAATTGTTTCCATTATGACGCCGATAGCTGTAACTTCCACATCGTATCGAAAGCTCCAAACAGTGAGGTTGAATCCCGGGAATGATGAATACGGTGTGTCGGTAAGTATATTTATCATCCAACGGTTTGTATCTGATTGAAGCTAGATAATCCGTCTCGAATGCTCCACTCGTGGATCGATTAACCAACGGTAAGTCTTTATCACAGAACCAAGAGCAGTTCAGAGGTACTTTGGCGCAGTTTCCTATGTCACCCTCGTTCAACGCTTGTAGACATATGATCCCCGGCAGGAGTATGAGTGAATGTACCAACCATTCCAGCTGCATGATCGTGGGTGTTGTTTGAAACTGGTCGTTTCACATTGCCAGCAATCGGCCGAAAGCAATGAGACCATTAGTCACCGGTTCACCGGGTAATGAATGAATAAATGATGAACCATTCGAGATTTAGGTTTGGTAATTGCACCAAAGTTGAAAGGTATACATAAGCGAGAATAACAACACTGTTTCATAGTCCAATTTGACCTTACCATGACGAGTGCAGTGGACTGAAGTCCAGTGTGTTTCATGTGCTTCAGAATTGTAAGGAGCAGGTCATTCTTGCATCACTGTCTTTTTAGTTTATCTTTTTCTGAAGATTTATTCTACAGGCTACATTTTGTATTTATCAAACATAGATAAAGAAGTCTCCAGCATCGTCTCGAGATGAAGCCATTCTTTCTTGGTTTTTGCAATATTACATATAATATAGCACAAATATGAGACCATTTATTAGAAAGTAAATATTAGCTTCAACTTTGATTTGCGACATGAGTACAAATAGTAAGAAATTAAGTTAAGCAGAGTGAGCCTGAGCACACCGGATGAAGCTTAAAGCGGCTCTTCCATATATCGTCGAAAATATAAGTAAATGGCACAGAACAGTATACCAACATTTGCCGATACGGCCAGCAACAAGGCCGCATACAAACGGGTTCTCAAGATCTGCGCAGGATCCATCGACGCGATTTGATTCACTTTATCCCTCGCTAATGGCTGGTCTGTTCTTACATATTTTTGGCCAGTAGCCCGCATGTTGAATGGGATTTCGCAGCGTTGGACTGTTCGTATGTAACGTTCGAAGATGTCGCACCGGCAGGACTTACGATCCGCAACACTTGCGTTGGGACTGTATGATTTAAGGTACATTGTCTCGGGCAGAGAAAGCTGTTGCATGATCTTCTGATTCTCTTCCGGCGTATTACGTTTGTTAACAAACAACCAGTAGGCAATGTTATCAGCTCTTTGCTGCTTCACTTCGCTCATACAGCGTGAAAGAATTAGATATCGATAGCCATCACCCTCCAATCGATGTTTCCGCGCGTATGGTATCTTGCACTTTGTCCAGTATTGCCACAGCCGATGCTCCACATGCTGTTGGTAAATTTCGTAACACGCGTGCAAGATCTTGAAACGGGCTTGGTACGTGGCGACAAAATGCCCGCAGCGAATGTTTAACAGAAGCACTTGCAAATACTCTTGAGGCGTGTTCCTCGACAGGAAGGATGGTTTTTTTGCGAGATGATTTGCCGCACACTGTATCGAAAGCTCCAGACAATGATGTTCTACACCAAAAATTTCAAAAATCGAATATTCGTTCTGTTTTAACGGTTGATGAAGTAGCGAGGTTAAATACTCCGTCTGAAAAGCTCCACTCGGGGAACGATTGACCATCGGTACATTTTGATCACAGAACCAGCTGCAGTCTGGATTGTTTAAATTGCAACTTGCTAAACCATCGAACCACTGAGCCAATGTGACTGAAATACATGACACTTCCACGAAAAGACGCGCTATGGTGCTCGGGCGCATGATGAACGACAACTGAACAAGGTACGACACTACAGAACTGTCCCAAACACTGTTGCCTGATGTAGGTTGATAGGCATATCATGATGCATTAAATTTATGATGCATTAGTGATGTGATCTAATAGCGACTTACGCGAGTGACAGCTTAAGTGAAATGGTGTTGTGAAGAGACCATAAACTGTTTTTTTATAAAGGGCATTACATTTGAATATGAATGTGGTAAGTGAGAAAAACTGTCTATTAAAAGCTTTATTTGTGAATGAAATGAGTCATCCTAAATTATTTGCTACAAACTTATAAATCGTACAAATTACCGAAATACATCACTAAAGCAACAAACAATAAGCTGCAAGACACAAAAGTCTTCAAGATGCATTCCATTCCACACATTGTTCGAACAACTCAAAGGCTGTCAATCACACCAAAATTTTGTTTCGCAACCCATAAATAACCATCATTCGAACACTTCCTGTTGACAATACGAGGCGTCCAGTGTGTGAACCATACACCACGCCGTATCACTGCACACTTGCTTTTGAACTTGACTTGTACGTGTTTAAGCGGTCGGAAAATTATCACCCTGCCGCGTTGCGCAAAGTGTTGCAAATATCGCTTTTTGGGAGAAATATTTACCGTTCGAACGAACCTGCTTTATTTTTATTTCAACCAACATTCCGATGGATTCTCTTGGGTTCCGTTTTGTAATTTACAGCAGCTAGAGTGGGGCAACATTGAAGGCTAAACGTGTAAAAGGAAATGAAAAAGAACAGAATCCAGTGACCGTTTCCACATGGTTGGAAAATTTGGCACATAGTTGGGCTTGCTGTTTGCCGATCGTGGCGACGGTTCATCCAAACACGAGCAGCAAACGCTTCAACGTAACGGAACGGAACGTCAAACAACGCCTTCAACGGCAACTTCTTTCATCGTAAACGATACTTGGAACAGCCGACGAAACCCGACAAAAGGGGTTTCACAAAACAATAAACAATTTCTGCTCGTGCACGCGACGATAAGACAATGTGCCGGAAAATTCAATGTTGCCAAGCAGCACATTTCTCTTCATTTGCGTCATCTATCATTCGCCCCAAAAAGTGGGAGCGAGCGCACATTCGTACGGGCGAAACTTTCCTCGCGGTTGACAGATTGAACATCTCGACAATGGTGGACCGATCGACTGTCGGCAAAGTGTCACCGACTGGTTGGAGACCAGTTTTAATTACCATTTCACGTTTTTATTACCACTTTTCAACCGAAGCCGAACGGTTCGGGCAAGAAGCATGGTTCCGCGTGGAGAAGCTTTACGTGTGTCGGCTCGGACGATTTACGACAGGTCACAGAGAACGTTTACGCAGGAAAAGTTGTGCCGGATGTTTTGTTCGTTTGATCAATTCACTTCCGGTTTGATTGTTTTCCTTCGACTCCTTTGCCTTTGCTTTCTCATTCCCATTCGGGCATCGAGCGGCGTGAAGTTGAATTGTTCACTCAAACGTGTCCCAATGCGGAATGGGGAAAAAGGTCATTTTTCTTGGACAGCTATTTCGCATGATTTGGCCTTTAGTAGCGGCCAGTTTGCCGGGTTATAATCTTGCGACAATCGTGTCGCTAACTTTACGACTTTCACTTAAAGTGTCACTTCCGGTAGTATAAGGTAAGGGTAAGCTAGAACATGAGCCTTAATCGAGCGACGCAATTGAGCGAGTGGTTTTCGTTCGTCAACCTGTTTGTTAGTGTTTCTGTAGCTGATGTTTCTATCGTACACTTCTATATTGAGTATGCTTCTATGAAAGCTTTTTACATAACTTAATATCGAATTCTTTTATATTGTTTGTTAGCAATCGTAAAGCATAAGATATATGCTGCAAAGTTCTAGCTGCGGCCGCTTCACGATTGACGCCATTTTCCGGGGTGCCAGTAACTGCCTTTTTTATGACCAGATCATCACGTCTTTTCCACGAGATCTCATTCGGAAACTAATGCTAGTTCCGTTTATGTTGATGGTGTTTGCTTGAGGCGAGTGTCTCAATAGAGCACTTTAAGCTTTGAAAGGGTTTTTGTATTAAAAGCTTTCAGTGTTGGCTTTACGATGCGCACGGTATTAAGCACTGAAAGTGGTATTCCCGATTGGATGCAAACATTTATGGTGATTGAATATCTTTGTAAATTCGAAACACGAGGCAAACAGTGTGACCACATTCACAATTCATTGAAATAAAATTATGTTTTGTTCTGTAACAAACAAAAACATATCGCTCATTGATTCTATTTCAACGTGTTCCAAAAAGGACAGTCAAGATTGAATTGTCTTCCTTACAGCTTTTATGCTGGGGATTAATGGCACATGATGTATTTTCATGAAATTTAAACACCATTTTCCCCTTCTGTACACCAAACCGAAAGGGACATCTGACACCTCTTGTTCACGCGTAAAGGAATGGCTTTACTTTGTTCATTAATTTCGGACTATCCCCGACAGACGGCAGCAGACAGGGCGGTGATAGCGGACCGTAGACGCACAGCATGGGAATTTAATATCAGTTCCGGCTTGGTCCGGGTGCCAATTGTAAGCTTCCCGGTGAATATTAAATAAATTCGCAAAGGTATAAAATGTTTCCTCCCTTCAGATATAGCATTAGGGTCATTGATGAAGCTGTTAAACATAAGTACACCATCAGGCCAGGTGTAGGACTAGGTAAGAGAAACTTTATTCAGCATTTAATAACACTTCATGAGATGTTTTACTGTCCCGTTTCTGACCGACTTGCTTTATCATATCTGCTTCATTCGTTTCGAAACGCTTCACCTCCATTTGCATCAGAAAAGCGATTGCTTTCGGAAAGCAGTGGTGGTTTTTGCTACTGTAATACTGCAAAATGTCATTAAGATTCAAAGTGTGCACTCGCTTATCTATGTAACATTCTCTGGAGAAAAAAAACTTTAGGCATTTCAACATTCAATACGATATTTTGTAGAAACATTTTTTCTTGAAAAACAAATCCATTCAATTTGCAAGGACTATCATTAGTTTTCTACATGAAATATTACACTCTATAATATCGCACCCCACCATTAACTCATCGTCGAGATCACGTACAGTATGACCTTCACGCGATCGAGTTTCATTTTAAGTACCGACGAGCATCAAACTGTCAGCTGATTCGCTAGCGATAAACGTTTTCACTTCATTCGTTCGCGACCGCTTGCTGTCATCATTTGATAAATATTTACTCTTATAATGCCACTTATTGAGGCATTTGGGAGGAGGAGATGAAACACGAGTCAGAGAAGATGAGGGCTAATTAAAATACGATTAACTTTCCTTTCGCCTGCACAAATAAATTTATACGTTGTAAGTTTTCGCATTAAAAAGTTGTTAATTATCATATTTATGGGTATTCCTACCTTATTGGAAAATTGTTGCAGGTGCGTTGATAGGCACAAAGATAGGAACAATTTTTGCAAGTACCAGGAAGACTTCCGCTTCACACGCTCATCAATATTCATTAAAATTGTTTGTCGCTGTGATCGTTCAGCAATGCATCTCCACCATCCACATCCACATTCGTTTGATGTCTTTGTCTCCTTTCATTTGCAGGCGGGTCATCGGATCCCATATAAATTGTGAGAAATGATGATAAAACTAATTCCATTTTTTCTAATCTTCTAATCTTCAAGTGCCAAGGCATGAAATAAAGCCACCTCCGGCACTGCTATTAAATACAGCACCATTCGTCACACTTTCCTATCCAATCGACCGCAAATTTCTAATCAACAGCTAATTTCGAAGGAGAGCTTGCGCAACGTACGATAATAAAACCGAAAATCAGCGCAATTAAGTTGCTGGCGGGGTGCGAAAAGCGCATCATGTTAATGACGGTACGCATCATAAATCATAGCATTCGTATTTCCTGTGTGCTGTTGCGTACGTTTCCCGCTTGTCAGTCAGTGCCGGACACATGGTGATGATGGTGGTGGCCGCGATGTTTTATGGCCATAACGAAGTGAATACTTTTATTGCCTGTTGGTTCGATTGCGAAGCATTTGTGTTGCTTTCTCTCTGATGAAAGCATTCTTAGAAGACACGTACGAAACATTATGTTTGATTGCTACAGCTTATAAAATCGTTGTTGAGATTTTTGTGCCAAATCATTCATCAGTGTGTGGATAAATCTATTCCCCTAGCGCTGATTTGATGGCAGCAATAAAGGCAATAACGCCGTTCCCAACTTACTAATTTAACATTTCTTAGATGTTTTATATATTGTAACCATCATAGGAAAAATAATCATACAATTTTGATAAATTAAAAACAATACGAATATAAATAGGGCACTTGATTTATATTTTTTTTTCCAAAGCTTTCACAACAACATCACTCGTAAATAACAAACAGATTTAAAGTTGTTTGTAATGAAACTCAAATTCGACGGTAGCTCATTTTTATCATTCTCACTCATGTGCTCTGGTAATATAAAACCCATAGTTCCAGAAGACAAAATCCCGGTGCAAACTAAGGATTGCAAATCTCAACACGAACACTCTAATTCGGAAACTGTCAATAGTAGCAACAGACAACGTCTGTACATTAAAGTAATTGCTTTCCTGCTCCAAACGAAAATAACACTACGTCGTTTTGCCTTTGGCGTGGCTAGCGCAAATGAATGAAAATGCCAAGACTCACGTCCTTGTGAAGCCAGTTCGCCTTGTACCGTCCGCCGAGAGTTTTGTGCGCATCCGGATATTCTTCCATTAAACCAAAGCAAACAACAAACCCAATGATTAAAACCGTTCATCTCTTATCGCTCGCTGACAGCTACGTGTAAACGATACGTTGTTTTTATCAATGGTTGCTTCGTTTGATGAATGATGATGGAAAGGAAAGACAAAAAGTCGTCGGACGCTGTTTTCTTGGTTGGGTAGGAGTAAAAATGATTCACGTTTTAAAGCGTTTGCTTTCATGGAACAGAGGTATAAATTTTGTCATTATTTGTTCAGTATAAAACCAATGATTATACATTGAAAAATGTTACCTGTGCTTTTAAAATCTTCTTCTGGGCAAAAAGAAAAGCACATGTACTAACAGTAATGGAGGCGCAAGGTACCTCATTGTACGATAAAGTTTTGCCACTTGGGAAACTGTCTTCATATTCCATAAATGCATGAAAAATGTTTTCATAGCATGCAATTTACAGCAAGTCATAATTTATTTGTGAAATTGTATCACTTTTTACACTTATTAATATGAAATATTGATGGAGACGCCCGGTACGCCAAATGAACAAGAATGAATGACATGTATTTTTATTTGTTATTAAAATTGTTTAACGTTTAACCATTGAATAAACAAAACCTTAAATTTTCCGAGGGACGTTTAAGGAATTGGAAATCCAGTTCACAGTTTCGTTAACGTTACAACGGAAAAATTGTTCTGCGAAGCATTTATCAAACCATGTAAATCAAGCCAAAGGATATTGATTTATAATCTTATGTGTAAATGCGGTGCATTGGTTTCTATTTACCACATGAGCATGGGGCCCCTGCCGTTGGCGCTATATTGGTGGTTTTTCAGTCGTTTGTTTCGTTCAACAGTACGAGCGAACCATATTGAACGAAGATAAATTTAAATTTCATCCCATGATGGAGCCGAACAACGTCTGTTGAAGACAACAATTGAAAATATGTGTTGCTTAGGGGAATAAATCAGAAGGGTTGTATTATCCGATGGAAGAATCTACCGCACTGCAAACCAATTGGTTTCCATAAAACTCTGGAATGATTTATATCTTTTCACACACAGAGCAAACCAGCTGCCAAGTTTGCCTTCATGATGGTATCATTGAATTTGGAACCATTTTTTTAAAGATATGCTTTATTTATCCCCCAATTCTTACTAATGTTTTAAAAGCACCTGCACTGTATTGTGATTTCTAACTTTGATAATATCCCTTCATGAAACTGATACAATTTGTCTTCCCATTTGTCAACCGCTTTTCGTTGGATCAAGACCGTTCCGTCCATTAGTAGCTTCCGGCAGGACCTTTTCAACGATCGAGATAACGCGAATTTATTATAATTGCCTCACGGTGGTCAGATTAACGTCAGCGTTTAGCCCCAACCTAACACTAATGGCAAACGGCAAGAGATTAACAAAAAAAAATAGTTTGCAAAGCACGGCAGTGGTAAGCATTAAAATAAAATCAGGCTTAGCGATACGCGATAACCGTAATTCGATAGAGCTGTGTGGTGTACGTATGAAGCAAGCTTTTTTTTACAACATTTTAATGGCCAAAAATAATCTGCTGACGTGCGCGGTATGCAAACCCCCGGAAATGTATTAGCTCCCATAATAGCCAGTTTTATCAACGCTACCCTCCAACTGGCGTGTGTTTTTAGATCACAAATTGATTTGTTGCTGGCAGAAAGGCTAAAAATATGCTTCTGTCAATGTGTATAATTCTGAGAAAATATAAATGGGTGCATATACCTTTTATCTTTCCAGTTTAAAACCTCGTGCAAGCACCTTTAAACAGCGAAAATAGCTTAAATTCGAGCATAAAAGCGTACTGCAACACCTTATCAGCATAAAAGCTGCTATAAACCAATTGTTTGTACATTCAGTCATTGGGCGTGATTTTTGCTAGCCACACGCGACGGATGTTTTACGATCGTTGCAAACAACAAAAACCGACCGGAAAAAGTCCATGCTGTCTGAAAAGCGTAAAGCTCGTCCGTTTTCCCAGTTTGCACAGTGTGTCCGTTCGCGCGTTCGAAGGATGTTAAATCAAATTTTATATTTATTATGATTATACGCTGCTTCGCCCTTGTCACCATTGTCTGGCTACAGTGGACGTTTCTTTTCTTTCAAGGCACCCGTCCTAACCGTGCTGTTTTAAATTTACCGGACAAGAACCAGTCAAAGGCAGGTTCGTGAGTGATGGAATAAGGGTTTCTTCTGTTGGCTTCCTTACGATACTTCTCAAAAAGGCCACTTCGCACACGGAATATGATCTATTTCCGACCCCAAAATAACACCAAGCAACTGGCTCCTTTTGCGACGTGCCTTTTCCTCTGTATTCCTTTACTGACACACGAGATCAGCCTAAGGGAACATTAAAGCTCAGCGTAAAAGCAATAGGAAAACGACAACACCATAGGATCGTATAATCGTATTGACTCCATAGCGCTAAAAAGGTTTGTATGTTGCCGTGATTCCTTCCTATGCCGTTTTATGACGACAACGGTGATGGTGGCAGCAGATGATAAGTTTGCTCTGGATTGTGCTCTGGCCTTTTCTACTTATTTATCCACGTCCACTTATCTTGGGCACTATTTTTCTCTCGAGTTTCCCGTGCAGTTGAATCGATTGCGGAAACACGGAACGTGGGACGGTCGTATTAGCCAACGATCAGGTTCGTACGATGGGGACAATATTTTATTTTCATATCTACCCAGGTCAGCCATACTACGGCGAGACTATACCGATGCGAGAAATATCAAACCGTTACACCAGACATACCAAGGTCTATGGCATCTGCATAGAAGCGAACAAATCTGCCTAAAGCACCGGGTTCGCTGGTAATCTTCATAAGCTGCTGAGTGACATGAGCACTGGACTGTAAAATGTGAAGAAGTGTAAACAGAATGTTTATACTATTTCCGATGGAGATTTTTTTTTCAATTCTTTTTTATCCAGCTTAGACGAAAATTTCGTAGTATCTTACTTTTCTGTTCAACTTCATGTTTTGATTCGTTTTTTTTAAATTGTAAGCAACGATAAAAATATAGGAAAAACGTTTCATTTCAAAAGTACCTTACAATACAATAAACCTGTTCGTCTGTCGATAGTAATCGACTATCTGCTCAGTCAATAATGCTGTGTCAAGGTACGCCATGTACGCTCCAAAGATGCACATGCACCTTTAGCGCATGGATCTAATGTAGGACTTGAAATTTCGATTTTTGCACATCAATTCCATTGCTAGCTCTAACTTTGTTACACGATCAAAGCATAGTTGGAACGATTGTCAATGCAATTGAAGTTGACACTGATTGCAAATTGGATGTTACCTTACAATGGCACCCGGTGCACCCTAAAACGCGAATCGTTTATTGAATTTGACTGTTGTGCTGTTTGACAGTATCATTCCATTACACGCTACAGCTAGTTTCCCCGTTTATTTCGCACGTAATCCTTTCGTTTTGCAGCACGGAATCAATGATGATAAATATGTTTACACTGAAAGTCTATTAAAGTTAAATTCCGGATCACGGCGGGGATGTATCGCTTCACCGTACAGGAAACAAACCAACGAGAGCCAAGAGAATAGAAAATTCATTCCAAGAAATGGACAACTTACGATTTTTCCCACTGCAGTGACATCCAATGTTATTGTAATGCTTCAGTAGCGTTTATGTCTTCATCTCGCTTCTGGCATTGCATTGCACAATGCAAGGCAATGCGGGTTCTGCTATACGCTTTACATTTATTTCAAATAAGAGAAATGTCACGTTTGGACAAATTGATACGTAACAATTTTCACACACGAACTAACATTATGTGGAGGATGACAAATACAGCCGGATGTACCCCGTATATGGCAAAGATAAATTGTACTGAATGGTTTGAACAATGAAATAATTTCTTTTATAACTACATTTTCCTTACAGTTGCAAAATAAATATAATTCGGTCTTTAAATCTTTAAAGTTGTTTAGCTAGATTTCTGCAAAATTCCAATGTGTCTAGTCTAGAGTCATATTTATAGGCGCGGGACCTCATTAAAACTCGCAACCACCTTTATCTCGTAAGATCCTTCAATGAAATTTGAAATAATTCCACCGAAACGTTCCGCTGTACGAAACCTTGTTGATGAATTCCATCACAGGAACGATGCGAACACTTTCGACTTCCGTCGCCTTCCGTTGAGCGGCACCGTTTCCGTACTATAAGCGCACCTTCAACCCGCGACGAACGCGATGAATAATCGGCGGTCGGTGATGTGGCCACGGATTGTTTACTCGAAACATTTACGCTCCAACAATAAAATCAAACCGAGCTCCGGTAAACAGCACAACACCCGACGGTAGGCACCGGTAATGTATCATTTACCATTGTTACCGTACACAGTTCCCTTGCGACGATAGTGGCAAGCAATGCATCGGGAGGAGTTTTGCGAAAGAGCGTTTAAACACACATGTCGGCAGTAACGTGCACACATGTTGACGTTCGGCGTTTAGGCCAAATTGTCTTGCATACATGTGCCGTTACCTGTCATTAAACAAAAATTAGTAAACCGTTGCCCGCCTGTTTGTCATTTTGACACAGTAAAACGAACGCTACAAATGTTGTTGTGCAATCTAGCAGGCAGGTGCTTTGTTTACATTTGCGCCGTGTCACCTAGTGGCAGCATGTGCGAAGCCATAAATCTGGCAAACCCTGATGGATAGGTTAAATATACAGTGCAAAGATGGAACGCTCCTTCATTTTCATTTGTTATAGGCGCTAAAAGGTTTGGTACATATTTACCCGCTCGGCCTGTATGCGTATCCGATCAGCTCGATGATTCATTTGATTGGTGAACACAATCGCACGTGTCGACATTGTTTTTGGCATGCTCGTGTACGTTGTTAGTGGTGTGAAATAAAGTGACTGCAGTAGCACTGCTAAAGTAAAGGTGCAGCACGCTTGAAGGTGTAAATTACAATAATATTCAAACGTCATTACAGCAGCAAAAGGCAAAAGGAAGTGACTTCATGTTGGAGTGACATTGTTTGCAGTCGCATATAATGTCATTAGGTTAGTAATATTTCAATAGCCCGATTACGCAATACCTTTAGTACTTACTACTAGTAAGTACTTAAATATCGTTATGCTCGGTAAGACCAAGCGCATTAACAATAAACGAAACGTTTGATGCTTTAACAAAACCCATCAGCTATTGTCAATAAAAGAAACTTTATCACTTTCACAAACAAAATGACTTTCGATTGAGGCAAACATATCAATTCGACGTTCAAAGCACAAACTTTCTTTGCAGTCCGAAACTACGGTCATGTTTTCTCTCGAAGGCTAGCATACAACCGAACTTCCGGTGTCAAATGTCATTAGAGGCGGACGAATAAAGTGTGTTTTTTTTTTGCTTGCTTTCAATCTCCAATAGCATTTCTAGTTGGGACGAGTTTGGTCATTCCCTCCCACCCACACATTTTGCATGAAAGCGATAAGGAAGGCAAACCATCGGATCCCTGCTAGTGTGTGCTCGTGGCTATCGTGCTTACATGTGCTCACTTGAGTGGTAAGGAGGTAAACACGCTTGTAAACATTAACCTTTTCTCCCCAAGCCAAGCGTTCAAACGTTTCCCAAAAATCACTGTTACCTCTCGTCTACTTACGAGGTAGTATTATACCGACGAATGTAATCCCGAATGTTTACCATGCGGCCGAGCCAGATGGTGTAGTGTTATGTAGCCTGATAACCGGGAAAAGGGATTAACATTTTTATTGCAAACATTGCACCAAACATGGCCACCCGTCAATGGGGAAGAAAAGTGATCTCAGGTGGATCGCAAACAAAAAAAAAGCAGGTAAGTAGGTAAATATTACGTGGCGTGGCTATTACGACTGTTTAAATTTATTATGGCATCAGAGAAGATTTTCCAGCGTTAAGATTATGTTTTGCAACACTTATCAAGCATTTGGCCCAATTCAATTCCCGATATTACAGTTCGCCGTCGTTATTGTGTTTCAGTTCCATACTGCCTAAATCAATTCACGTCGCCGCAAAATCCACTAGCTTACTGATAAAATGTGCTTCAGCAATGCAAATACGGTTCAACCATCGATAACGTAAATAGCATTCGAAATGTTCCGCATAAGCACTTTTTACCCTCTCTATTCCCTATCTATTCCCGAGTGATCGCAACTCGTCTACGGCTCGTCATCGTCTGGTGAAGTTCTCCAATCAAAAGTTTATTCTCTCGACCAGACCGGGGTGCCGGTTCAGGTGATGTTCAGGATATCTCACAAATCAACCAAACAAACCGTTTTCTTTCGAATGATTTACTTCGAGATTCTTTTTCTGTGCACCGAAAATGGTAACTCGTTGGGCAATCGATTGGAATCAAGCCTTATTTCCTTTCCGGTATGCCAATTTTCCGTTTGCACATCTTATTGCTCGAGTCGTATACTTAGCACTTGAGACACTGATATTTCTGGAGCGCAAATCATCAAAATCCGAGCAAGGTGGTACCATTTAACCAGCACATGCTTTAGTGTCTGGTGGTGCAAAAATAAACCTGATAGGAAATATTTAAAAAAACACACACACAACACAACTACACTTCTGCTTTGTCTAGCTTCTTGAGCGTGTGGGCGAGTTCCACCAATACTTAACAAATGGAACAATAAAAACCGGTAAAACATTCGACATGAAACGTAAATACTCTTCCGACACACGGTACACCAGCATCAATCAGCCAGTGCGTGCGAAGTAAACAACGCAGAACCTTACAAGTGTGATCTGTCAGTGAAATGATCGGTGCCGATTTATCACACCCAAAACGGATAGGTCGAACCCCGATCGGGACGAATTTATATTCCCTCCACCTTGGGGCAGTTATGATTTATGCGTTGTTTTTCCTACCGTGCTACTGAATCGTTAATAATTTCCAATGAAAAATTGGTTCAGTTACCTGGGAGAAAAGATCGTTTTCTTATTGTTTGCTGAAGGAGAGCAAATCTACTGTACAGATTTTAATAAAACGGAAGGGATTTATCTATGATCTCAATGCGATATTATGATAAACGATAAACGAATTTCCAAAAGGCCAGATGTAATTTTTATTACCTCTTTATAACGCCAAACTACGTAATCTTATTTCATTTTCTCGCTATTTCGATTGCTTTTGACCTTTACGCTTAACCAATGTTATTTATACATTTTTAAACTCCGGCGAAAGATAGATTCGAGCTGTTGAAAACCATACTTGATGCATTTGAGTGGCTGAAATCTTACATTAATCCTTCCTCTGAGGGAAGCGCCAGCTCATAAAAATAATGCTGCAAATAATAAAGTTTTCTATTAGGTCGAACACAACAACTTAAGCTTTTGCTATCCGGTGATGCTTGAAGGCCATAATCGGGTTTGGAATGAAAGATAAATTTTTCGAACAAAGTAAAAAACATGAGTGCAACACCGGGCGCTTTATAAACGAATTCTACATGGACATTCGCTTACGACGGGTATGAAAACGGCTGAAGCAGCACAACCTTAATAGACATACATAAAGCCTTGCTCCATAAATAATAACCTTAAATCCACCCGGTACTTATACCATCTGGTGTTACGCACACCAGGGACTAGCGGGGATACAGTTAATGCTGCAGTACTGCAGCAGTCTTAAACAGGGCCGCTTTTAAGTGCTATTGGGAGGAATTCTCGAGCGAACATTTCTATAACGCCTCCGCCGAGTAGGGTAAAGGTCAACGATATTAGCGTGCGTTATTGAAACGTTGTTGAATTTTTCCGTTAAATCATAATCATTACATTAAGTTCCTTGTGTCACTTACATTACGGCCACGTGCACTGCGACCATTAAAAGACATTCAGTACAGTCTATTTTGAAGAAGCACCTTCAAGGCAAAGGTTCTAAATTATGCAGAATAATTTCATTCAATCGTCCCATGAACGCTTTCGTCTAATGCTGAACGTATGATAAGCGCAAACAATGAACCAATCGAACCATAAACATTTGCACCTCAATAGAACCTTTCGGACAATAAGCTAGAACAAAGCCTATCTAATGATGCCATAAACTTGTCTTTAAATGATTATTTTCTAAGCTTTCACACCAACCGGACACAATGCAATTTTGAGCAGGAAAATAAAACAAGTAACGATCCTCTCTCCAGAATCCTGAATACCCTCATCTCATTGCTGATTCATTCAACAGCATAATACTATTGTGAACATTCCCATTTGTAATGATTATTCGGGATGGAGCGGATATATTGCATTACGGGCTGCCTTTATACAAAACAGTAAGCAATCATAAAATGGAAATCTTTTTTAAAACTAGCTCTTAATAACTTTTGTGACTACGCTTAGGTTGAATGTTATAAAAATAAATAAAAACATATCCGTTTATTAAGCTATTGAAATTTCCTATGACGTATGTATTGCCTACATTTAGGCGTTTTCTATAAGCGTTGGTAACATTCAAATTTATTTATTTTACAAAGCACATTGGACATCGGAAAATTGTTGGAAATTATCTGTTCATTGCTGATAAGGTAGATGACGAGTACGCAATGATGCTCGCAATGGAGCTCGTTATTATTAATTAAAAATAAAACAAACAGCAATTATAACTGCTTTGCATTATTCGCACCATCAGCAAACAGGTGTGTGTGTGTGTTTAAGAATCAATTTAAAAAAATCGTTACTGATTGTACAGAATACACGAAGAGTCGTCGATCTGCAAAAATGGGGTTTTGTTTGAGGCGAGCAAAAACAAAACAGATTATTACAAAACAAAAACCCATTCCGCTGCTTTCCGCTGTAGTACACCATTATGAAAAGCATAATTTGTTTTTGGTTCATTTTCAATTTTCGCCACCATTGTACCCACCTCGCCATAAGCTCGTCACCGCCTGGTCACCTGCCTCGTCGGTATTTTAATTGCTCCCCATTGTACCATTCAGGTGGAAAAATTGAAATACCTAGTTGAAAAACTTTTCACCAAAACGGGACATTAAAGAGGAAGGGAAAAGGGACAACAGAAAGCAGGAACAATGTTTTCGCACGCCACACAGCCGTACACATTCCGGCTTCAGCAGGCTCGCCCGTTCTTGTTCATGGGCGAAAAATTACTGGAACTTTTTTCTTTTTCGGCGTTAATGTACAACCGCTTCTCAACAAAGACATTCTTTCGTTTAAACGCAACAATGAGCGGGAAGGCACGTAACACGACGGTGCTGCTCAAGAAGAAAATCTTTTGAATTTAGTGACAACATTAGCGGACCGACTGGGTCCGCATTGCGTGGTGCTCGGTTTCGGTATTTTGTTACCACTTGCCACTCAAGGTAAGCCACGAGTGGGCAAGTAATCAGGTCTTACTTTTTACATTATGTTCCACACGCTCTCGTATTTAATGCAACGAAACAACCTTGAGGTCGCCTGTCACTGACGGACTCAATATCTTTCAGATGTAATCAAACAACCTTACTTTTGGGTGGCTTTTGCTGATCCATATTACAACCCAAAGTCGACCCAACTCAGCGTGAGAGTGTAGGAGCATGCAATCGTAAGGAAACGGTAAAAAACAATCTTGTAAAGGTCCACCTGTTTTCATGCCGACACTGAAGCTGGGTCAAAAATCTACCGGCAAACATGGATCTATGACAGAATTTTAAGCTTTTATTTTCCATTTTTAAAGGCGGAGCAAAACTTTTACGCTTCCTTTTTTCAATTGTATGACATTCGTTGGCACTGCCACCAAGACCAACTAGCCGTTTTATCGCCGGCATCATCGAGAATCTGGAAGTAAAATCGATCCATCCTTGCTTACACTTGGGTATACAATTTCAATCACAGTGTTGTTAATTGACCATTTTTAATTAAACCTTAATTTCCACTTAATTAGTCTACTCGAGTGTAACGTAACACTTTGGTTTTAATTTTATTATAATTAATGATAAAGCCATAATTAATGATAAAGCCTTTTTAAACGAGCTCTTAAAACTCTTTTCTCGGCTCTTTTTTAACTTTTACCACCCTTTGTGTGACGTTAAACGATTAATAGGAAGGAATCAACAGAGCAGGACAATACAAATGTCCTGTACTATTTAAATATATAAAAACAAAAGCTAATATGCGACTACTACTACTACTACTATGAAACGTGACGACAAAACAACACATCTTCCACAACATTATTCGTTAAATTAACAACCTTTATCAGTATTGCTATTGTCCCCAATTGACATGGTCTATTTCCTACGAGACGATTCGGATAAAACCGTTTCTTAGAATAGAATGCGTAAAACACGATTACTGTGTCATGTGCACGCGTAAGTTTCGCACTTGTGACGTCTGCTAGAAGATTGCTGTGTCCTTTTACTGTGTCACAGGGAACCACATCGAAAACCATCTCATTACATTACATCCAACCATCAAAAGTGGTTCAATAACGTCAACAAAAAACACAACCGTTGTGGCCACTTATTTTGATTAATATATAAACGCTGCCAAGCAGACTTATGGCCAAACCGTGCCAAAATAACTCATCATGTTAAATTTGCATTACGATCGTAAAGGTTTAATATTTACATGTTGACAAACAACGTCCATGTGCAGTACATAAATGCCAGACAAATGTAGCTGCCACTTTATTGATACCGTTTATTATAGCTTGATTGTTTATTTTATTGCTCTGTAGTTATTATTAATAAACCAGCTAGAACAGTAGCTTTAGGGCATGTTTAGAAAATAGCTTAAAGTATTTAACATTTTAAATGGTACAAAGCAGCGTGGAAGTAATCACGCTCTTAAATAACATATTTTCCCCAACCGTTAAGCCAGTTTAGATCCATTCGCGATCCAAAAGGGCCATAAAAGCTTTTCCCATAGCGTCACTTTCGCGTACAGCTCGATCGATTCGATCGCTTCATTCTGGGTTCACTTTTTTTTCTGCTGAGCCTAAGCCGTCAGTCGTCAAACAAATTTAGTATGATCCCGGTTCCGGAGGGGTGTGTCAATCAAAATCGTTTTATGGGTTTTCGCATCAAGCTGGGCGTTTTTTTTTTTTTTGGTGCCGAACGGTACACTGCCTATCAATCGGTCAAATCTTGATTTTATGAAAGAAAGTGCATGCACAAAATTTCTTTTGTTGTACCCTGGCACCACAGGGCACCCATCAGGTTGGTACGAAAGATGTAAAAAATACAGCTGAAAAAAGCGATCCCAAAAATGGTTCATAAAGTCAAGCACAAAGCTTGGTGCTTAGTGGGAATAAAATGGCGGCACGGTATACGGCACATTCCAACTCAATCACAAGTGAACTTGCGTTACGCCACTAAAGGATCAGCACCACTTCCAATCAATCTCCTTCAATATCAATGATTCGATGTTCCATAAAAGAATAGCCAAAGCCCAGGCCCATAACGTCTGACCAACAATGGTGCCACCAGGCAGCGATGCATCGATATCGCATTGACTGCGTGTCCAGTTTCATCTGTTCGTGCCGAGATTTGTGGTCGTAAGGTGAAAAGGGCACAACACAAGTGCGTCGCTGCACATGTAAGGCTACGCTCGAGCTAACAAAAACCAAAACATAATGTCGGAATTATGATTAGTACTTCAGGGGAGTAATATACTTAAATCGCTGTACTGCAGGGCATCACAAATTACCATGTTTTATAGTGATTAAATGGTGACGTGTATTATTCGATGATAAAATACGACGAACTGCATTTCTTTTCATTCTAATTCTATGGTAATTAGACCGTGTTATTTTAAAAACGATCAATTGCATACTTTTAGGCGTTGAAATTGTAAAGATTTTTTGTACACAGGTTTTATATCATGCGATTCATATGGTTCCATTATCAGACAAATAAAATCCCACATAAACACGTTGATGCATTGTGTCGGGTGCTAGTGACAGTGGACTTAACATTACAATCCGCTTATTTCTACTGCACATTCAAGTTAACAATAGTATTAACTACTGATTGGCACTAACAATGTAAATGAGTTTCATCCAACATAAAAGAGGCAATTGAGTTGTTCTTTAGAAAATATTCAAATTAAACTGCAAATTTATATAATAATTAAGTTTCACTTGCACTTTATCTCGGTGGACGTGGCAATATGAGCACCACCATAGTACATGGTCCTCAAGTCAATGAGTTACAAATTTTCATTAGTACGGTTTAATGAACGCTTCACTGAATGCTGAACGATGAAAGCGATGAACACAAAACAATTTGCCAACCTACGGCAGACCAAAAATTTCATATTAAATTTCACTCGTACCGTATCTGCCCTTTCCGAAAAAGGGATCACTTTACACTTGACTTTCACGTTAGCAGCATCACCCTTTTGTGTAAACCGTTCTTGAGGTTAGCACGCCGGCAAAAAGACATCAGATCCGTGAACGTGACCTCTTATTGCTGGAAACAATACAAATTGTGATTTGCGTTCATTTTTCTTTGCCAATTTGCTTCACCCGCGGGACCGAAGCGAACATGGACAGGAGGACCAATTTATCATTCCGCACACCTTCTCGAAGTGGAAAACGGAATGTGGAGCACGCAGAAGCTAACCTAACCTAACAAACAATTCGTAGGTTTCAATGTCACAATGAAACTGTCTGGGGTATTTTTTCCTGTTATTTCTGTTTTTGTTTGATTTTTGTGTTTTTTGCCCAACACTGGATCCATCAGTTAAATATTATTCTGCGGTACGATCGTTATAAATAGCATCCACAGCATCTTCACGCCAAGCAAAAACATGCGGACAGTGGGAACCGATGGCGTCTAGCGAACTGATGTTGTCCGTTTTTCTTGAAGGCAAATTTTTCAAACACCATCAGGGAAAGGTCTGGCCAACCGCACTTACGGGTCCGATGTTACGGTCGTGTAGAAAACAGAAGGGAAATATTTTGGTTAAAGATTGCTTCCTGTAGCACCAGCAATATTTGACAAAAAAACGAATCACACCCTTACACCATTTGGGCGCGGTTAGAGATCGTAATCATTTGCAGATAACGATCTCATTATTCCCCTTCACGAAGGAATATTCCGCCACTTATTTGTGAAATGTTATGGAAAGAACATTTTGCTTCAAACTTTCGGGGAAATTTCTACTCATTTGTTTTAACAAAAGTGTGTCATGACAATTGTAAAATAAATTGCAAAATCAAAAACGGACTCGATTGTAACGAAATAAACATTGAAGCTTTTGATGTGCGCTGAGACATCTTCTTACCAAATCAAATCCATCTCTCAAACTCTCCCGCTTTCTAACTTTTTCCCTCCATTATTCACAGTCCTCAATGGGTTTGTGTTGTGATAATGTGCAAAGATTTACATAATCACAGCTTCTCGAAGTGGCAAAATAATTAAAATAGAATAGAAAACAATCAGCCAACTTCAAATTAACCCGCCGCCGAAGCCGATGAACTTGTGCTGCGTGTTGGCAAACCGAAACGAAGCAAAATAAAAGCAACACAATAGGAAGCTCTTGGGAAAGTGCTGTTTGTTCCATTTCGCAGCATAAACTTGGCATCAAGAATCAATCTATTTCAAGGGAAATTTTCAACAAGCTTACCCTAACAGATTCTTATTTTGAAGCGGGTTTTCTCACTCTCTCTCGCTTTCACTTTCTTTACAACAAAGTTTCATTAGATGCTTTACAGCTGTTTACGCAACTAGATGTGCAGGCAGGGAAGTAAGTAGATTTGAGGTTGAACGGT
This sequence comes from Anopheles rivulorum, assembly GCA_018908115.1. Classification (NCBI taxonomy): domain Eukaryota; kingdom Metazoa; phylum Arthropoda; class Insecta; order Diptera; family Culicidae; genus Anopheles; species Anopheles rivulorum. The sequence goes on from STHB01000011.1 coordinate 217,100, forward strand.
AAAATATGTAGCATATGAAAGTAGCACAACGAAAAAAAAACCCCGTAATACGAACGTAACTTTTAATGAATTTTTCACATGTGCGGTGTGAATTATAAGTGAACGCGAGACTCGGTGAAAGAACTTTTCCTATTCACTTACCGCGGAAAGTTGCTCACCTCCTAAATCCGGTACCGGTTGAATCTATCGATCTACTGAAATGAAGGTAAATAGCAGCACACTACGATCGGATTTTTTTCTCTCCTTTCCTGAACAAAACCACTCCTTCAACCGGATCACACCGAAACACTGCACGAAACGCACAATCACACTTGCTGGCACGGGTTTTTCGTATATTTTTTCGGTTGTTAATACCATGAACGGTTTTTTTTATTCTTTACTTCCTCTTCTACCACAAAAACAATATTTGCACAACACTTAAACTTTTTCACGCACAGCACACAGTTCCGGGGAGGGGTTGGTACTATTTTTAACGAATTAATAATCTTTCCAGCTCATCTGTTGAAGGTACGCAACAACAAAAAAAAATTTGATTGCATGCAGAAAGGTTTTTGGTTGGAAAATTTGCAAAAATGGTCGACGGTTGGTTTAAAACAGGAGTAGAAAAAAATTTACAAAAAAAGCGTAAAGCCTTCCTCTATTATTTCTAACAGTTTATTCTATCGAACCCGATCATTCCGGAACATATGCTTCCGCTTCACAAACCCAATGCTTCTCCTCAACACTCGACACTCGACGCGGACACTCGCATTGCAAAGGAAGCAAACACTTTCACTCGTAAAACCGAAAAGGTAAACAGCTTTTGTGGGGTGAAATTAAATTCATCAATTCCTCTCCTATCGGTGGCTGCATGAGGATTTTTTGTGTGTATTCTGACGTTCCAGCTAGCTTTGGTCGGAAATTTATGCGCTGAATGACGTAGATTTCCTTCGATTCGATAGGCCAAAAACCGATTTTTCTTAAGTAAAATATTGCTTGTTTTGCTGGAGAATCGCATTTCACTGGTAGACTGATATGGCAGCAGAGTGAAATTAGAGCTGCGGAATTGCTAGACCCGGTTAGGCCGGTTTTATTGTTTTTCAAAAAGCTAGTGTTGATGGAGGTCGAACCGTTTGTTCGCGCCAGCCTTTACAGCTCATTACACCAGCGGTGATGGATTTATGCACTTAGCAGATGAGCTTAATTTGAACGTAATTTGATCACAAAATTCTAACCCAAAAAAAAACTCCACATCTCGATTTGATACACTTTCAGTTAGTGCACGAGTGTTATGCGCTTTAGAGCGATCAGCATCAATTAATTCGGGCGTTAAGTAATCCTTTTTGAATTATTTTTCACATTCCACAAAACACACCACGGTTTCGAAAATAATCTCTACCAAGAGCATCACTCCGATCGACAACCTTCGGAAGACGGATGTTACTACTGACCCGAAGAACGCAACAGATCAATCCAACACCGTACCCGGTACAAAGGCTACTGACGGTGCTGCACGCTCCATGCGTAGCGTTGGGTAGAGTTGCGCCTGTATGAAAATAAAAAAGTACACACAAACGCACACACAAGCAGCCGTATAGCAGTGTGCGCGGCAGCATCTTGTCGTACGAAAACCCACGCGGCGTGTGCCAGGTCAGGCTGGATGCCAACCACCAATTCGCTTCCGACACCGCACACGAAGAGCTGGTGTGCAGTGCTGGCCGTTGCCGCTACATCAATGAAGCGTATTTTCCGAGCGCGGGAAAACGATGCGCAAGCGCTTACCGTACGCGGCCGGCAGTTTCGGTTCGACACCGTGTGGGCAGATTGTTTAGTAAACACGCGTTCATGTCTGTCGCTTGTTATACCCTACTGATATGCGTTCGCGCGCCAAACAACCGCGATGACAGCCGAACCGACGGCTAGCAAACCACGTGCACGCTCGGTTGTCAGGGGTGCTGCATCGGTTATTTTACAGCGAAAACAGAAATTTACTAAGATTTGGAAAATAATAAAATGATATGGAGATCGCTCTCGATAAGTGGAAACAGCGATGCATAACGAGACGCGAAAGAGAATTAACGAGAGGGAATCTAATTTCTTTTTCTACTTTTTGGAACCATTGCCAGCTGACATCGATTCGAATCAATCTAGATGCCTTTGAGCAGAATAAGTTGCCATTTGAACAAGATGTACTCAGAAGCACTGTAACATCGAGTATTTATTTTCGCTCAAGAATTGGTCGATCTTCTTTCAATAATTCAGACTGCATATTTGCAGATATTCCCAAAGATCGGAGTGCTGGAAGAATGTGAGGAAGGTGATCTCCCTTTTAGTTCCCAATTTTTGCTCCTTCGTTTTACCTATAAGAAACCCCTTGCAAGCGCACATTAAAATGCAATTCGAACAACAACAACGTTCCAAGATGGACTAATTATAAGTTAAATTTTGTCACATTCGTACCGAATTTGGTGCATTCATGCAACTGCACCTTAGCACTTCATTTTGAGTGTGGGAAGCAAACGACTTGTTTGATTTTGCGTTACCATACGTGAGTAATACACACATTGACGCGCCTTTTACTTCCTCCCAAAGTCAACAAGATGCAGTGCGAAGTGTGTTAAATTTGATTTCTCGGTAATTTTCTTACAAACAGCCCTATTCTGCGTCTATCTGAATCATCCAACCTGCAGGTAATCAGGAGAACCACCCTATCATTGATATCGACACCTAACCCGTGTAACGGTGGAGTTTCACATGTCGAAAGCAAAGCGTCCTAAAACCCGTACAATCCGGCAGTGTCGCTCGCCTAACGTTGAACAATCAAGCTACTATCTGGAACGATTTTATGCGAACATTTATCTTATCAGCAAACTGGCAGGTTTGCTGTGTGTGTGTGTTTGTGTGTGAAGCATACTTTGGCTGTATCGTATATGTTTTTTTAGCGATGATAACGTACAATTGGCCCCGGCAAGTTGGGCGTACCAGATACACCACCCAGCGACCCAAGGGTTCAGTTTCATCGGAGTCTTTGTGGCGGTTTCGCGTGTTTTTTTTCTACCGTGGTACGGCGTGATGCGCTGGATGTAACCACATCCCGAGGAGTGTTGTCCCGTCCCAGTGAAGTGCATTTAGTGTATAATCCGTTCGACAAGCGATCAACTGCCCACCCACCCAGCCATGATTCAGGTGTGCAGCTTTACAGTATTACTGCTCTTGGTAGCCACCTTCGGTGACTTTGCCCGTGGACAGCAGCAAGGTATGTATGTATGTAGGCCACCCGATGCGTTGGGCGCGTGTCATGTGATTCACTAGTGAAGCGACCAGACTAACCGCTACTATAAAACAACGCCACTAATCCTACTGGCGGGTATTCTTTAGCTTAGTGTTTGCTTGCTAACCTAACAAAACTGTGTCATGGCCAGCAAAAGGTCCAGCAGCAAGTGCCGTATTATTCATGTACCACCGAACGAATATGGAACGTCCTAAGCATAGTGTCTGTTCTAATAGCTAATAGGAAAAACGAACCTTGTAAAGTGATAAAATCTCAACCTTAACCACTTCAAAACCACGCTCCAATCTGCTTCATCCCTGGAAGCTTATCAAAATCGCTCACTTTTATACCGTTCCGTCGCCAGTCGGTGCCTATCTTGTTGTGGGTGCGTTTTAATGCTACAATGATTTATTTTACACCTCCGAAGGTCGCAACACCAGCAACCATGCTGTGCCAAACATCTTTCCGCAAGGTGTTTTGCCCACCGGCTTGCCCCGTACGCAAGCGAGCGCTTTATCCATTATCTTGCTATCTAGCGAAAACATTATTAGGCCGCAGTAATTTGACCGGATGAGCCACAATGCTACACCCATTCGTGTGTACTAAAAACCATCTCGTGTATTTGTTTCTTTGTTTTTGTGCTTTAAAATGAGTGGTTATGTTATACAATCTAGATAAACCCGGCACCTTTATCTGTGTTGGCGATCTTACGTGTATGAGCGCATCCTGCAAGACAATGGATGGCGTGTATTACACTCTGCAGCAGAGTAAGGTTAAAAAGCTGTTTGTAATACACATCTAAACATGAATCATGATTTAGCTGGCAGCATGATGTCATGGTTCTGAATTGCGCCATGAAATATGCTTCAAATTATAGGGGGTGCTTGGGTGACAAGCGTACTATCGATTAATGATGTAACTTCCGGTGCGGATCTAATGGTTCTAATGGTCGTAACAGATGCCGTCCCGTTCTTAGCCGTACCTTAAGAATTGGAAACACGGAATGTTTCAGTAAGCTTGCATCGATTACATGTACCGAAAATAGCTTAAAACGGTCCCTTACGAACATTATACACTGCGGTGTGTACTTGTCGCTTATCAGCCCTATTTGTTCCCCGGGTATCGATGATAACCTGAGCACACATTGGCACCGCTAACGGCCGAAACAACATGGCGTTCAATATCGAGCTTAAAGTCTATCCCGCAACACCGCTATGGATGGTTGAAAATAAAACAAAATTCGTAATAATATCAATCGATCTACGTACAAAACGGTACGATGATGGCGGAGAACGCACTAGAAGCGTTGAAGTGAATGCAAGAATCATCTTTCTTTAACTTATTTGACGAGTTCATAGATAAGATACTAACTGCTGGGTTAAATGCCAACTGTCCTAAACGTTGTGTTTCGAGTTTCAACAGGTTATACTAATTGACTAACTGTGGTCGAATGCGCTAATCGAATAGCAAAAAGTATTGCTGAACGATCTAACCACCCTTACACGTCACTTACGTCTCAACAAACGTCTCTTTTGTCACAGAGCGCGTGTGTGCCATTGCACGCTACACTGCCGAATGTGAGCAGCTGCAGCGCGGTGCATCGGAGGTGGTATGCGTGCACGTGCAGGACAGTGTCGAATGTGCCCAGCGCATTCGCAACGGAACGGCCGACTTTGGTGTATTCAGTGCGGAAAGTGTGCTACTTACAGCAAGCCTGGAATGGGAAGGGCTCACCGTCATCAAGGAGCTGCGCAGTAGCGAACGAATCCGCGAATCGGTCGACTTCCAGACAGCGGTTGTCGTGCGCAACACCCACACGGGAGGGCTCAATGGATTGCGCGGACTGCGCTACTGTCATCCGGGAATGCATTACAGCCGTACGCATCGCTGGACCGAACGTGTGTTGAAGCAGTTTGAGCGGCTGGTTGCACCGGTCCGGTGTGACGACTTCCAAACCGTGACCGAGATTGAAACGGCCGCTTTGTCGAACTTTTTCGGTGCCGCTTGCCGCCCGGGTGTATGGTCGCAGATACCTAAGGAGGATTCAGATTTAAGTAATAACCCCCTTGTAAACTGTCCCATGTGTTGCCACATCATTGTCTTACCGCACGTTTTTCGTTTCCCATTTGCAGAAGAAAAATACTCGAATCTCTGTTCGCTCTGTCCGAATGCGTCGTCCTGCTCGTACGATGGCTCTTACAATGGGCAGCAGTCCGCGCTGCAGTGTCTGGAACGGGATGGTGACGTGGTTTACGCATCCGTCCTCGAGATTCAGCGCTTCTTCGCCGACCGTAGCTCCATTGCGGGCGATTTCTCCTACCTCTGTCAGGACGGCTCACTGAAACCTGTCAACGGACCGGCCTGCACCTGGTTAGCGCAACCCTGGCCAACCGTCATGGCGTCCGCATCGAAAGCAGTCCAAATAGCGGCCCGCTTGGACGTGTGGTTGCGCAATTCGCTCACCACGAGTACGCCGTGGGAAACGGCCATTATCGATATTTTGACGCGACACAACACAGACAAGATCACGGTCGCTTCCTCGATTCAGTCACCCAAAGACTACGTCTCTCCGCACCGCCCGATAAGGATCCTGTCCGATGTTTGTGAAAAGACGGCCCGCTGGTGTACCACGTCCTCGGATGAGCAGGACAAATGTGAAGTACTATCGAAGGCGGGTCTAACGACCGGAGTGTATCCGCTGCTGCAGTGCAACAATCCTACCACGAACCGAATCAACTGTCTGCGGGAAATTTCCGCCAATCGGGCCGACTTTGCCGGTATCGATTCCAACTACGGCTATCTGGCGCGTCAGTCCAACTTGGCAGCGGCACTGTACCAAGAGACGGAAAAGGAAAAATATTCCACCGTGCTAGTGCTCGTGCACGACGGCAAAGGGCACGATCGGTTCGAGAAGTTGCGCAACGCGAAAGCTTGCTTCCCGGAGTTTGGCGGTATTGGTAAGTGTTGCATCGGATGATGATGAAGAAAGAGCTAATTAAGCACACACTGACTTCCGTCTCTTACCCATCCAGCTTCCATCGCGTTCGTGAATGTTGGCCGATCACGTGGAATATTCGATCGTAACGAGTGCGACTATGGCCATCTGATGAGTGAGTTTTTCTCCGAATCGTGTGCACCGGGATCGCGTGATGACATGCACGATCCCACCGGGGAAAATGCCGAAAACCTTTGTGCTTTGTGTCGTTACGGCGATACGCCCACACCACGCGAGCTCGCTGGTAGTGACGATGGTGATGTGAACACGGACCCACCGATCGAGGATGCGCCCGAGGAAGAGATGGTCNGGCCGATCACGTGGAATATTCGATCGTAACGAGTGCGACTATGGCCATCTGATGAGTGAGTTTTTCTCCGAATCGTGTGCACCGGGATCGCGTGATGACATGCACGATCCCACCGGGGAAAATGCCGAAAACCTTTGTGCTTTGTGTCGTTACGGCGATACGCCCACACCACGCGAGCTCGCTGGTAGTGACGATGGTGATGTGAACACGGACCCACCGATCGAGGATGCGCCCGAGGAAGAGATGGTCGAAGGAATAGATCCCGCCCTACGCTTCGATGACAGCATCAGCGTGTCGGTCGATAGGAACTTACTGTGCGCTGCATCGGAAACGAACCGATACTATGGTACGCGTGGTGCTTTGCGTTGTCTGCAGGAAGCCGGTGAGGTGGCGATCATCGAGGCTCAAAATTTGGCCGATCATGCACTCTTCCTTGGTATGAATGAGAGCGATTATCGCGTGCTGTGCCGGAATGGATCGCTGGCCGCATACACGGGCTTCACCGTGGACGAGGAGTGCTACCTGACCACGATCGTAGACGGTGAGATCGTTGTGCGGCGTCAGTGGGAACAGTCGGACAATCTCGTGCACGTGCTGACCTCGCTCGATGTGTACCTGCAGAACGATCCCGACTTTCGGATGTACAACATTTTCGCCGGACAGCGTAATCTACTGTTTGAGGATTCTGCGCTTGGGTTGGTTTCACCGCAGCACACCGAACTGGGCACGTCCGTGAAAAACTACATCCGGCTGTTCGAAAATATTGAAGATTGTCAGAATTCGGCACCGTCCACTACCATCGCACCGGGCGGTACCGGTGGCCGGGCTGCCATTGTTACGGTCAATTTCTTGCTCACCCTCATTCTTGCCGGTATCCTTGCCTGGAGACTGTAGCTACTTTCATTAGTTATTTAACACTCGCGCTAGCCCGCCTGCCAGTCTTGCGGGCCTCTTATAACAGGATTGTACTTTCAACATCCTCCCAGTTCTTTTGAAAACACCATTGATCGCTGCATCCATTACCTCAATACACCGCACACGAGGCAAGTTTAATCTGCAACGCAAAGTTCATTAGTGTAATGGTCGAACGCAAATAAAGAGAAAACTGGAATCTAACATTGAGGCTAAGTTTATGAATGTTCGTTGGCTGCTGTTGAACGCCAAGCTCACAGGAGGGCCACTAGCTATGACTGCCCCAGTGTTTTTACCCGCACGGCAGTGATTTCAGTAAAATGTGCAATCGTTTCCATTCGCTTTTATTCCATCCATTCCACGAAATCTTTACTAACTCATCATGTAACATCAAACTTATAAACCTTACTATTCAAATGAAACCTATGCTGCACTATAGTGCACTCTCTCATTAACGTCGCTTTCGAATCCCCGAATATTCAGTACTTCGAATGTACCACTTGTAAAAGAAGACACTTGTTTTAGTGTCCGCAGTCGTCAGTTGTGTTAAAGACTTCGACTTCTAACGGACACCTGTTGCTACTACTGCTCACTCTTAAGTGTTTTTGCTTGTTTGTGCTATGGCTTTCTCACTCTTTTAATCGTCCATCGCTAGGATGCGGCACGCACCCTCGTCGTCGTACCCGGTGGGTAGGTGCACTATTACGATTTCAATATATGATACACAATCATCAGCACGTTCCATAGTTCGTTTTGATCGTTCCCTTCCGGTGTCATGGAGTAGTGCTTTACCTGGCCCTCTATCAACCGTACCAACGGACTGCTTTTGATCGCTGCCTTGCCTCGCTGATTGTTGGCAATCATTTTCCACACCGTTACCGCGGCCAACAGCACTTCACCCCGGCAGGATGTGCGTTGTAGCGCGTTCGTCAGGATAAACATATAGTCCGATGAGGCTAACAGCGCCGGTCTGTTTGATGGCACGAATGTAAGATTGCGAACGATGGTCATCGCTAGAAGCCGTATCTCTAGTTCGGATTTGCGTGTCAATGCCCCCAGCACGGTTAAATGCCTGTGTCGGTAGAATAAAAAACTTTTATGTAGATCATGCTTGATCTTGATCACCCCAGCTACTACTTACCTTACTTCGCTGACATCAACATAGCGGGTGTAAACCTCCCAAAATTCTAGCCATATGTGCGTGACCTCAATCCACGGCTTCTGCAGCTTCGTTACGCTCGGATGCAACTTGCTAATGTTGTCGAACACATTCAGCTTGCCGATCATGGTGCGTCCCTCATAGCAGCAGCAACAGTTCTTCAGCACGCGCAACGATACACGCAACAATTGCAGATCGTACTTCGGACCCTTCACTTTAGCCGTCTCCGTAGTGGCGGTCACGATCAACAGTTTCATGACACTGTGCGGATGGCCCGCGAATGTTGCTGCGAGTGCTTTGCAAACGATTATGTGACTTTCCGTGAGGAAGGCCAACACCTGCAGGAATTCCAGGTGCAGCGCGGCGTGATTGCTAAACCAGGGCCAATATTGCAGCACGGTCTGGCACAGTCGATCGATCTGGTCCATATGCAGCAGGAGTGGCTCACCCGGCACACTGAACCAGGTGCCCAGTATGCTGGCCAGCTCCTTCAATTCCGTCATAATGGCCATCTTCTTTACATCGCCATGCTTTCGCACAAACTCCGGGTACGTCAATCGTCCAATTAGACCCTCGTAGATGGCATCGAACCAGTCGAGGATGGTCGCCAGCAGGTTACGCTCCCGTGCGACTCTGCATGCTTCACCGGAAAAGTGTAGCATTGTTTGCAGTGTGGAGAAAACGGTTCGCTTATAGTTGGTGCTGGTGATGCCTCCAGTTTCAAGTTGCTGTCGATTGCAGATCGATTCAAAGCGATGCAGCAACGCCTTGAATATCAGTGCCGTACCACTACGCAGCGTGCTGTCCTTCGATTCATCCGTCTTCAATCGTTTTTCCGTTCCTGCGGTCGACATCGGACGGTTCGGGTTGGTGTTTTCCGTGTCGTCTTCCACCTCGGAATATTCCTCGTCTAGGAGCATTTGTGACGAAGACTTGGCTGTTTCGGGACCTTCCGCGAGCATATCCATCGTGTCGAACTGAACCAGAAAGGAAGGATACTCGCCAGTTGGAGACGCAATCGGCTCAGATGTTTGAAACATCAGGCTGAGAAATTTCAAGCACATGATTTGAAATCCTGAAAAGAACCCAAAATGACATATGTACCCAACAACTGCAAAAGACGACAGCACGATCTGCACTGCTTACCTTTCGATTTGTGAAGAATACCATTTTCAATCATCTTTGCAATGGGTTTAACGTCCTGATGGTCGAACTCTAGATGGATCTGCTGCTTGCCCGTTGGCGTCACAACCAGTGCGCACAGAAGCCGCATAATGCTGCACGACGTTTGCTCCATTACGGGCTGCGTTAGTTTCCCGTACAGCCACGGATTCAGCATGTAGATGATGCTTTCGAAGAAATTCTGATGCCCGGCCAGAAGCAAACACAGCGGATCCCGGGTCGGTTCTTCCATACAGCGCAGCAACAGCAGACACACGTCTGCCACCATCAGACAAACGGCCCTGTTTGGTAGCATTGCCTGCTGTTCGACGCATTCCAGCAACCACTGGATGCAGCCTTTCTCACCGATCGGCTGCCCAAATTCTAGCGGGTCAAGTTCGAGCAGGCAGCGATACAGTACCGCGTACGCTTTCACCATGTCGGCTGAAATGACCGGGTCCTGCTGTTGATTGCCATCGTCCAGCAAGAACTCCATGCACGAATAGGTTTCCAGCGAACGAACCGATTCTTCGAAGAAATGCTGCTTGGTCAACAGCTCCAGTATTATAGCCACCGAGCTGTTCGGGGTAGCACTAGTACCGCTGGAGCTAGCTGCACGACGAAGGCTTGCTGCGCCATCGAGCGGAAGCACGGACGAGTGCAACGGTCCTTCCTTCTCCGTGTTATGAGACAGCAGGTTTACCAACAGCCCAACAGCCGATTCCTTCACCAAGCACGCTTCCTTCATGTCTAACATCGTACTAAGGCAGCTCGCGTGTATGCCACCTGGAAGATAGGCACACTCCTTCACGATTGCGGCTGCACCGGGCAAGGTGCGGGCAACTTTGGCCAAAATATTCCAAGCAAATGAGCGAACGAGTGTACAGCTGTTACCGCACTGCGTCGAAACCGTTTTCAAATGCTTCGATTTCCACTCAAACCCGGCCACCTCTTCTGGAGAGCGTTCCAGCAGGTGTGCGATCGCCAGAAGACACGATCGTACGATCGCTGACCCGGTAAAGTTCGTTGATCCGACGAGCCGAATGCAAAGCAATAGCTTTGGGATAACTTCCGTAATATCTACACGCCGGACATCATCCAGCAATGCCGACATGGTTTCGAGAACCTCCAGCAGCGATACGATACGTGGGACGTCACATTTTTTCAGCATCACGTCTAGCTGCTTCAGTGCCGTATTGAACACCCGCACATCCCACGAATTTTCGCACATTGTTGCCCGTTCTGCGGATTTAGATATGCGCTCGGTTAGCTCCCGCTTTCCCTCCTTACTCGGCTGCTCAGAACCTGCAGCCGTTGAGCCTTTCGCACCATCATACAACTGCAACAGTCCCCACAGAAGGTTTGCATTTTTGCGGTACAACGATTCAATGCAATCGTCCGAGCGAAGCAGACGGATGAAGAAATTATCCTCGGTCGCCAGTACCGTATACAGCCAGTCGCGTATCATGTAGAAACCAAGATGCAGCATTATACCGATTATGTTAAACACTTCCACCAGCATCTCCTGATCGGCCACCGTCACCGGAGGCGTGTGAATGTAGCGCTTCAGCGTGCTAATGATTACGTTCTGCTGGCAGACGGTGTTTTTCAGCGGAAAGATCAGATTGGTCTCGAGCGTAGCCAGCCCAAGGTAAACGTCCGTGTGCGCTTTGGCTGCACCAAGTCGCCGCAAGCTTTTCCGAAAGATGGAGAGAAAGTCTACCATCTTTAGCCAGCGAATGTCTTGCTTGGTAAGACGCATATCGTCACTGAACGCCAATGCCGTCCTGTTGCCTTTGTACTCAAGCGGACTTTCATGGTCGTCGAGCGACGATGCATTGCTGACGCGCTTGCAATTGTTGATTTTAAGTATCTTGTCCACGCCATCAAACCATAGCTCGGCAAATGTAAATCGAATGTACCGCTTTACGTACTCCTGGACAGCAAAACCGCTGGGCAAATTTTCACCCTTCGCGAGGGGTTCTATATCATCGTTACGGAGCGTACCTCTTCGTTCGTCGTTGTCCGTCGGTGAATAGGTGTTATTTATAATGCTCTTGAACAGCTTGTTTGCCCCAAACGCTTCACGGAACGGACTGACGCTCCAGTGAAAATGGCAAATGAATGGAATAGAAAACGCAGATGTTGCGCACACATATGGCAACGAAACCAGTGGTACGGTTCCGGTGGAGCAGTCTGCAAACAGTAGCAGATGCAGCAAGGCGCAGCACTCCATACGAAATACTGGAATATGGTGATGGGCAAGCAGTGCCCGCACGATAAGTTGACACGCAGTTGTGTTCGATCCGAGATATCGGCGGAAGGTTTTGATCGCGAAGCAAAGTTTCGTCAATATGCCCACTGCCGGAATGGCCGCATCCGGATAATCGAGCTGAGGTTCCACAAGCAACGATCTGCTCAGCGCCTGCATTACCAACACCCAGCCGGAAGTGTTGTGTATCAGCTCACACAGCACCGAATCGTCCGCCATCACGTTTAGCTGGGTCAGGGCGCTACGTCGCAATGCCGGATCACCGTTCTCCTGCTCCAGTGCATCGAGCAGTGGTTTTACCGCACTAACATCGTACACGTTACTTATCTGCTGACGACTGGTGCCGTACGGAGCCGGCAGCATGCAGATGCTGTTCGGGATAGTATCACTGATGTGTTCGATTCGTGGCGCAAATTCTTCGCTCCGTTCGACCGAGCTTATCAGAAAAAGGACCCGCGTGAGCGCTTCCTCCCGGATGGGACTATGCACGTGGAACAGCAGCCGAAGATTCCCCTGCAGTATATCGAGCCACGGTAAACCAAAGTCCGGATGAAACATACCAATAACGACTCTGCCCAGTGTCGTTTCTTCTAGCCCGACCGCGGCCGCCTGCAGAAGGGGTGCGATTGGCAAGAGAATCTCCTGCACATCCGCCCACTTATCCCGCAGGTATGCTTTCGAGTTGCACAGAAACAGTAGCATTGTCTCGGCACATTGATGAATCTGTGGGACAAGGGCGTGCGTATGAATTTAGAATGAGGTATAGAAATGGGAAATACAATGGTATACATCGGTACCTTGCTGTTTCTGTCGTTATATCCAAAACACGTGATCTCGGTGAGAATTTGAAGAGAAAGCGGAATACCCATGGCGCGTAATTTCGGTGCCGTGTTCGAGAGCATACTGCGACGCGTGAGAATAGTGCTGTCATCCAATTGTCGAATGAAATCTTTCATCATGTTCGCACATATTTGGTAAACCTCGCTGCATATGAATTCATGAAAAAGATTGAAGTGCCACATTAGTTTCTTTTTTTTTTTTAAACGTAAGAGACATAACACTTGCGGAACACTAATCATCGTCTATACAGCATACCTTCTTATATCTTCATCTTCGTTTGCCAACAGACGCACCGTAATCGATTCAATTATATCCCACAGAGGTTCATCTTCCGTCACTGAACTGGAACAACTGGAAAGCGGAGAAAGAAAATAATCATACAGTTGGACAGGAGGTTGTGCAGAGTGCACTTTTGCATTGCAATCTGTCTTACTTTCCAATCGTTTTCAAAAGAATCCGCACCAACTCCATCGATCGATGCAGGCTCAGGGTTTTTATCGCCTCCGAACCCATTACAAGCAGATGTTCATCGGAGAGTCTCCCATTGATGTAAGTGTCCCGCAACAGCTGCACCGCAGGCGACAAATTGTCACCCAAATTCAACAGTATGTCCAACAGCGGAGCTTTCTCTTTGTCTACCAGTGCGCACAATAACTCGTACATTTCCGGACAGGAATACTTTAGCGGATAGTCGTACAACGCAATCAGGCATTCGTCACGCCAGATACGGTCCGAATGCTCTAACGCTTTGCGGTGAGCGGAAGAGCTTAGCTTGATATCGACAAACTTATAGTGCAACGTGCCCGACCTTCCACCGGCACCGGCCTCATCCGCTTCGTCCTCTGTTTCCGGTTCCTTTTGCCACAATCGCACAAAGTCGAGCAAAATTTGCATCGTGATGCGATAGCGGGTGCGTGTAAACAATTTCTTCGAGTCCAGCTCCCATTCCTGCCGATAGTGCTTCGCCAGGTATCCGAGGGAACCGCACAGCTCCCCGAACCGATGTGCAGGAATCTTTTGCTGATCGGAAAAATGTTCAGTCACAAGGAATGTTGTGGTTTGGCTAAGCACTATCAGTATCATATTGGACGCTAGTTTATCCACATCGCCCGACAGTTCCTTCAGCTGATCGATACACTGTCGAAATATTTCGTACACGAACGCACCTATCGTAATCTGTGTTCGGGCGCGTTTCTCCTGCACCGGAATGTACGTGACGGTGAGCATCCGCTGTCGAATGCGCTTCCGGAATGACTCCACCAGGTACAGCAACATCCCGTACCCTTTCCGTACGCTCACGCGTCCGGTCTGTATCAATTGCAACAGGGATAGGCCAATGTACGGAGGCTGCAGAAAGAACTCCGGTGGGTAGTTTTTAGTGTACGCTACAATATAGTTCAGAGCACGCTGAAAGTTTTCATCGTTTTCCTCATCGAACAGTGAATCGTTCAGGCGCTCAAGCACCCCCACCACATTGGGGTCCTGCACCTCCCAGCATTCGGTGAAGAACGTGTCGTCACCTTTCCATCGCGATGCAAACGCGTGAAGAACGTTTGCTTTTCTTTTCTCGCTCTCCGCTGTGTCACCATCAACATTGGGGAACTCGTTCGTATCCAACCGCAGGCTACTGACACTGTTGGCTACGCTATCCAGATCGCTCATGCTGGTTATGCTGGACGTAGTAGAGGAACCTGTTTTGATACGCTCCACCTGCTTAATGATGCCTTCGACTAGTTCGTCGCACTTGGCGTTCGTTCCGATCAGGTAGCGAATTTTCATCAGCTCCTTTATAACTCGCATCGGTGTAAAGAATGTAACTATTTCCTGTCCATATTTACTCTAGTTGGAATGGTGTGGGAAGAAGAAATAAATGGTAAACGGATGGGCAAATATTGTGCTTTGTGTAAAGATCCATCTGCCCGCGAAACAGCACATACCTCGAGCAAGAGCGACATCATCTCGAGTACGGTCAGCTCCATCAATAACGGAACATGCCCGAACCATCGTATTAAATTCTTGAACAGAACGGATGCATTTACGCCTATGTCTACGTTCTCCCATAACGCTCGCCTCAGCGTGCTCTCGACGTCGTGCAGCGAACGGACGCGTATTTCCTGTATTGGATGCACTGAAATGGAATAGTGCATAAAAAACACATATACATACACAGTCGCGCGCGCTCGCCCGCACACTTCCGGGAACGGAGAAGCGTCTCCTGTTCTCCATTGTCTCCAGCGAATGCTGTGTACTTACGCAGCTTTTCTAACGTCGCAGGATTAAGCGTGCTTGCCATCGTGATGTGTACAGCACGTGGCCTGGCGTGGGTAATAGCGAAGCGTATATTTTGCAAAATAAATGCGTCCAATTGTGCGGCTCTAATCTACCAAACAATGCAACTTTTGCAGAAACAAAACTGGCGGTTATTCTCACCCGGCACTGATCTTATTATGACGCCCGCTGTCATCTGCAACGCTTGTTCGGCTTTGACGTTTGCATTTTCCCTTCGGGAACGGCTAAGGGAATGTTTATACAGTTCCCGATGTGCAAAATAATACACAATATGCGCTTTTAGGGCAGGGTTGCTGACGAATGATGAACATATAGGTTCAATCATTTTTGATTCGTTCAAAACTTATAATTTAATATTAGGAGTTGTCTGACCACTGCATAGTATTTGCTTTGCTGCTTTCAAATCTCCCTATATAATGACAAAAGGTTGCAAGTCTACAGAAAATGCATGTACCATTCGCTTCGTGTAATTATACCTTTAGTACGACCGTACCGCTAATGACCGGAGCACCGGCAGTGTTGTTTTGAATGCACAATCTTTTCTTTGTTTTGTAACAACTTTCCAGCTAGAAGCCAAAAGTGGCATGTTGCTAAGGAGATTAATATCGGCTTCCGTTCGAAATGTTCGCCATGTAGCCATGTACGTACAGGGCCAATCGCCTGCACCAAAGATACGAGAATATTTCTACTACATCGATCACGAAGGAATGGTAAGGATTTCTCTCAACCCCGGATACAGCATACGGAATTCATTTACGTTACAACTTTGTCGAACAGCTCTTTCTAGACGATGCGAGGATCAAGAATTTCACCTCCTGCTTCAAAGAGAAGCAATTTTTGGAGTTCTTCTTTAAACGATTAAAGCTCAACGATACGGATCGGTACCGGGACGAATTTCCGTTTCTATCCGTCTGTGGCAGAGAAAGGAACTATATTCGTTGCGACGATCTACCGATTGTTTTTACACATGTCATTCAAGCGGTAGATGGTTCGTACGGTGTTGGAGATGTTGGAGATACGCATAAAGCATATTAAATTATCGTTTTCTTTTTAGATGCCGGAGATAGGATCGCTTACGCCCATGCCGGTGATTTAATGAGTGTACCATGGCAACCGCATCGTATCTGCATGTTTCCCGACACTGGAAGGGTGTACCATCCGGCACCGGAGCGTTACGGTGCAATAGGATTAGTACGCTCAAAGTTGGCCATCGAGCTGAGTTCTTCATTTACATTCCAAAATGGTGAAGATCGACCACCGACGCACTTTCGGTGGAAGGCGAAAGATTACGAGCTAGATCAGCACTGGTGGAAGGCCACGTACATAGGAAGGAGATCGCAACAGGACGATTACTAGCAAACTTACGCTTTGTAAACGAATGTTACACTAGATTGTGATATACTATTTTCGTAGCTGTTTATATAAATTCTTAGCTAAAGTATTGATTTGGTATCAGTGAGTGTTCTTCCTCAGCATGTTTACTACTCCTTTTCTTCCGAGTTTATTGCCGCTTGTTCCACGTAAGAATTGTAATCGACCGTTGTCGTAGGTTTTTCAATTGTCAGCACCTTTTCGCCATTGCCATTTCCTGAAGCTTCAGCCTCCATAAATTCTACAACACTTCCTGCTTTTTTGGAACAAGTCGACCCCACATAAGGAGCAAACTGATTAAGCGATTGTTGTATTTGTTCCGCTTTCTGTTTTCGCTCGCGGGCGAGCTGCTTTCGCAATTTCACCTTCTCCCGACGTAACAGCTGTCCCGGTGTCAGGACTTTGTTGGCTGGCTTGGGCTTCTGTGGATTTGCTTTCGTTGTGGCGATGGGTTTCGTTGGGACTGCTTTCGCCTTCATTTGATTCGCCCGTGAATCCAACCGCCGGACAGACGTCCAGTGTGGAAAACTGCACGGAAAGATCGTGTTTGTCCGATGTAGTTTCGTTATTACGAATTTATCGATCGGGATCCAGTCGTACTGTTCCAGTGGTGAACAATCGTACTGGACATGGCTCAACAGGTCGGCCCAATTCAAACTGATGCCTACGGGACTACTCGGTTGGCCTGGTTTTTCTACCGTTTTCCCATACACCGACGGGCCCTGAGCACTTTTGCCATCGCGATGTAGCAGATAGGTTCCGGTGGGGAAATTTCCCATCAGTTTCAACATTTTCCACACATTAGTGATCAGATTGCGGGGCTGAACGCTGTACAATCGGTTCAGCTCTTCCTCAATATCGCACAACTTGAGGAACTGATGGGAGATGATCGTTGACGTTGTGCCGTCAACGCGTAATCGCATCGTTTTAGAATTAGGCCGCAACATCTGACGGCACCATTCCTGCAACAGCTCCGCTAGCGTCATCTGTTCCGCACCGAACTCAGATTGATATTCGACCTTTACGGAGATGTTCATGAAGGCACGCGTTTTGCGGAACGATTCGTAGCAATCCTGCCGAAAGTAGACCAGTATATGGTGCTCCTCTTCCGGATCTTTCAATTTCCACTGTTGATAAAACCTATTCTCTCGAAGGTTTTCTTGTACCGCGTAAGGTTTTTTGTGTACCATTGTTTTCATATATTCATCAAATAGCAGCGGCTTGAATGGCTTTTGCATCAGATCCTTATCTTTGTCGACGCATTTAGAAGACTCTGGGTGATGTTTCGTTCCCTTGAAGGTCATGTAACTTTTAAGCAGCAGTTTGCACGCTTTCACCTTTCTGGCGTGCGTGGACAGCTTGTTCGGTGGATGTCTACTGTCCATTATCAGCACCTTCCGCCCGTCCATTATTTTAATTTCGAACGGTATTGTCCACTGTTCGGTCATATTTTGGGCATGGTTTAGCAACAGTGTAAACGCACCTGCCGGCAAAACAAATGAAACGTCCGGTAGCTGCTGCAGTACGCCGTATATGTTAGACAATTGTTCCTCCCGTTTGCACTGCACCGCACACCATTCTGTTGTGAAATCATCCAGAACTCGTTCATTTCTCTTGAGCGAAACGCAGCGCATAACGTTTTGGTAGAAAAAATTCCGTACAGTGCCCGTTTCATGCGCCTCTTGCTGGCCGGTCGGTTTAAATTCCACGTTGGTCTCGTTTTGTACACTACCATCAAAAGGAACAACAGCCATCAGAAGATACCTGCCACCCAGGTCGTGTTCGAGTGCTAAACGATCCTGCACCTTTTGCTTCCAAATTTTTACCACCAATGAGTTCAACTCGGGCTCGATCGTTTGCACACGGCGCAATAAGTTCGTGTTGAAGTAATTCTTCACAAATCTATCAAACATTTCCCTTTCTGGGGCCAGCTTTTCTATCAGCTCCAGATATTGTTCATAATTTTTCTTCTCTTGCGGGCTTGTAAACGGTAGGCGCATGTTTATACGGTTCTGTACCATGAGACAATGCCGATGTTCGTCACGCGTCAGCACCGAACCGGATGGGAACTTGTTGAACAGAAGGCACGGTGCCGTACTTTTCACTTCCAATTGTTGCACTTTCTGTCCCGTGCGAGGATCAGTTGGAATTTCAGTCGGCAGGAATAGGGCCGACTCGTCCATCAGTGAGCGAATCTTCTCGATCTGATGGGCAGGATCTATTTCGTTAATGTGTAGATTGAAGATGTCATTAGGATAGTCGGCGAAATCGATCGACGCTTGTTCCAGCAATTTCCCTTCCGACCGTGGATTATGCCTGGACCTACACGAAATAACGCAAATATGGTTGGTTAGTATGCAATCTGGATCTGCAATTCATTCTAATCCACATTTACCAGATCAAATTCTTGTACTCTTCCATCGCTGTCTTCGTGTTCTTTGACGGGCAGTATCACGATACGACACTGGATGCCAGCTTCCAGGGACATACGCCAGTGCTACTTTGTGTATGTTCCTCTAGAAATGCTCTGTAATCTTTTATACTGGAGACCGGCAATAGGATTCTTCATCACCGCCGGTCGATGTTTGGTGTTTGTTTTGACTAGCCAACTGTCATAGTGGACTGTTTTGATGGCATTTTACTGTCAGTATGAACGTGTGCGATTGTGTGTTGTTGTTTACTTCAACGAAAGGCAGAAGGGATCCTAATTTCATTACGCATCACATAGCCGAATAATAGCGCGATTGAGGAGAACGAGATGCTGACGTGAACGTGATACAACAAAACTCTAAACACCTGTACCGTCCCGCTTCTTTGAGCTCTATTTCCGAAGTTGTGCATCAGAGTTAATCCACAATCATGTCCTTCCTCGGGCTCTTGAGCTACGTTTCACTGCTGGTGCAAATTTGCTTCGCTACCGTCTCGATAGGTACGTAAATAGCGTCAAGGCAATCGCGCATTTTCTTGGAACGTGTCCATCTAACGCACCCTACACCTGTTCCATCTACAGCCGCCGGGCTATACTATCTAGCAGAGCTGGTGGAAGAATACACGGTTATGGCAAAGAAAGTCATCAGCTGGATGGTTGGGATAACTGCCTCGCTGTATGTGATATTCATCTTCACGGAAAACTTCTCCTGGACCATGTTGCTCTGCGGACTCGGAGCACAAGTGCTGCACGGGCTCATCCTAACCGATTTTCCTTACGTGCGGTTTCTTTCCCCGGCATTTATCAGCGCGGTACTGCTGTTGGTAGCGAACCATTACCTTGCCTTCGTGTACTTTCAGCTACAGTATCATACGTTTACGGAGGTGCTGGCATACTTTACCCTCTGCCTATGGCTCGTTCCATTCGCATTGTTTGTGTCGCTTTCGGCCAATGATAATGTGCTGCCAACTAGTAACGAACGAACGCATTTGCTCGGTAGGATTACTTCACTGACCCATCTAAAAGCTTTTACCCAATGATGTGTTTTGCATCCTTTTTACTTCCCAGGTGGCAATGACGATGTGGTAACGAATTATTTTTCCAGCCGGAAAAAGATGGGCCTGCTTTCGTTGTTCAGCTACGCGAAAGAAAGCCTACTGCCCGAGCGCAATAAGAAAGCGTTTTAATCTGTGCGTTTTGTTTCTCGTGCATACGGACACTTATCCCGTTTCGGGCAACATGCATGCGATTTGTATATTATTTCTATTTATTATGATGCAAAAACACAATGTAGGAATAATAATAAAAACGAATCAATTACCAGTCAATTAGCCGCTTCGCTCCGTCACTGTTCCGTCCTTCTGCCCAAAGTATGCCTTGGTTGCCATGCCAACAAATAGCCCTGTATCAACAACACCCGGTATCATCATAATCTCCCGATTAACAGCATCCCAATCATGCTCCTTTTCGTCGGGGAAGCTCCAATCCAGAATAAAGTTACCATTGTCCGTGACGACGGGGCCCGCCTTTGCTACCGCCATTCGCAGCTTCAAACAGCCACCGAATCGTGATTCTACTTTGTTCTTTATCGGCACATAAGCCATCGGAGCTACCTCGATTGGGATGCCTTTGCGATACTGCTGACCGAGCTTCAGGGAGTCTTTTGTGTAATCCGCAATGACCACTAGCCGTTCGGCACAGGACGCTACGATTTTTTCCTGAGAAAATACTTCCATTATTAATCAGCTTGTATCACTTGCTGGCATGCAAAAGAACGCACCTGCAGCAAGCATCCACCACCACCCTTGATAAGAACCATCTTTGCATCAACCTCGTCCGCCCCATCGATAGCGCAGTCCAGGCGAGGATTGCACTCCAAATCGCCCAGAGTTAGCCCATGCTCGATAATAAGCTGGCGGGCTTGGAAACTCGTCGGAATGCAAACCAACTTCAATCCTTCTGCCTTCACGCGTTCCGCTATACGATGCACTGCACAAACCACGGTGGAACCCGAACCGACTCCTATGACTGTGTTATCCTTCACGTACTCATCGACCGCCTTGTACGCGGCACATCGTTTTGCCTCCTCCAAGGACATGTTGGCGCTAGATGAGAAGAACACACCTTTGGGCAGACACTTGCTCGTACTGCACTGTCGTAGTATTAACAGCCTAGGAGAAAGTGAACGTACAAACTGGCTCCACATGTGCCACAGGACTAGATTTTCTTATCGATCAAACGCGATCGTACCGGTTTTGACAGACCATTCCAGTCGATGGAGCAGGGTTGGCAAACGAATACCATCCCAGTGGGATGTTGTCTAATACTTTATGCTTTTATTAAAAAAATCATTATGTTCCGAATGAATTATTTTTCAATTAAATTTTTTTAAACAATTTGGCCGTTTGAAAAAAAAAACGTATTTTTATTCTTGTGTTTCAGTCCAAACAAGTTCGCCAGTCCCGCTACGCTGACGGTAGCACGAAAGCGCGCACCGGCATATTTTGACAGTTCGGATAGTTGTTTACTTCAGCGCATTTTCATTCCATTCCAGGAAGTGGAACCATTTCTACGGTAGCACGCTGCAATTGCAAGCCGCAAAACGAAACACAATGGATCCTGGAAACGTGTTGAAGACTCCGATAAATATGAGGTAATTGAGAAAAATGGGACTGCTGTTACAGTATTTATCATTTGCTTTAAATTCCAGCGATCTGCTTAACGGTGGAACCGAGTTCCAAATCGACACCGATTTCAATGACAATGCCGGTGACGAGTACTTCATCGAAGACGACTATGGCAGTGCGGACGAGGATGAAGACAAGTACAAACAGTTCCTAACGCCCTGGGACCGTGCGTTCGAAGAGTTGCGCCAAGAGATGGAACCAGTTAGCGAACACATCTACAAACGCATTTCGAAGGCGGGTGTTGGTGAGGAACTTCCGATCAATACACAGGTGACAGTGGACTATAATGCTTTCTTCGAGAAGGATATGAAACCCTTCGATTCTTCGACATTGCGTGACAAACCGTTTCGTTTCGTGCTCGGATCGCACAGCGTGCTGCTCGGGTTTGAGAAAGCTGTAAGCACGATGCGTGTTAGCGAGGAAGCACAGTTCCTGATCTCGTACCAGCTACTGTACGGCGAGATCGGGTGTCCACCACGCATAAAACCGAAGGCGGATGCGTTGTTTGTGATCAGACTGATCAGCGCCAGTCCGGCCGTCGATGGCGATGCTCTATCGAAGCTGAGCGAAAATGAACGCCGATCGTACGAGATGGTAAAGGACAGGGTGGCACAAATCCGACAGTACGCGAAGGACTGCTTTAAGCGCAATTTGATTCAAAAAGCGATCGCCAAATATCTGGATGCGATCGATACGCTCCAGATGTGCCAGCTGAAGGATGAAGCTGAACAAGAGGAACAACAGAAAACGCTTATCGCAATATACACAAGCCTGGCGGTGTGTTACAATCATCGCGACCAGCCGAAAGATGCCTGTCGGATGGTGAACGCGTTGCGCAATTTATGTGACGTGAACAAAAACGCAAAAATCCTATACCAAGAGGGAAAGGCGTTGATGAAAATCGGAGAATATGACCGGTCGCGCAAGTGTTTGCTGGGTGCACAGAAGTTGGAACCGCATGATGAAAATATTCAGCGAACATTGAAGGAGTTGAACGTGTGCTCGTCGCAGCATCAGATTGAGGAGAAAAGGATTTGGACGCGCGCTTTCGGTTTGGTGACGACCAAGGAGCAGGAGGACACTCAGGAAGAAACCACGCTTGTGGAGGATATAAAGAAGTCGATGCAAGTGTTTCTCGAGGACGAAAAGTGTAGCACACTCTCACTGCCCGACCATTTCTCTGAGAAGGAGAAGTTGATTTTGGAACGATTGGCCGACGAATTCAATCTGAAGCTGAGCATTCAGGTGCACAATAACAAGAAGCATTACAAATTTCAAAAGTAACACCATTTTTGGCACCATTGCCAACATGTAAAAAAACTCTTTTGCTTCGTAGCGATACTCATAATTACATTCTTAAATTTTCATGTACAATACCATTGCACGAACTATCTATAACTGAAAGCAAATCTTTAAACAAGATTTGGTGGCAGCGAAACGCTGTTACTGCAAATGTAATTAAACAAGAATGAACTATACGTTATCCATGTTGTAAGCTCGATAGAAACTACGAAAGAAATGAACAGTCAAGTCTCGATTGCTTGCGACTATCTGCAGCAAAACTCAACGATTACCCAAGAAAGACACATTCGTCGTGTGTTTCAAACTATCCGATAAACGCTTGAGAATCGACACCATTTCTTCCCTCCCATTCTAACTGCATGGTAAACAAACAATTGGCCACGTGCCGCGTTCAGCAGTGATGGCTCAGTTTCGATTTCAAAACACGACCGATTGGTATTGGCCGATCATGCGCACAACACGCTTCACATGTTGTGCGTAGAAAAATGTATCCTTTCTCTGTGCCAATGCCAATCAGTCGGACAGGACACTGTGAGCAGGGTAAACGTCGCTTAGGAACCGTGCTGTCTTACCGTGTATAAATAGCGAAAGCCTTACAGTAACATTCCGATATCGATTTTCCACCGTCCGTTTGGTGTCCACGTTAAATGTTCGGTTCGAAATCTAAATTTTAGTCGGATAATCGTTTCGTTTTACTGGTAACCTTTGGTAGCCTAATTGATATTCAGCACCAGTCGTATTGTGACTACCATCCATATCCCAGCTTACGGTTGCATTCGGTAACTTGATGGCCATATAGAGTGTTATTACCGTCCGTCACGGCCATCAACGTCGCTCACGGCACGACGCCACAGAGCACAGACACATGGTGGGAGGTGTCGGTCAATGTAATGCTGATTAATCGCTTCCATCGTTAGTCGTTCTCAGTCGGTCACGATGTCTACCTCTGCCCCATTGGGTGCCGAGCAGGTGAATCGTTCCCGTTCGGAGACAGTTCTATCACTGGACGGCGGATGGCCACCAAGGTCACCTCCACCGTCGCTATCACCATTTATCGGATGGCCGCGAAGCAATGGATACGGCCGGTTCGGATCCAGACCTGTTGTCCCGGGACAACCGGCCTGGATGAGTGGTTCAAGTGGTGCCCTGGCACGCGCCGGCAGTCGTGATGAGGTGAAGCTACACAAAAGCCTCGAGGAAATCTCGAAGGATATACGCGAAATTGAAGACTTTATCAGTGTAACCGAGGACATTTTGCGGCGCGAACGCGAACAGGATGAACAGGTGTCGCTGAGGGAACGTCAGCGAAAAGCGGCCGAGCGTACTATGCAGCTCATTCGGAACAAGTGTAGTCCCACGAAAAAGTGCTTCAATCGTGTGATCAAAACACCGGACGGTCAGAAAAAGGTGTTACGCTCACCGACCTACAAGGTAAACATTACACAGAAACGGCGCATCAAATCGTTCAGCCCGAAAGGTGGCTACAAATCGAAGCTTTACTTTCGGAATGGAAAGATTGGCTGTCAGGAGGCAGAAAATGCTATTTCCAATTTGCGCAGCACGCACGAACTGGTCAAGCGGATTATTAACGACGAGAGTAACATGCTGGTGAAGTTGGAACATCAGCACTATTCGACGGGCGAACACGATGGGCTGGATTCTCGTTCCAGCTCGGTGGATACGCCGGTGGAGAGTTTACAGATGTGTGTGACGGAATCGGCAGGTACATCGCTGTGTGAAGATGAATCATCTCCACCACCGGTTCCGACGATGTCCAGCGACGTGCCAAACGAGATCGATAGTCACGTAAAACCACGGTTGGATGATAACTTTCAGCACATCGAGAATGCCAATGGAACCTCCATAGAACCATTGGAGGATAGACGAAATTCCACGTGAGTGTCAGGAAGGCGTTTTAGTGTGTTCCCATTGTAACTCACTTCTGTACTCTTCCTCAACAGAAGTCCCACGGAGATGGTGCCAGCAGGTGGAAACGATTTTGTTACTGTCCGATTGCGGCATTTGGCTAACCGATTCTCGGAGCGCACCAGAAAGATGCGTAGCAAGCTTGAAATTCCTCCTACACCGTCCAGCAGTGCCAGTGCTCCATCAACGGCTCCCTCCACACAAAAGCACAACGTAAACCGTGAGTACTGCATAATGCAACCAACCTTTACAGAAGGAAATTTCACGCCTAATTATTTACTCCTTACCCCATCAAGAACGGACAATACAAAACTCCGCGCTAACACTTCAATCAGCCACCGAGACACCGGGCTGCAGCCATTACCTATTTTGTCCCATCTTCTGCTGCGGTGGCCGAAGCGATAATGTGCTCGATCCTCAAGGAAAGTTCTACATTGCCTGGCTGTTTATCGTGTCACTGTCGTTCCTGTACAACGCGTGGGTCATACCGTTGCGCTCTTCGTTCCCCTATCAAACACCCGAAAATACCAAATATTGGATCGCGATGGACATTTGTGCAGATGTTATCTATCTGCTGGACATACTGTTCGTTAAGCATCGTCTGATGTATCTCTATGAAGGATTCTGGGTGAAGGATAAGAATCTCACGCGCAAGAACTACATGCGTAAGCTACAGTTTAAGGTAGGCCGACGATAACTGGCGCCCTTTACATACCGGTAGTATCAGCTGCCTTTTTGTCCCCTATTCAGATGGATCTGCTAGCGTTAGTGCCGTTGGATTTGCTGTACCTACGATTCGGAACCGAGCACGTAGTGTTTCGTGCACCGCGACTACTGAAGATACAGAGCTTTTGGGAGTTTTTCAAGCTGATCGATCGTGTTATTTCTTCACCACATATTGTAAGTAATCAAAGTTGTTTCATTCGACCACTCTCAGAACTTTCTGAACAAAATTATAACATTCCTTCCAGATACGTGTGGTGAAGACGCTTACCTACATGCTGTACATGATACATCTGACCGCGTGCGCTTATTACGCGTACAGTGCCTATCAAGGTACCTGACTGCCGAGAGACGCTGTCTTTGGCACGTGAACAACCCCCCGTTAACGGATTTGTTGCTATCCTTCTCTCCGTAGGACTCGGTTCCAATCGGTGGGTGTTCAACAACAAGGGTCACGCTTACGTGCGCTGTTTCGCGTTCGCTACCAAAACGGCCACCTCCATTGGCAAAAATCCGAAACCGGAGAAGGAGGGTGAACTGATGTTCATGACGGCCGCCTGGCTGATGGGTGTGTTTGTGTTCGCGCTGCTTATCGGTCAGATACGGGACATTATTGCGACGGCGACACGCTCCAAGTCCGAGTACAAGCAGCTGGTCGATGAAACGCTCGAGTACATGCGCCGCCTGAACCTGCCGACCGATCTGCAGCGCCGCGTAAAGATGTGGTTTACCTTCACCTGGGAGCAGCAGAAGTGCTTGGACGAGACGCACATTATGGATGCGTTGCCGGCAAACCTGAAGACCGATATCGCTATCTCGGTGCACATACAGACGCTTTCCAAAGTGCAGCTGTTTGCCGACTGTGAGGAAGCGTTGCTGCGTGAACTCGTGCTGAAGCTGCGCTCGGTCACCTTCCTGCCCGGGGATTACGTGTGCCGCAAGGGTGAGGTTGGCAAGGAGATGTACATCGTGAAGACGGGCCAGGTACAGGTGATGGGTGGTCCACGGAACGATGTAGTGCTAGCGACCCTGTACGAAGGTTCCGTGTTCGGTGAGATCAGTCTGCTGGCGATAAACGGTGCGGAAGGCAACCGTCGTACGGCGGACGTACGGTCGAAAGGATTTTCCAACCTGTTCGTGCTCTCCAAGTCGGATCTAAACGAAGCGATCGTGTACTACCCGAACGCACAGGCCATCCTGAAGAAGCGTGCCAAGAGTTTGATGCGCAAGAATGCGGCCCGCGAAAAGGCCGAATCGCAGCAGAGCATCGACACGAAAGACAGTGAGGCGGATGTAGTGATCCGGAACCCGCAGGATCCCACCTCTCCGAAGCTGCTAAAAACGGTCATTCAAGCGTTGCCGCAGGAGTCGGCCGCCGTACAGCTGCTGATGCAGGGTTTCAAAATGATTGATCCAATGACGGACGAGTCGGAGCAACAGTTGACCGGCACTGACGAGAAGAGTGCCGAACCGGATCGAGAAGAAACGGTCTCGATCCGCAGTATGGAGATCAAGCATACGACCGAGGTGCAGATCGAAAACGAGAAGAATGTTGAATTGCCGTGTGATTTGGTGTACAGCATCAAGAAAGAACTGATGGAGAACAATAGCTATATCAATCTGACCGATGCCGAGAAGTACAAGTTGCTTCACGAGCTTTCGAAAGATGAGTACGACAGCCAGGAAAAGTCGCCAGTCTAATTCACCACGTGACTATGTTTGTGCTAGAGGTGCAGTAAACGATTTCGATGTAAAACGATTGCTTTGAGAAGATCTTCGCGGACGGCAGTGCTTGAAGTAATAATGTGACCTAAATAATTTTTAAACTTCTGTTTAACGCTTTTTATGTCCTCCTTAAGGGTGGTAAACTAACAACAGTAGAGATTCTGAGCAAACACCGAGCCTCTATTGTTTTTTTGTTGCAAAAAGAACGAAGAGCGCTAGGAGTTCCAGGCATCTTTCAGCCATCGGGGGTGTCATACCTGCCTTTAATAACACTACCAAACACAAGCTTGCTGGAAACATGCTTCACTACGCCATTCCGTGTCGCTCGCCAGACAAACGTTGAATATTTTGCGTATCGTCAATGTAACATCAATGCTAAGGTCTCATTCGCCCGTACGCGACCGCTACGCGTGCATACTGCAGGGCAATAAATTAGCGCCACCTTGTTGTTATGGGAGCGATAGGCTTCGGCAAGGTAAAGCCAGGGAAAACGTGATCGACGGATGGCCAATATCGACGATGGAATCTATACAATTACGATGCCTTAGGGGAGAATATGGTTGGCCTTTGGACACATGGTCGCTGGCGGAAGTGAGTCATTCGCGCGTACACGCGTCTCACTGTTGGATGATTGATAAACATGTTAATGTCTCTTTTTTAACATTTACCAAAGGTAAACCTTGTAGTGATAATCGTTAGAATACGTGTTCGATGTACATCGTTGTACCACTGTATCGCTGTCTTAAAGATTTATGAATAAACTTCGTTACAAAAAGGAGGCATGGGGGTTCGGGAAAAGGAAAAGGTTTCGGGAAGTGAGAAAATAACTTTTTTTTTGTCCCGTAAGCAAACCGATAGATCACGTTGGATGGAACCAGTTTTCGTTTTAACGAGCCGGATCATTTACAGGTAAGGTTGTACGATCGGTAAAAGGTGGAATATTTATTGCAGACCAATCGCTTCGCACTGTGGGGATGGACATCAAATCACCGTTGTGGACATATGGACAAGTAAAAGCAAATAATAATTTAACCATATTCTAAGGGCTCATAAAACAATATTCTCATTCCATGTACGATGTCCTTGGGAATCGTTTTTCTTTACACGCCACAACGTATGTGCGTGATTGTTAGTGCTATTTTGACCAGCTCTAGAGAACCTGTCCCACAGTGTGCTCTTACTACCCGGAACTCGTTATGGTGGGAGAAGTTTTAAATATACCATTACAACTTATCTCCACGCGTCTTGAGACTTGTCCTGATCAGTTCATCTTCTAACGTCCACCGAGAGTGACGCGTCAACGTAAAAGCTTCGATCAGTCGTTTTTTTGATCAACAACATTACAACATTTCAATCAACATGGGTACCGTATAAAGTTGCCATAAGAAGGGATTTGTAGGTAAAGCCTTGAACAACTTCGTTTAATTGTATACGTCCCTTAACAGCTAAACTCGCATTGATTGCCCTGGCTCTGGCACTGTGTGTTGTCATCGTAAGTGCTGGTAAGCAAATTCAAACTGCGTTTGAAGGGTTTTCAACATTTACGAGCTAATGACAACCGGTCCTGGTGCAATTTGCTTACCCTAACAGCTGGCGATGAGTGTCCACTAGCATCCAAAGTGGGATCCTGCTCACCAACCTGTCTGACCGATCGGGACTGTGCCGATATCGGTGGCAAATGCTGTGCTAACGCCTGCAATCGCAAATCCTGCGTCGAGCGCAGCAAACTGAAGCAGGGCAACAAGTGTAAGTAATTAACACAACACGACCTACATTTTCGCGATCACGTCGGATGGATTTGCTTGTTGTGCGTTCTGTGCTGATAAGCCGCTTTACACGATTAACCAAAGTTGACGAAATTGACCGTTTTGCCGAAAGTTACTAAAGTGTATCATCGGTACTACTATCGGCATTTGAAATTGACAACTTTAGCTCGGTTTTTACTCAAGACTCCATCTCCCTAACTACGATTGGTGAACTGTATTCTATCTATCGCTAACGGTTTACTACGTTGTTTTTGGTTATCTTTCGTGTTTGTTTTTCTTCATGTTTTACCCCTTCACGAAAATGGCCCACTGCAGATAGTGCCGGTTCCGGTTCCGGATCATACTGTGGCAGCACCAAGTGCAACTCGTTCGAGAAGTGTGGTACCGATCCAGCCACCAAGCGCCAGAAGTGTGTCCGTGCGTGATGAACAGAATGGAGGTGAAATTTATGCTTAATATCTAAACAACTACATTTTTGATAATAAATCCTACATCCTTATGCATTTACGAGTTTTGTCCCTTTACTTGCTGGTTTTGTAATTCAGAAATACGTGAAACTTACGGTTTAAACCAATTGCACTNCGGATCATACTGTGGCAGCACCAAGTGCAACTCGTTCGAGAAGTGTGGTACCGATCCAGCCACCAAGCGCCAGAAGTGTGTCCGTGCGTGATGAACAGAATGGAGGTGAAATTTATGCTTAATATCTAAACAACTACATTTTTGATAATAAATCCTACATCCTTATGCATTTACGAGTTTTGTCCCTTTACTTGCTGGTTTTGTAATTCAGAAATACGTGAAACTTACGGTTTAAACCAATTGCACTCATTAATTGGATGTATTGCTAAAAAATCCTCATGACAATGTGTTTAACGACATGTGAGATGGCGTGACATGCCGTTAACAAATATTTCCGAAATTTGTTTGTTAGCTTATTTGTTCATTCATTGTCTTGCCTCAAAGCCTTTTCAACAACTATACACACACGTACTCTGCTGTCGAACGGGCAGAACACTACATGCAAGTACTTTAATGTACTTTAAACACTTAACAATTTGATGCCATCCATAGAATTCTGTGTTCCAAACCCTTATCGTCTTCTTATCGTTGCTCAGTGTGTGTTGTCTGTTGCCATAAGAAGCGCACAAGGAACGAAGATGGTACGTGAGCTCATTTGTTCATAAATAACATGTAATATTTTTTATTGCATGACACTAGCCGGATCGAATGGGAGAAACAACAGCATACAATTAATTCCTTCATTTTCGATTGTCCTCTTCTTCCGATTCCGTTTGATCCTCTTCGGGTTGCTCTTCCTCCGATGAAGCTGCTGCTTCTTCCGACGCTGGCACACCTTTACGCTTCGGCTTGGCAATGTCATCGGCAGTGATCGAGTAGTTACCGGTGAGCGAGGACGACACATCAGCCTTACCATTCGGATCGACCTGTGGTCCATTGCCGATTGGGATGTTAATCTCCTTCACCACACGGTAACCCTTGTCGTCGGCCTCGTAGTGAACGGTACGCTTGAAGAAGCCGTCACTGTACGAGTACATGCCCTTCAGCGACAGTCCGTTTCGTTCCTCTTGGCGCATGATCGTATGATCGTTGATCGTATCATTCACGGACGTGTCATACGCGTATTGTGCGGATTTGGCTTGAATCTTCTCCAGCGACTCATCGCTAGCTTCCTGCGATGCAGCTTCGTCGGATGTTGCCGCTTCTTCAGTGTTTGGCTTTTCTTCCGGTTCCGGTGTGGCCAAACGTGGCTTTGTGAAGGGGAACTTCTTCTGTGGAGCACTGTTTACTGCGGTGGCGATCACCATTAAACACACCACGTAGATGGTACAGCGAGCTGTCGATGGCATCATCTTATCAAGTTTGCAATCGGCACACAAAACACTTTGGGCAAAGTTCTTGTTGAAGATGGTATTCGCCAAACGGCAGTCAAACTGGAACTAACTTTGCCACTTTTCCTGGCTGACCTATTTATAATGCATCTTTTGTTGGTCAACGCCGGTGTAATGCCGGTGAGCAGGTTTTCCTTCCCCGATTTCCGCACATCTCCGGTAGTAGTAGTGTCAACCAGTTTTGGGGCAGCAGAACGAGTTTCACTTTCTATGTCCGCGGGCACCCGCAAGAACGCAAGAACGCGACTGGTTCGATGAACCAGCTCTGTCGGTGCACGCCGGCGTTTTCCGACCCGGTCTGACCCAAGAAACCGTCGGGCTTGCGACGGTCTCGGTCGAGGTCATCTACCGTCGGGCGACTCTCGGCTTCGTCCCGAGCGCCGCAGACGGGAAGATAACAACCACTTGACACAGGCAGCCGAGAGGCTGAGCAGATTCTCACCATTATCCGAGGATGTTGCGCATAATAATGTGGAATGGTGATCGTTAGTGGCATAAATTATACTGTTCCCCCCCACGGATGACTGTGGTATGCACGAGAAGAGCCTCATTCCATCTGACAGGTAAACGATGGATATTCAACGATCCGTGCGATTGGAACACGTCCTAGTATACCATTAATGCATAGAAATTTGGGGTTGCGCGTGTTTTTTGTTCTTCCCACCAATCTGAACGTGATCTTCACCTTTTGCATTCTTTTTTGGAGCAATTTTAAATGGCATCGTTATGGACGTGGGTGACAGTGTCAACGATGCAGGTAAAAGATACCATTAGCTAGCATATAAATCGTGCCTAATAGGATTTTGCCGAGAAATTTAGCAACTCAACTGGGATCGCCANCGATTGGAACACGTCCTAGTATACCATTAATGCATAGAAATTTGGGGTTGCGCGTGTTTTTTGTTCTTCCCACCAATCTGAACGTGATCTTCACCTTTTGCATTCTTTTTTGGAGCAATTTTAAATGGCATCGTTATGGACGTGGGTGACAGTGTCAACGATGCAGGTAAAAGATACCATTAGCTAGCATATAAATCGTGCCTAATAGGATTTTGCCGAGAAATTTAGCAACTCAACTGGGATCGCCAGGTGCTGAAGCGATTACTGGTTCGATGGCAAGGTTATGGTATGGTTGGCAATTATTTTTATCCTCAAGCAAAATGCAGTCACCACTCTGCACGTGCTGATTATCAGTAATTCAATTATGCCTTTAATAAGGACATGGTTTAAATGTAATGAATATTCAAAAAGTATGCAAATTTGGGGCCAAACCCCCCACACCAAACCAACCCTCATTTCATTGAGCTTGTCACCCCTGTTTCTAGAGAGAGATGCATAAATTAAAGAAAACATCGATGATGATCGACATTTTTTCTCGCGTTTGCCGAAACCCGGGATTGAACCGGGGACCTTTAGATCTTCAGTCTAACGCTCTCCCAACTGAGCTATTTCGGCTCGATGTGTTAGCTCTCTACCGACCTGATTTGGATCACCATGACTGCCGCTATGGGAGAAAATATTATGCTTTGGGCAACGTTTCCATAATCGCACGTTGCATGCTGATACCGTCATTAACACCATCGTGTTATTATCAGTACGGTTAATGCTTACCAGCCACCTTAGCTTGAGGGTATCACGATCTTTTATTTTCTCGCCACACGTCACGATTGTACAGTGTCATACACACGCGGAGAGTTATGCTCCATTGCGGAAAAGGGATTTTACCAACGATTATGTGCTCGATTGCACCCCGGTTAATCCTTCAAGGAGCACTGGCCTGTAGGAAAATTAGCTCTGTCTCGTACAGATGCTCTAGAACAGGATCCTTTATTTACAAACATCATTGCAGTCTGTGCTTACAGGGTGCATGAACAGAAATGGAACATAAACATTACGTTCAACCGATCGTGCTTATTATTATCAGCGCTGTTGGTACAAGGGTTTATTGCAGGCTGCTATTTCCATCCATCTGTTCCAAATCGCGTTCGAACGAGGCGTCGTCCTTGACATCGCGCGCTTTAGCATACTGTTGATTTTTGCCGTTTCTTTTTTTTGCGTTCTCCACATTCTTTCTGCCGTGGGCTGTTCAAATTTAAACTTCATGTTTACGAACCCATCCACACACACCATCGTTCGGGATGTTTGAGGGTTAAGTCCGTGACTTTCAACTTCAATTCTGCTACTGGAGGTCACTTGTTAGCGAAAAACAACACGTGTCTTTTTTTTGTATCGATAACGAACGTGGTAACACCTTCGAAAGAAACTTATCGATACTTCCTAGGCAATGCTTTAAGCCCCTTTGGAAAATCAACAACTGCATCTTGCATGCCGGGAGTAACCGCCAGGACAGGCTGCGTTTTGGACGAACCACTTATTTCGTGACTAGCGATAAAGCAAAACAAAATCCTTCTTCAAGACATTTAAAAAGCAATAAAGGATAAAATTTACCGTTCAGACCCGCCCTTAATCGGGTTTGAAACCCCCGTTGAGGTTCTTGTGTCATCCACCGTATTCTCCCCGTGTGCCAAAACCCAACAAAGCCACATAACTTATTTTGCCTGCAAAAAATAAAGAACGCCTTCCATGCCTTCCCCTACCCGGCATCTGCGGTCCCGGTAGAACAACTCCTGGCCTGTTGTCGAAAGTGGAAACTTTGGCTATAAGCTTCGAAATGAAGAGCCCTCACAACCGTACACCCTGTGACCGTGCCAAGATATTCCACGGTTCTCATGTTTCTTTCACTCTACCGTGCTGGATTCCCACTAAAGTTGGCCATAATTTCCAAACAGACTACCGACCGACCGGGGACCGTAGCCTTACCAGATCCGTTTGCATGCCAAGCGATTGACTGGGTAATGAAAATTATAAACTTTTTCGTCTGATGAATTCCCCATTTCCACGCTGCTAAACGATTGAAATGGAAGGTGGGCCACGAAATTACCCCCTGCTCCCCCCTTCCCCAACCTACGTGTGATTTCCCGTCTTGTCCTACTGGAGAGTCCCGTGTTTCGAGCAGGCCTTCGTGGTTTAGCATTATTATCGGGTTTAGTCTGCCCGTGTTGAAATTATATTTGTCTAATCAATATTGGACCAAAATGAATTTAACTCCCCCTGCTTGGTGAAGATCCTTGTATACCCACTGTTCCGTAGGTATCCCAGCCCTGGAAGCCCCTTAGAACATGTCCCATTTTTGGACCTTTTTATTTAGAAATTATGAAGTTAACCAACTTATCATACCTTTCTAGGTTATGCGATTCTTACCGGCCCGAAAGCTGGCGTCACAACAAGTTTCAATCAAAAAGATGAGAACAATAACAGCTTAACCCTTGTTCTAACGACGACAACGGCCAAAATCGTATATGGTGAGCAACGAAACGACCGAACAAACGATTCGGCACGTGTTGTAGCACGTTACTACAAGAGTCAGTCACTCAGTCGGACATTTCGGTCGGTAGTCGGTCCTTTCGGCTGGTCGTCGGTAGTAAGCATACCAAATGCCGCGGCTCCTAGTGATCCAAAACCACGACCCGAAAGTTGCGGCGAAAGTCAGTACCTTCCCAAACAGCGTATGCGTCGGACATGGTGAAAATCCTTAGGTGTAACGATACGATCGATGTTTGGTGTTGTAGTCGAACGAAACACTGTCGATTCATGTAAACGGAATATTGCATACGTTTGTGGTGCCTCCAGCTAGTAATAGTGAATTTGAATTGGTGTCTTTAGAATTGTTGTGTGCATTGTTATCTGAAGTAAGTGGAATATGTGGAGAATGTAAAACTGTTTAAAATCGAACAACAAGGTGTAATGCGGTTGATAATGTCTCAATTGATACAAAAGGAAATGTGTGAAAAATTTATATCGCTGTGCCGTGTTTTGTAAGTGATAGCTAAACAGAGCAAAGTTACACATTCCACAACACTGTTGGAATGAAGTCTTCAACCTGTTAGTGGGATTCTGCTCCAGCTGCTACAGTTACCTTACCGTCGAAGGACTCGCGAAGCGTTAACGTAAGGTATGCATTTTATTACATCCTAGGCCCTACTACCAAGTACCAAGCCACAATACTGACATATGTTTGCAGACGCAGGTGGCAGGTGTGAATCGGAATACGTGCAGTTTTGGGTGCAGATATGATGAGCCTGAATCCTCACAGTAATGCCAATTCCAATTCCACGACCTAATATCCGTTGCGTGCCGGTTGTTGTGTTCCTTCTTTTTAGTGTTGTTTTTTAGGGTTGTTGTTTCGTGGTGTCGGCGCACATGTGTCTGACGGGGTATGCGTGTCATTTGTAACGAATTCGATGATTTACTGATTGGATAATGGGCAACGTTTGTGGCGTATCGTTTTGTGGCAGCTATATCCTGCGGTCGTAACCGCATCTATTAGCGGTTTGCGTTGGTCGGAACTGTCGGAAACTATATCGCGAAATGCTGTTACGTCCCATGAAAGCATAATTTTCACAAGAATACGGAAATTCCTTTTTTATACATATCTTCCCCGATGGGAATGTTAGAATTAACGACTAAGTACAATGGCATGTATCGGGAAGATAGGATCGAATTTATGTGCATGTTGCTTTATTCTAATGATCAAATCAACAAGCTTGCCATGTTCATCTTCATTTAGTGCCGAATTCGCATCTAGTGATCGTTCGCAACCTTTTAAATGCCATTACAACCCATTTGAATGGTCTCAATACGTCCAACGACATAGCAAATGCTACTAGAAGAGAATGGCTTGAACTAAATTTCACTTTCCTTACGTCGATGTTGACGTCTTCATCGATTTACTACTTTGTTTAGTAAATGAAATTAAATGAACCCCCTTTTTTAGGGCTATTCTGCAGCCCCGAAGCCAAACACAGCTCCGAACTTTAATCGTAGTATCAATTATTCTTCGCCATTCTTCCCTATCTAATTGCTTGCCCGCCATTTTCATCGATAATCGATTTGCGGAATGACGAACCCATTTTAAGGAACAAGTTACGCTTTTACCAAAAACAACAAGTTTCAGAACGATGAACAAAAAAATAATGTGAAGCTGTCATGACTTGGTTATTTTCTGGGCCGACGGGCTAGTGTTTATACCAATAACCGGCAATCCGTTTGAAGAACATCACCTTTACCAATGCGCACAATGATAACGCGATAATCAACGGATAAAAATAAATTCCTAATACCTTGAGTCCTTGCGCTTCGCCAGTTTGTGTTTCGGTTGTATTCGCTGTTGAATGTATTGGTGGGTGGTAAAACCTCAGAAAGGAACATTTCGATAAAAACTACGGAATATGAATTTTAGTTCATCGCGAACTGTCGTTACGGTTAGAGCTACTCCTGTCAGCAATTTTCCACCTAAAACTCTAAACCAGTAAAAAAAACCTAAACTGATTGTTAATAACCTCACACTATATCGTCACGTACGTGATAGTTGTTTTATTCAACAAACAAAAACGAACGGTGAAAGTTATTTAAAAAGTGTCTCACGTTTGATTGATCGTTGATTGCTTCAATTCACTCTCCCCGATTGATATAAACAACAGGATACAAAATGAATCGCCAGACATTTCGTGGCGGTATGGGCATGGTAAGTGAAGGGTATTCGGTGAACCTCGAAATAAAGTTCTAATTGTATAGGTTTCAACTAAACCACATTTTAAAAATTATTAAAACTTTCCAATGAATGTATTCTTTGAGTATTCTCGTTCTATGAGGGCAATCGGATGGAATTTGCAAGTAATAACATTCCTTCAAGTTTCGTTTTCTTTCCGACGTTCCGGAAGCTACTGGTGCACGCTACGTTTTGAAAAGAATTTCGAACCGTCATCGAGTGCAACGTTTAAATTGAAATGTTTCTGGTTTGTTTTCTATTTTCCGGTGCTTAGTGTTATGACTTGTTGTGATATGGAGAAAAGAGTGTATTTTACAAAAAGAAAGCTTTATGTTTAAATTGAAACTATCAAGAACTCAGTTTAGTTCAAACCAGTTCAAAACTATACGAAAAATAATCGTAGTAAATTTTGTCGGTTTAGTTTTTCTGATACTATTGACATCAAAATCGTGGCAGCACTTGCATCGCTCTAAATGCACTCACCAGATCGGACGTAGAACGAATTCTATAACCAGTGCAAAACGAAAATCAACATAAACAAAATTCACGCTCAAAATAAACACAAAAAGTGCGCCCTTCGAGTTAGCTCGTAAAACACTGAACCTTCGTATAAACCACATTCAATATGACATAAATCTAATAAGATAATCGATTTTATGTGTTTTGTGGTTGTTTTTGCGTTTATTTCTCCTTCCGTGTAGTGGAGCGAACGCTCCGAAAGCTCCCAGTTGCGGGCGCCTACCCTACGCCCCGAACCAGCTGGCGTTTGTTGTTCCATCGTCTGTTGTTGACGAAGACGATTTTGCCGGCCGCATGCCGTAAGCGGCAAAAGATTTATGATGTTTCCTGGTCCACTTCGGAGCGACCGCACCAAAGACCAGCACGAATCAGCTTCGATTTCGCCAATAATTGAAAATTTTGTCACATGAAAGCATATTGCTGAATGAAAAAGGTTTGCTCAAGGTTGTTCTGCATTGTTGGTTGGATACGCATAATTAAATGCCACAAACGAATAACCCAAAAATAGAACGGGTTAAACGAAACACGAACGAACTTTGCATATGCTACATGTCGGTAAACCGATTGCGATATNTTCAAAACAGTTAAAAACTATACGAAAAATAATCGTAGTAAATTTTGTCGGTTTAGTTTTTCTGATACTATTGACATCAAAATCGTGGCAGCACTTGCATCGCTCTAAATGCACTCACCAGATCGGACGTAGAACGAATTCTATAACCAGTGCAAAACGAAAATCAACATAAACAAAATTCACGCTCAAAATAAACACAAAAAGTGCGCCCTTCGAGTTAGCTCGTAAAACACTGAACCTTCGTATAAACCACATTCAATATGACATAAATCTAATAAGATAATCGATTTTATGTGTTTTGTGGTTGTTTTTGCGTTTATTTCTCCTTCCGTGTAGTGGAGCGAACGCTCCGAAAGCTCCCAGTTGCGGGCGCCTACCCTACGCCCCGAACCAGCTGGCGTTTGTTGTTCCATCGTCATTTGTTGACGAAGACGATTTTGCCGGCAACGGCCGCATGCCGTAAGCGGCAAAAGATTTATGATGTTTCCTGGTCCACTTCGGAGCGACCGCACCAAAGACCAGCACGAATCAGCTTCGATTTCGCCAATAATTGAAAATTTTGTCACATGAAAGCATATTGCCGAATGAAAAAGGTTTGCTCAAGGTTGTTCTGCATTGTTGGTTGGATACGCATAATTAAATGCCACAAACGAATAACCCAAAAATAGAACGGGTTAAACGAAACACGAACGAACTTTGCATATGCTACATGTCGGTAAACCGATTGCGATATCGCACGTTCGACAGCCATAACAGAAAGCAAATTGTACATCATATTTACTTATCTTTTAAATTTCAGCAACGCGGCAACCAACGAAAGATGAACAAACCGATGGGTAAAAAGCGACAGAAAGGATCAAAACCGGTAATTGACGAAATAGAAGTGGCGGGAAAGAACCTACGAGATGAAGCACTAAAGTATATGAAGGTAAGCTGAATAATCAGTACACGGCCTATTTTATTCTCTTGGATACGATTTTATTATTATACTTTTTTAAACTTGTCGAGGGCAGAAAAATAAAAAAAGAAAGAAAGATTTTCAGGCAACATTGAACCAAAAATCAATTGCGAACTAATTTTACAATACACCCAATATTAGGATAAAGCAGAAAGCTTTGAAATCCCTGGAAAGCTTGGCGCCTCCTTTCTTAGTTGGTATTTTGACACATACGCGGCGCTAGTATACAGCACGCGAAGCAATTGGATTTCTAATTTTTAGATCAAAATACCTTTACGAAAACCACTTTCTTTATCTGATTCTGTTCTTTTAACAAAGTTTCAAATGTATGAAATAATAGTTTTATACTATTTGGAAAGATATCCCTTACAAAATGAATTAAAATAGTATTCCACGCAATAGTTTTTGTGTAATCAAATAACTACTTACTACATCACCACATTTTTGTTTATTTTCTAGGTTCGCAACTACACGAAAGCATTAGGATTGTATGACCAGGTAAAATCGTTTCCAGGTTGTTTTCC
This sequence comes from Anopheles rivulorum, assembly GCA_018908115.1. Taxonomy (NCBI): domain Eukaryota; kingdom Metazoa; phylum Arthropoda; class Insecta; order Diptera; family Culicidae; genus Anopheles; species Anopheles rivulorum. The sequence continues at coordinate 256,312 of STHB01000011.1, forward strand.
TTGTTTTCTTTTGCGCACCACACTCCAGCATGAGTTATTTACAGGTTTAGTCAGCAATAGCTGTAGGAATTGCAGGGCACACTAACGGCATCAAACTTTTCCTTCCAATCCCACCGTTTGGCAAACGAACGTATTTTTAATGAGTCATTCATTCATTCGAATGCGTTGTGGGCTGCTAGGGAATCCAACCATAGCGTTAAATTTAGCATCAACAACTTGTTGCCGTGTTGGGGCGGCCCGGTGGTGCATTTGGCAACGGCGCCAGTTCCTAACACAACCGGACCGGGTTCAAATCCCATTCGGACCGTCCCCCCATAGCACGGTCTGACTAGCCTGCTACGTGGTAAAATTAGTCTAATACGGCCTGTTCCGTTCTAACATAATAAAAAAAAAAAAAAACTTGTTGCCGTGCATAATGTAAATTTTTCTTCCGCTCTTAAACCGGAAGCAAAATAGAGTGACTATATAAATATGTTTCGGTGGGTTTTTCATCCACATTAAGGTTCTACTAAATTTAATGGAAAAGTTTCTTGAATAGCACTGATTAAATTTATCGTTAAAATATATTTTATAACAAAAAAATGATTTTTAAAATTGTTTGTTAGAAGTGTATAACTTAAAGGCGGGTTATATCCTTCGGCCACGCACACTCTGGATCGATTTTTTGCTCACGATTCGTTCGGAAAGTCTCAAATTGCTTCTTCGTGTGTTGGCAATGCAGATTTGGGTGGTGCTTTTTTGTATTACTTTGTATTTTGCTACATTTCCTATTCGTCGAAGCCTTTGACTGACATGCAACTTAAGGTTTACGTTTCGATTTCACCCATACTGTGCAGTATTGTTTGTTGGGCCTATTTTGGTGTTTAGTAATGCCGCTTCCAAACAGTCGCTTAGCTTTTCATGTGTCCCACAGCAATCGTACCCCTTTAGCTTCTGGCTTATTTATTACTGTTGGATATTTGGCTCTATCGTGTTGGCACCTTAACACCATCAAAGAACCTATCCTTCAGGGCCTTCGACTCTGACCCATTGACTACAGAGGAACGTTTGCTCCGTGTATCACCCGTGCACCGGTTCCTTTTATATGTCGTACCGTGCAATTTTTACTATGTTTTATGACAAATCGATTATCAAGTGTTTGTTTCCATGACTCTCCGTCACCCTTGGAGGTGTGTGTGTGTATGCGTATTTAGGGCTTTTGTGGAAGGTGATGGGTTTCACGCGATACGCGGTGAAGTGCCGGTATGAACATTCTCTGGGGTTTTCTCGTCTGCTGCTCGTTTATATCGGTCACATTCCAGTTTCAGACGTGGTGCAAGAAGTTCTAGTTCCTAAAGATAAAGTTACCAGTTTAGCGTGTTAGAGAAAGCTCCTAGAGTTCTGTGTTTAACCTTTAGAAAAAAGGAATTTAAGGCCAGCTTTTGTGGGTTTTAGTAAAGTAAACTCTACATTAATCAAGAATGAGCAACGCAAAGACGGCTCTTGGAATATTGGGCGGAGAAGATGAGTTGTTGCAAAGTTTTGTACGTGTTGGTCTGAAAACGGATACGGACGATGATCAGCAGCAATCGAATGTAACGTTCTCGGGTGGAGCGGGTGGAGGTGGAAGTGGAGCAGGTGCTGGCGGAAGTGGAGCCAGTGGCCCACAGACGACCACCATCCAGCATCAGGCTAGCCAGGGCAAGTTGGATACGCATCTGATTCGTCAGTTTTCCGATCACTGTTCGGATATGAGCGATAAAAATGCACCCAGAAAGTATCGGTGAGTGGCAGGGAATCGAGAAACGTCCTGCTACAACAATGGCAATGCTCACGTAATCAAGGGTACGTTCCTTTCAACAGCGATTTGTTCAACGAGCCAGTTGATGTGAAGAAACGGCGATACTTTGATGAAGTGTACACCGACAAAGATCGTGCTGCTGCCGTTAGTATAGGCAAGTGGTAACAAATTGACAAAAGGCGCTACCGCCAAGGGTCATTTTGTGAACTAGCAATTATATCCTGGCTGTTGTTACAGGAAACTTTGATATCAAGCAAAACCTCATCAACAAACGACGCCAGGAACGGAACGAAGCGTTACAAACCGAGGAAGCCGAACCGGGTGCCATCTTGGCATTGGGGATGCGTGAGATTAAGAATGGAAATTTGGACAATGCTGTTCTGTTTATTTCTAAGGCACAATGCACATTTTACCACACATTACGAGCTAGACGTTTCCACCGCGATCGAAATATTGATGAAGCGCCATTCTATTTCAGGCATTGGAAATGAACAACAATGACCAAAACGCCTTGGTTGCTAGAAGCCGATGTTTCCTGCAGCTTGGCGAACCGGCCAAAGCTTTACAGGATGCAGAAACGGCTCTCGTGCTGGACAAGAACAACATTCGGGCGATCTACCAGAAGGCGGAAGCTCTCTACTATTTGGGCCAGTTTGAGCATAGCTTGATGTTTTTTCATCGTGGCCTGCGTTTGCGTCCGGAGCTGGCTAGTTTCAGGCTTGGTAAGTAGCTGATGCACATATACAATGGACTCAAAAAGCCCTTTTGACCACCCGCATTACTGCTGCGTCCAGGTGTCCAGAAAACACAGGAAGCGATCGAAAATACGATCGGTAACAACACCAAGAACCAGCCACAGAAGAAACCAGCCAAGGTGGAGAAACCCAAGACTGCTAAGCGGAACCAACTATCGCGGGAAGAGCTGGAAAAGCGTGCATCCAGACGATTGCTGGGTGATTTGTACATTGACAAGGAGTATCTCGAGAACCTGATCAAGCATCCCGATCTGCGCAAAGCAGACACAAACACGGAGGGCGTTTCGGAGTACGCGAAGGATGCAATAAACTTCCTAAACAACAGACAAGAGTTCTGGCGCCAACAAAAACCTTGCACGAGCTTGAATGCAAAGAAAATTAACGGTGCAAATGGTATGCTTCCGCGTTGGTTGTAAGATGGAACCGGCCGTTCCGATGTAGAAACAGAACAGCAGAGCAAAGTTAGGAGTTGCAACCCATATAGCAAAGATAGCGTAGCAAGTCGAATCGTCTAGATGTAGGTCTGTTCTATATGATTATACCGTTTCACAAAAGAGTTTATTATGGTGCACTATTTCCTTAAGGTACTTACCGCTTGTAAACACTTTGTGATAAGCGCATAGCACAATAAAGGTTGATAAGAAGAGTTGAAATACACACAAAACAAAGGAACCTGTTCTTTGCAAAACATATCCTTCCACAGTAAATCGATCTGAAGCAAGCGCGCTTGCACTTCTTTCCATTGCATTTAATGCGCACTAGTGCCTAACCTATTCCTGATGGGTACGATTACCGACTACTATTCAGGTACTACAATATATTATTGGAAACAGGATTACATTATCACAATTGCGAAAAGCTCACGACACGAGCGAAAATACGTATTCGCAATTCCACTGTGCGAAAGCACAACTATTTGAGTACTGAACATAGGCTCATAACCGTATCGTGACACTGTCAAAGTGAGGTTGTTTACCCGAACGTCATAATAAATAAAAGAAAAAATAACAGAAAATAAAGTTCAGCTAAAAGTTTACAAGTTTCATTGACTTCGTGCGCTGTGAAGAGCATTTTTCGCACAGATCTGTTGTCCTTTTATTGTGTTACAATTGTATAACCCTGGCAATGTGCTATGATAACAGAAGGAAACATTGAGAAAGGTATGGTACCTTCGTTGTCGCGAAGGAATGTTTGTCCACCAATGTCGCTTCCTGTGCGTGTACTGGAATAATGTCGTCTGTTTTGTGCATTGCGGTAGAATACGGTTGTGTGTTGTGTGCGAGTTAAGAAACAAGTGAACCTGTAAAACAGACAGTCTGTTTGATCTGCAGCGTAAACCTGCGTAAATCGTAAGATTCTCGTACGTTAACTATACGTTCGTAGCTTACGTTACCGCTAGCGACGGAAGCGCTGAATTCCTTCACATAAAACGGTGACTGTGCGTAGGAAACGGTACGATTGCTTCTTCAATGGCTGCATAATGATACGCTCATCCGGAAGCATTCAAGTTGTGCATAATTGCGTGATTTGTGTGCATATTTTCTGAATGCAAAGAAAGCAAGGTCAAAGAACCGCATTCCATGGTGTGAATACGTTCTCCCTCTACAATATACGTGTTTAGTGTTTAGTTAATTCTAGTGTAATTTCAATAACGCATTGATAATATGTGTAACTAATAATTTAGTTAAAATTTCTCTAGTAAATCCATGATTCGTTTGTTTTTGTTTTGCATATCGCGCAGCAAAACATCAATTATCGACTTTTGACTGTCAAGTGCTCTTACAACGCACACACACGCCCCGAAAAAAGGCCGCCCTGATAAAGCCCAGTGAATTAATTGTCAATCCTTTTTACATCGCTCGCTTTGCGGATGCGTTTGTTAGTTGTGTGGGAAGAAATTCGTGTAACGGACGACCCACGTACAGTCTACAGTCGAACTTCACCCCCTGTCATGGAGAAAGATGGGAAGCTAGCCCACCCAGAAACGATGATGACTAAGTGCAGTGCAGTACCGGAACGTTCGTTCCTTTGATTTGCTTCCCTTGTACACGAATGTCAACAGAAGGAAACGTATGTGTGTGTTTGTGTGTGATTGTGTATGAATGTGTGCATGCTTGCGTGTGTTGTTAATGCGGGCTGATTGCGTTCAAGGATACACAACAAATCATCATTTCTATCTATTATCGACGAATCGCAGTAGGCGAAGGGATCAAGTGAACAGTCCTTGAGGTTACGGTTTGATCGTGTACAATTAATAGCTAGTTATGTGTGTATGATTGTTTTCGTCAAGCAAAGGTCTCCATCGGCCAGTGATTCAGGGTGTGTAAACAGTGTTTTTTTTCTGTCGTTTTTTCCTTCTCCCGTACAGTGTAGGAATTGTTCAAGATGCGGTGTAAGGTGAAACATACTTTTACATTCTAGTTGTGCAAGTGTGTAACCGTAAAGACGCGTGAAGAAAGGAAAGGAAATAAACCGGATCACATTTCCTTCTTCCGGTCACGGGCGTAGCGGAAGCTAGCGGAAAAGAGACAGCAAAACAAAAAACGCCCGAAAGTAGATATCCAGTGAAGGGCAGGCGATGTGCCGCTAGGCATTCATTGAGTTGGAACGCTGAGGGCGGCAAAGACGTAGGAGACGGAAAAATAAGCGAGTCACAAAAACATCCAGCAGACCAAACGGAACAGTCAAAGGAAAGGAAGTAAAGAACCAAACAGCAGGCGGCAGGTGTCAAAGCAAAAACCCGAGGAAAGTATAAAGCAAACGGGAAACTGCGCGATACACACGGCGAGAGAGATGTCGGCCGTATTAGGCGTGCGTGCGGAAGGAAGGCACGATCTCCATCGCCTGGCAAGATAAACAAATCCACCCAACGAAGAAAAAGCAAAGACAGTAGGCGTTGGAGCGCGCACTCCGTAGAATATTTTATTGCTCCGCGCTCCAATACCCGAGCCCTAGTAGCGCACAGCAAGTGCTTCCCGCCGTGTGGGAAGGAAACGGTGGTGGTAAAAATAGCGAATATACTCTCCAAAACGTGTGAGTGCCTGTGCGAGACGCGCATATTTTGGAAAACCGACTCGAAGTAGTCCTCAGTACACGGCAAGCTCTGCGACATAGTATTTCGGTTACATCCTCCAGCCAAGAACGAACCAAGTTTAAGAACAGTGCATAGACGGTGGTTGAAGTACGAAGTGCTACACATATCCAGTGAATCATGCCCCGCAACGGTGAAGCATCGTCCGGACTGGATAAGGGGGTCAGTAGCTCGAAAACGGCCCCAGAATGGCTGCATCCAGATCATGTCATCATGAACGAAGGTGTTACGTTCGACGTGCGGGTAAGTTAATTCTTCTTTAGATACCGGCCTTCCCGCCGGCGTTTCCAGCATTTGTATGTGTGTGTGTGTGTAGTACAAAGTTTCAAACCTTTTCCGTCCTTCGTCGCATTGTTGTGAACTTCCGGTTGGTGCAGTTCAGTTCTTCCTATTTATTCCTGTTCCTTCGTTTTCATCGCAAACCATTTCCATCGCTTCTTCCTCTTACCTATGACTTCCGGATTCAGTTAGCGGTCCGGTTTTTTCCCCCTATATCTTCGCGCTGATATCATTGAAGGTAGCGAAAAGTGACGCGGGTCCCCTGGAGCGTATAGAATAATAAAGTTGTGGCAAAAGACGCAGAGACAACGATCTCTCGCTCTCTTCGCAATACAGAACAATTGCTCAAGAAGCGTGAAGCACCACGGCCCACATGGTACGAAGGAAACACACCGGTCAATCTGCAGCTAGCAATTAGTATGGCGGCGTGAAAAGGAAACTAAAGGAGACAGCGAAACGCTAGAAACGCTTGTTTATCCTTTTGCAGCAATAACGTTCAAGACAATCCTTAATTATCCCGCATGAAATGGGATATGTTGGGTGAAAATTATTTCTTGGGGAAGAAATTTGAAGGTGTGGTTTTGTTGCGGATCTACTCAAAAAGATCGTTGTCTGCTGCCATGCTCCATAAGCAGGTGTGAAGAATGTGGGCCATCCGGAAGTTAAGCTAAACAATTGATTGTCGACGGTAAAGGGATCTAAAAAAGTCGGAAGTATGGTGTAGCCATTGTCAGACCATTACTTCTCTGTCGTAGCACGTTCTAAATGATGAAGAATCTGAACGGAACGGCGAGGCACTATTAATAGGTTACAAGCAAGCGAAGATGCAGTACACGAAATGAAACATGGAACACAAGATCGGTTCAAACGAACAGATTTTGCATTAGATTTTCATATGGATGTTGCGGTTCGTGCTATGTAAATATTATTTAAAGCAGGAATATACATTTGTTGTATAAACCAGAGTTCCTGATTGATGTTACGAAAAAATAACATGTCGGTCAACTTCAACTACTTCTGTGATGTTATCGACGAAGAAATCTGGTGGATTTCTCTCTCTCCAACATAATATTCATATTACCATGCAAGATTTAGTACAGAGAACTTCAAGATAAATGATCGCATTGACGACCAAAGTATCCGCAATGGAACCGAAATGCTGAGATTGATCATCCAAAGAATTGGTGGAATGTGGCGGAATTAGGAAGAATTCATGTGACGTGTTTGTATGTGCCATGAAGATGAATCATAGCACGGAACATTGCAGCTGGTATTTCCAAGAACGAGTTTGCTGAATATTTTTTCAGCCTAAGGGTAGGCAAGTTGGTTCAGCTGTGCTGGCAACTTATTTAAAAATGATTGGTCTGGAATTGTTGACCCTTTCACGATGTTGATGCGATGATCTTTTCGAGACCTTTGTTTGGATGTTAGTGATGAATGTAGCTAATTCGCTGTACTTAACGGTTGATGTAATTTGCCATGCTGGAGAACCATGCACAAATCCATCCGATATAAAACTTTATTACAGCTGACTGATCTACCTGCCGGTAAGCATAATTCACTTCATACGGTGATACAGAATGCATTTATTTGCATTCCGTACCATGCTGCCACGTATCACAAATTCCTTTTCCACCCGCAACTAACATGTACAAACCGGAAATGGGATGGCTGGTATGTGGTATATGCGGACTATGGTGAACATGGCGCCTTTTCAGTCTCGATGATGATCAATGCGTCGCGGCACGGTGTGGAAATCGAAGTTGAAATCGAAATGGTGTATAATTATTTGGCTTCCCATTTGGTATTCTAATGAATTATCGATGCGAATCGGCACGCGGTGCTTCCGTTGCACTACAGCACTGTCACACGGCCATTGGCCCTGCGAAGAGAGGGCTAAGATTAAGCGAAGGAGGGGAAGCGATCATGCTTTAAATTTCGCTTACAATCAGCAGAAGTTTTGATTGTATGTTGCGGCATGGAAGGGATTTATGTGAATGATTTTATAGAGTCAACAACAATGCTACATTGTTAAAATGTATTTATATTTTTTTTCTCTTACACACACTTCACAGTACATTGGATGTTTGGAGATAAAGGCTTCCATGAAAAAACTCGACTTTCCAACACGATCACAGGTGGCAAAGTGAGTATGACAATGATCTCCTATCGATTGAATCCATTTTTATCCAATTACACATCATGCCAATTTGCAGAGAATGCATTAACCGGGTGTGTGAAGCGGCCAGCCTCAAAAGCTCCAAAAAGCGACGGGTCGATAAGCGAGTCCTACAATGCATATCCGATACGCCCGATATGGAGCATGCCGGCACAAACGTGACGCTTACAGTTTCTAGCAAATATCTGTCGCTGGTAAACGTGGACACGGGCGACATTATCGCCAAGCATGACATGCCGAGAATATCGTTTGCTTCCGGTGGTGACACGGTACATTTTAAAACAAAGCTAATAAACTGCTGCTGTTAGAGATAATAATGAAGCTTTCCTTCTACACCGCAGGATACACTCGATTTCGTGGCGTATGTAGCGAAAGATCTGAACGAATGGAGAGCTTGTTATGTATTGGAATGCGGTGGCAGTCTTACGCAGGATTTAATCGCAACCGTTGGTCAAGCGTTCGAGCTACGATACAAAGAGTTTTTCAAGCAGCCAGAAACGCAAAACAAATTCCGCGAGCTGACACGCTCGGACAAGGAGTACTACAACGACCTGCCGGACAAGATGCCGCCGGATCTGCTGACGGAAAATGATCACCATTCGTCTTCGCAGTCGCACAGTTCCTCCAGCGCAAAGGTCTGTCTGAAGCTGGTCTTTGTCGCTTACATTTTCCGATGTTTTGACTATCGTTAACATTATTTTTTTTTTGCAGCAAACACGGGAACGAATACCAAGCAATTTGATTGATCTGAATACACCGCTACCGTGTCATGATTATGTGAACGACAAGCATGCAAATGCCTCCAACAACACGCACAGCAATAAGTCAATATCTTCCACCTCGATCGTAAAAGATGTATTTGATATGCGTAAGTAAATGGTTGGGTAATTCTTTAACCTCGCGCAATCGCCTCATTCACTGCATTGTCTTCTTTAGAACCGTTTACTATCTCGTCTGAGATCCAAAAGTCCCAGCTGCTCACCGAATCATGGTATCACGGCAGCATTAGCAGGGCACAGTCCGAACATTTGCTAAAAAATGATGGTGATTTTCTGGTGCGTGAGTCGGCCGGTACCCAAGGCCAGTACGTGCTGACTGGCATGCAAAACAATTCACCGAAGCACTTGCTGCTGATAGATCCGGAAGGAATCGTAAGCTTTTTCGTGCCGAACGATAACCTCGGTTAGCGCCAACTATAATTGATACGAAAATCTTGCTTTTTTCCCAGGTACGAACCAAAGATCGAGTCTTCGATAGTATTAGTCATCTTATCAATTTTCACTGGACAAATTCTCTGCCGATCATTTCCGCAGAAAGTGCACTATTACTCCGGCATCCGATCTTACGGACGACCGATCTACTGTCGAAGGCCAAACTGGCTCACCTTAATTTGCAGTAGTGTAACTTGCAGGCGTGGGCAAAGTTGAGCAAATTAGATTGTTAAGCGAAAATCGATAACATACAACGCAAACAAGGGAAGCAGGCAGCAGTACGCGTCACCTGCTTCCGGAAAAGAAGTTAACCAAGCGGTAGGAGTTATGCTATAATAGGAACGGAACCACTTTAAACGGTGAGTTTGTTGTAGAGGAATGGAACTATTTTGTTACTGCGAACTCGAATGGACATGATCTAGTTTTTCGTGTTTAGTTGAGTAAAGTTTTTAGCATATCTATGTTATTATAACCGCAAGCACGCGGCATAATATTACCAAAAAAAAAGAAACAAAATCAAGAACTAAAGCAGATCCAGATGGTTTGAGCACAGCTAACGATACAGTGAAACAAAGATTGCATTAGGCGATTGTTTTCAAAAGGGCTAGATATAAGATTAAAAGTGAATATAAAGTGAAATAGCTCGCCTATATCCATATACACTTACAAATATATTCACATACACAGCATGGTACGCAGCGATTCAACAATTCACTGCACTGTGTTGCAATTTAAGGGCTATTGATTCTGAGAGTTAAAGAATCATTACTTTCCCTTACAACTCAACTTCGGACTATATAGCAAGGGTTTGGCAAATACACAGACATCTCTTGGTAATAACCAACACTGTATCATAATCCTTTAGTTCGGAAAGTGTATTAGCAGGTGCTAGAAGGGAGTAAAGATGCTAAAGGAAAGCGTATATAAAATTGCCATGAATAGGAAGACGTTGTTTGTGGGGGTTACCGAGGATAAGGGATCGAAAGAGAATGATCTTCAACCATATTCTAACTAACTAGAAGAAGGTGACATGGAAACGAGCAAGGAAACAAAACAAGCACATAACAAACGAAAAGTGTGATCAAAAAGTTATATTTAACATGTATTGCACTCTTAGTCAACGGCAGAAAACAGGCCAAATGAGATATTCTGATTGTAGTTTGTAGTCAACAAAAGCAAACAATCCCCAGAGAGCATGTGAGCAAAGCGAGTGAGATTGTATGCAAGCAAAGTTTAGAACGTCAGTCAGCGCTTCCACATGGGAGCGAGATAAGAAGCACGAAGCGACAATGGATTTATCAACCTCTAATGCACGCGCAACAAATTTACACAAAACAAGTATCTTGTATTACGTACGTGCAGATATTTATGTATATTGAGCGAGCGACATTGCTCTACTGGTTGAAAGGCGGTTGAAGCAAAGCGGGAGAAACATGAAATTAACAGTCATATACTATTAAGCACAGGAAGAAAAAAAATACTTCAATACAATAGGCCGCCGACCGAGGAGTGATACAGTTTGTCTTGTTCCGTTTGATTGCATTGGAGCCCAGCCCTGTTATCCAGAGGTATTTATTTTTGGACTGGTTTTATACATTCTGAAACAATTGCTTTTGGTGTATTGCATTATACCGTTTATAACAATTCCGATTTGCGTCCGTACTTATGGCCATTAATAGCAGTCAGTATTGTGTAACTGTTTTATATTTGCCTTTTTACTATTTCACAATAACTGCGAGCAAATTAAGCACAAAGTAAGAAACGATGAAACTAAATAGCCAAAACAAATAACACAGTTTTCAAGACGACAAATATTTAATCGTTTTTGGTATAACTACACTACTCAATAATCGTTTAAATAGAAAAAAGAGTTTATTCTTTTCGTTTGATATACTATAAGCAAACAACATAAACACCTCTGTTCATTTAAAAGAGGGAAATATTTTGAATCTTATGCAGAAGTTACAGAAAAAACACGTAGCCCACACAAAACCTTTCTTAAAGGTACACATCATCAAATGTTTCAACATGAAATACGAATAATTAATTCTTCTTTCATCCGCAACGGTTGGAAAACTGTTACAATAATACAACTGCAAACACATGCTGTAAAACATATTGTTTTTAGTTTGTTTGCGGTAAACGTTTATATTTTTCTACTTATATTCACTTGTCTCGACCCACGCACATAATACTACTAGGCTTACCGTTACGGACAGACCCACACTCGAACTTTGGTCTCACGCACAATGTGAAACAATATCAAAAGAGTCATTGTCATCAGGCGGACTTCTGCTAGACGCGGGCCGTTTTATGGAAGGGCCGACGATTGTTTAAGATAGGACAGAGCAAACAGTTGACACGAAACGTTGGATTCAACCGCGCAAAGAGTAAGCTCGTATCCAGTATGAGTTAGCCATTATCATGATTATTATTATTATGAAATTAAATAATGTTTCTGAGTAAATTTTACGCATTGTTATGTCGGTTTGATGCTAATGAAAGAAATTTCGGCAATATTTAGAGGGATCACTAACAATCTAACAACTTAAACAATCGGAGAGGGACACAACTGGAAAAGATGACAATTGAGGTCCTGCCACATGCAACTCAATGCTCTTATCAAACGGGTTTTACTTTTTTTTGTGTAATTTTATTGCTATACTTCACACCTTTTATAATTGTTTAATTCATATTGTGTTACAGTGGCTTACATATAAACAGGATGTGGATAGAAAATTGTATTACATCAGGATTGTACTCGGGACGTGTGAATATTTATGATGATTCCACAATGGAAACGCTGTGTTATTTTATCAACTAAAACAAAAGGTGCACTACTGTAACAGGAAAAAACATATTGAAAACAAAATACCAAAAGAAACTTCAAGAGGGATGATACAGCGTACATATCAATCATCGACAGTAGAAAATGGTTTCGTGAGGTGAGGGGTAGTTTGTTGTTGTTTTTTTTTTGTTAAGAACGGCCAACGGACTATTTTTACTGCATAGCCGGATAATCAATCCTTGTTGCGGGTCAGTCCTTGCTACTGTGTTAGCAAAGGAGAGCCTTTAGCCTGCATTACGGGTCTGGACGTACTTAACCAAACAAAAAGAACCGTAATGATTTAAAATATCCCTTAATGCTTCCCCAAATGTGCTAAACTTCATTTTTGTTTGCGTAACATTCCGCTGTCGCTTCTTCGCATTGGCTTTTCGGCTTTTGTTACTTGTTCTCCGTACAGTACCGTGGACAACGCACACGTGCCAAAGCCACACGTCATTTCGTAAGTATCACAGTGCGTCGCGTGTGGATGATGACGGTGGCTTACAGTTTGGCCCGCAGAAGCGCATCCTGCTTCAGGCTGGGCAGATTCAGCTGCCGCAAATGGTTGAATAGTACATCGATGTACTCCTCGCGGTGCTTCATGAAGTGTCCGACGTGTGGGGAACGATCCCAACACTTGACCGTCGTCTGTAAGTAGTACAACACAGCAACATTGATTACAATGTCATTTGCAGATATTTCTTCGCAGGCGAAAGCGCTTACCTTAACTCCGCTCTGTTCCCAACTGTCCTTGACGCGGGTATTTGCCTCAACCGTACCGACGGGGTCGGTTTTCGACATCAAAAACAGAGCCGGACAGCGCAACAGATTCGTGTGGAACATCTGGCTCGACCGGATGTAGTGCGATGTTGCCGGCTCGTGGAACGCTTTCATGTGATACCTGTGGGAAGCCAATATGAAATCGGTTTGGCGTAAACTGTTCAGCGATATTTCTGCTACGAACGTGTGAACGAAAACAAAACTTACAGCATATACTTTTTCAGTGCACTCTGCAGCGTTGGATTCTTCGGGAACAACGCTCTCGGCACACCGACCGAAATTTCAGTAATGTCAGCCGCGCTGTCCCAAACCTGGCCAATAACGCGATCCAGCACCACCTGATAGTTTGGCAGGTCGCGCGCTATGTGCACCAAACACTCGCCCCACAGATATCCACCGACGGAGAACCCGTGCAGGATGAGTCCATTCTTGAAGTCGTTGTTCTTCAGAAACTTTACAATCTCGCCCGCTACCAGCTAGCAATGGGAAATAATAGAAATAACAATGGACAGTTAGAACAGATGGAAAACTAGCCTCAGCCGATTAGAAACCAATTCACCTGAGTTCCCTTAACGGGCCATAGCAGTTGCCATGGCGTGATGTGTGTTGCGAACACATCAAATCCTTGATCGATGTACAGCTGGGCGTATTTGGCCAAATGTTTTTGGCGCGCATTTAGCCATGAGATAATCAGCACTGCAGGCTTATCGCACTGTTCCTTCAGCCTAGAAGGAATGTAAGCGGATAAGAATCACATTTTCTAACGAGCAGTCTCAACCAACCAACCAAACCAACATATGGTTGGGCGGGTTGTAGCGACGAGATATTACCGTAGAGTTTGCTGATCCTTTTCAACGTTCCTTGGTCTATCGGAGAACAGTTGAATGCTGCGGGTAATTTCCTGCGTTGCCAACGTGCGAGCATTTACCATCGTGTGCACCTTCGGGGCACAGATCTAAAAGAAGAAATAATTACAATTTAATAAGCATTGGTTAGGCATCGATCGAATGTTTCGTTATGAGCAGGAGGTTTGACTAAATTTCAAATATTTAAAACATATGAGTTACAAACTTTAAGCCAACATAAACAGAACATAACTCATCGTACGTATACGTCTTTCTTATCAAACAATATCTTAACCTTAAGTAGAAAGATATGTTGGAAAGAAATCCACATTAAAGGTCAATAAGATTAAACAGAACTGAGCTCAGGTTAATCCCTTTATTCTCGTTAAAAACATGGTGTGTCTGGTGCTGATGGACATGGAGATAAAGCGTTTGAAATAGTATCGTACGATATGTTTCGGTACAATTTACGTAATAATACTTCTAGTGTGAGCAACGAAACGCACAGCTGAAGCTAATGTTAATGCTAACATATTAGTATCATTTGCGTTGATACTAAAAACAACAACAAAAAGATTCAATCGATTCTGTCAAGTCATTCGGGACTTGGGCTGTGGTTTTGCTTGTTACTAAGGATGGCATTTTCGGCTTAGCTTTAGACGCCTTATCAGAGAAGTAAAGCAAAGGAGCGATTTGTTTCTAATGGTATTCCAATCAAAGCAAACAATCGCTAGGAGATGCTTCGTAAAGCGGTCTTCAATATGCACGGGAAAGCCAAAATTACAATTGATCGTTTTTAGACAAGTTCTTGGAGTAGGTCATGATATTGCACCAGCACGCACACCAGCTGCCATTGCGATCCAAGTCGTGTTTCGATTAAAAGAACATTTTACGACAGGAAAACATAAGCAATGCACTATACAAACCTCTCTGTGTGTTTATAGTTGCGTATATGAGTGTGTGTTTAGTAATCGGCGAGTTCAAGGTCGCCTACTTATGCAAACACGATTGTACAGTTTATGAAACTGTGTTTTTCACTTTCCCTTCTCTATTGCCTCGCTTATGCTGCATTACCCACCGGCCCCTAAACGCGGCCGCATCGGCTAATCATTTAAGGACTTGAGGGTAATGTGATTGCACAAGACGTATGGCACAAATTAGAAGACTCCACAACACACCAATACCGGTTCTAGGCTACGGCATCAGACAAGCTAAAAGTTTGTCACACTGTAGACAACCTACAAGCATGGGTGGGAGGTGGTTGATTCGTGAGCTAGTTGTCATAACAAGCTGCTCTGATGGTTTGACATTTTCCACAACGGATTCCACAAATGAGTTCTTATTTTACCATTAGATATAGCGATGTTGAAATTAAATGCAACAGCAAAAATCAGTTAAGCGGTTCCAATACTGTTCATTCTTGGCTACAAATTCTTTCTCGCATACGCATAGCCTAGTGGCCTTTTTTTCCTATGCCTTGATAACCTGAAGCGGTCGTTGGTGTAACCTTTGCAAAAAAAAGAAAAAAATACAAACAATTTCGTCGTCAGAATACTAATATGATTCGACTTCTAAGTATTGTTTGCTGTTTCAAATACATGCAAAGCAGAGAGCGTTTCATATGGCCTTGAATCCCATAGAACAAAGCTGATCTATTCCGGGTTACTTTGTGACGCACTGAAACACTTCAACGGGAAGCATACATTTCCTTCACTGATGTTCCTCTTTGTTGAACGCGAACAGAAAGCTGCAACGGTGCAACATACTGGTGATGCGTATTTTATATCAAAAGCGTAACGCACAGTCCCCGTTCCTAATCACCCCTGACTCGTCGATGGTGTGGTAGAGCATCGACGAAGATTCCCAATGCAACAGCAACAGCATAGACGAACGACCGAACATTGGCAGTAATCGCATAGCGGGAAGCCATTCCAAAGTCCAAAGGTTGGTCGTCGGAGGGGGATTTGTGAATCCCGTACACACCACACTTGCTCGCAGGGGAAACCTGATTTGCGTAAGAAAACTTACGTTACGTTCTGCCACGATCCGATCGAACCGTTTGCTCGGTTCACTGATGGACGGCTGACCCTGCAGTGCACTGAAGAATCGTACACTCTGTCCGGGCCAATTGTTGCTGCCAAGACCTCCAGCTAGCTGAGCCGGGATGCATTTTGCAATGTTGTTATATGCAATCAACTGCTGCTGGTGCTGCTGCTGTACTCCTATGCTCGTCACAGGTTTCGGCACGTTGGCACCGACGCTGGCCATGTACCGCAGGGAACGGATTGCCATCTCTCTCTCTTAAAGGAAATCACGAACCACTGAACACTTGGGATGGATTGTTAGATTTCCCCACAGGGCTTTTGTTCGAACGAGCACGAGACGGTGGCCTTGATTTCCCGAAGACAACGGTAACACGGCTACAGCTCGGCACCAGCACGAGAACGACGTTGCTTAGCACGTTATTTAACACAGAATTTACAGACAGCACCTCGTCGAATTCATTACACTGCCGAATGCAAAGAAATCAACACACGGCACAGTGAGCTACGCCAACCGACATCCAGTTTGACAGCTCGGCAAGACCAAATTTATTTTATGATTTATTTTATATTGATCGTTAGCACATAAAAAAACAAGCATAGTACAACATAAATCTCGGGAGTGATGATTTGTAAATTTTAACGTTTAACTTTAATTAAATTGTTTACTGTAAAATACACACTGTTCAAGCTCAAGCACGGTAGGCACACTGCTACAAGTTGTTATCAGTGTAGTGCGCGGTCAAAAAACACAACTTTTCGAATGTTGATTTAACGAATTGACCACGTTTACCTTCTTCCGCCCTATTTGATGTTATAATTCTAACATTTAAATTGAAGAATATTTCATCGAAATATGTATTTCATCTATTCACGAGGTTGACTTTTCGTACGGTCGTATCCTTTCTGATATACTACACCTCCAAAACCTGGGAATCGTGTTTATTGAATACAAAATAATAAATGTACATATTCGTTACCATTCGTTTTGGCATGCAGCCATAGGTGCAACCAAACAGAAACGCGTACCGTCACGTCGTCAACTCTGCATGAGTTGAGTGCTATATTTGGATTAGCAACATTTGCAATTCCAAAGTCCACCGTCCGATATACGATAGATGTCGTCAGCGATTGAATGACGCTACTATACTGTTTGTTGTTCCCTTCCGATTATGTTTCCCACCGTAGTATAGCGGTGGCCAACCAAACATCATTAAATCATTATCGTATTTGCGCTGTTTTGCAAATCCACTCTCGCTTGCATTTCTTCCACCAATTTAGTTCCACTTCAACGTGATTCACAAGGTCAATTGTGTGTATTGCGAAAACGCATCTCTGGTCTCTACATCTGTGAGCTATTTACTAATTTTTATCGCAATACATACTTTGCTTCTGTAGGGTTTGCGTTGGAGGAAATCCACTCAGCTGCTAGATATCGCCACCTATGTTTCGTTAAGCAAAATATTTATCTAATTCCTGTTTTACGCTTTATCAGACCAGAAGTCAGCTGTTAGCTGTATAAAGGCTAAACTTGTGTGGTGTTGTTCCAGAAATAGTCACCGGACCAACGTTGTATTATCCCCGAGGACTGCTTATCACTTATCGCTTATAATCGAACTGATCCAGCTCGTGCGAAACGAACGTTTCTTCTTCGCGCGAAAAATAGAAACTTCTTGGTATCAGTGGTCAAACGATGCCAAACTGCCTGTCGCCAGGTCATTAGAGCTTAGCCTTTCGATTATACATCGGCAAATCGAGAGCACGGAGGTGGGCGAGCAGCAACTCAATGTACTCGTCTCGATGTTTGTGGAAATGTCCAACGTGAGGCGACTTATCCCAGCACTTCAACGAGGTCTGTGGGAAAAGAAGATAAGCGCAGTGTGGGTTACGGTCCTTAATTCGTATGAAACATTTGAATCGAATTTGGCGTACCTTCACACCAACGGATTCCCAAATACCACGTAGCCGATTATTTGCCTTTTCCGTGCCGACTGGATCGGTTTTCGAAACGAGCAGTAACGCCGGACACAGGGCCGGTTCGTGATGGAAGAGATGAGTGCATTTAACGTAATACTGTGTAGCTTCCTCGTGGAACAGTTTCATGTGGTAGCTGCAAATGGGTCGAACGTGAACAGATGCGTTCAAAGTACAACGCGTCATACAGCGTCGATAAGCACTACGAACACGATAAGCCCGTCACTTACTTGATGTAGTTACGTAGGACGCCCTGCAGCGTTGGATTATGGGGTAACACTGCGTGTGGCACGCCAACCGGGATTTCCGTTATATCCGCCAAGCTATCCCACACCTGACCACGGATTTTTTCCAGTACGCGTTTGCCGCATGTCGGGTCCGCATGTAGCTTAACCAAACATTCGCCCCAAAGGTAGCCACCGACGGAAAATCCGTGTATTACGATGCCTTCGGGAAAATCATTGTTGGAGAGAAACTTTACGATATCTGCTGCAACCTTCTGAGAGCCGTAAACTGGCCACACCAATTGCCAGGGTGTTATGTGCACGCATAGCACATCGAAACCCTGTTCTAGATAGAATTCGGCGTACTTGGCCAGATGTTTTTCCGATGCTTGTAACCAGGCAAAGATGAACACTAACGGCTTGTCCAGAGGGACCGTTAATCTGCG